>NC_051171.1:139316959-139729459 GCF_013339725.1 Rhipicephalus microplus
GCATATAGAGTGGCTTAAGCGAAGAATCGCGTCAGGCGTCAAAAGATGTGAATTGAGCAACGACTGGGTGCCTTTAAAGGCCCGTGCATTCATTACAAAGCATTTAGAAATATTTAACCAGCAGCGGTAGAACCAGTGATCAACCATGCAGGTTCCAGTGTTGCTGTGCAAACTCGTAGCTGGCCTTTCGCTGATTCGCAAAGGGAATAATTATGGCGTAGTGCCAATGGGCACTTAACTTGCATAGCAATAGGCATTCGATGATACCTTGAAACGGCCACTGTTGCGCGCACAGTCGGTCGTTTCCTTACAACACTATTGAGGCATGCGCCGAGAACCGATACATGCTGGTACTTCAGCAGCTGATGCGTACGAGGCCCGATTACACTGTCATGATCTAATTTTAAAGGCAAGGTTCAAGCATCCTCCATTTCGCTCTCACGAAGTGAAAGCGTATTTAATGACCATCTTCTTGCCTGAATGTATACTTCTTCTACTTGCTTTCTTTTCATTGAGAATCCAGGGAGCACACTGTAGTATTAGATTCTCTTTTTGGGTCGGCGTTAAAATAAGCATGTTCCGAGCACGAATTGTAGGAAGAGAAATACCGCCAGTGATGTAAATGCGTACGAACTGTATAATCTGAATCTGAACTTTACTTTGAAATGAGTGTGGAACTTATGCGTAGTCTACTGTTCTCCAAGTATACCCGTATTTCCTTTGGTATTAGACAGGGTAAAATAGTTTGCGATGTCCGCAATTTACGGCAGCTACATTAAGAAGCCACTTCGGATTTTAACTGAGGAGGAAGGCCCGGAAACACGAAGCGCCTACAAATGCGCGAAGGTGAGGGATAAAAACCTTCGTTGGCTAACTTATACTTTAGTGATGGCTACTATTGACTAATTTTGGCTATTCATTTTCATAAAAACGAAATAAAATAACACACGCGTGATACTATGCTATTGAGACACTCCATAAAATTCTTTCTTTACAGAAAACTTCGCCCTTTTCTCCCTCCCATTTCTTGAGGCGCTGAAAACCTTGGGAGGCTTCTCGAGGCTAATTCTATTTCAGCGGTTCCAACGCGCGCTTACTGTTTCCATAACAGCCCCCGTTTCCCACTTTTGGATTGCCTTTTTGTCGTAACAAAATAGAAACATCGTACTCGGAGGTGACGATTAAATGACGCCGCAGAGCCTCTGGAGTGAGGCCGAGCCCGCTTGCTGTGCTATTTTTTTTCTCGTCTTTCGTTCGTCTCTATTATTAAGCTTCATTGAGAGGATTCGGACCGCATCACAAAGGCTGTTCCTTTGTTCACCACGTTCCGCAGACTGAGCGCTTATAAGATAATAAAAAATAAAGGAAAAGGGCTAGGTGCATAAGAATAGAGAGTACGCGTGCAGAATTGTGGTAAGGCGGAGAATGCGATTGGGCCGAAACGGATGCCAATTCACACAGTGTGAACCCGTTCCGCCCCACGTCGGAAGTGCATTCGTAGCCAGGCGTGTTACTTTGGAAGATCGACACTTTGTGCCGAAGGAAGGCGGCATCTGTTTTGACTCAATGGGAGCTGCGCGAGGAGGTTTTCGGAAGCAACAGAGGGGCGATTGAAAAACGGGTCAACGCGGCTACGCGTGTGCCAGGAACGTGCCAGGAATGACAACATGGAAGGAGTTGCGAGTCCTTCAAGTCGAAGACACTCGTGGCGTGAGCAATTGAATATAAACAATGGGAATGCAGAGCGATACGATAGAGAGAGGCCTGTTTCGCTCGACTTCGTTCGCCCGGTTTTCTGGGCAAAACATTCGGCGGCTGGATAAACGATAAAGGTCGTGGGCATACTGCGTTTATTGTTACATGCAGTATCCAGGGTTAACGACGTTTGTTCAGAACTGAGCATCGTACAGAATTCACCGAAATGGGAGAAAGACGCAGGTCAGCGGGCGTCGAGGCCGGCCCCTGACATCGCTGCGCGCAGAGTAAGTTAGAGGAAGTGCGTATTCTGACTTAACCCTTGTGACTATAATAACACATTTCGGTCAAGTTGGTTGTTCATATCGAGGCGAAAACAGCCTTGTGTCTGTCCGGTCCCGTCAATATGCGCTGTTTTTGCCTCGGTCCTCTGAGTAACCGTCGTCGTCGTTGTTGTTGTTGTGTAAGCGTCATCGTCGCTGCCGCCTCTGCTGCTGCTCTACGTACCGGCACTGAAATAATAACGTTGTCAACCTCCAGGTGGATCAAAGTATAAATTTATTTACTCTCTCTAGGTCAGTATTGCAGCATTCTGAAAGCCTTTAAGTGAGCGATTGATTGCAGAGAAGCTATGGCAGATCCCGTATACTGTTCCGTTAATTTATACGAATAAAATGAACTCTCCAATTACTTTTAATCCAAAGCGCTCTACGAAACGCTCTCGCAGAAAACAGCGAAAAGATGAACCACGACATAAGACATGGTTCTTGCTTGCTTCGCCATTTTCGCTCTTTTATTATTGCGATATCAATTATAAAAATTCTATAGGCGGGTTTTTGCCGTCGCCGTCATGTTCCATGTACACGTGTGTGTGTGTGTGTGTGTGTGTGTGTGTGTGTGTGTGTGTGTGTGTGTGTGTGTGTGTGTGTGTGTGTGTGTGTGTGTGTGTTTGTGTGTGTGTGTGTGTGTGTGTTTTCGAGCAAGTAAGATAAAAATATAAAAAGCAAGTAAAATAAAAATAGCTTTATTGAAGTCCTGAGGAGCTCGAGTCAGTTCGGTAGCTCTACGCCTAAGTCGGAACCTGGAGACGGACTCTCTCGGTGACTGCTCGGGCCCACTGGACAGCCTTGAGTTGGTCCGCGAGCTCCGTGCTTCTCAACGAAGCGTCCCAGCTGGTCTTATCAGGAAGGGTATAATCCCTGCTTTTAGGACACAGCCAGACAATGTGATCAATATTGTTGCGTTAGTCTCGGCAACATCGATGCTTTTTTGACAGCTGTCGTGTACACGCACGGCTTCCTCGCCATTGCAGCGTGCGTCCGCAAGAGGTTTGCAAATGAAGCGGAAGAGATTGCCATCGTCATCAAACTATGCTAGTACCCCCTAATCATATACTCATGTTTCCGTGCGGTGATTAGTGTCATACGCCGTGGTGGGCGGGGGGGGGGGGGGGGGGGGGTCTTCGGAAATTTCGGCCATCTGTTCTTGAACATGTACTGACATCGTACAGTACACGGACCTCTACCGTTCGCCCTTCATCGATATGCGACCACCGCAGCCGAGATCGAACCTGCGGCCTTCGGGTCAGTTGCTGAAGACCATAACCACTGCTCTGCCTCGACAGACTTATGTTGGTTGAGTCTGTTCTCTTGTTTAATCGTTTATCAGTCATTGTGTTTGTTCGTTTGTTGGTTCATTCATTGGCTTCTTCGTTCGTTCTTTTGATCTTTCGTTTGTTCGTTCGTTCATGTGTTTGTTTGTTCGTTCGTTCATGTGTTTGTTTGTTCGTTCGTTCATGTGTTTGTTTGTTCGTTCGTTCCTTTGATCTTTCGTTTGTTTGTTCACTACTTTAATCGTTACTTTAATCGTTACTTTGTTTTTTCTTTGATCTTTACTTTGTTTTTTATCTTTACTTAGTTTTTCTGTGATATTTACTTTGTTTTTTATCTTTACTTTGTTTTTTCTGTGATCTTTACTTTGTTTTTTCTTTGATCTTTACTTTGTTCGTTCGTTCGTTTGTTTGTTTGTTTGTTTGTTTGTTTGTTTGTTTGTTTGTTTGTTTTACTAGGCCACCCAGCTACCCCAACACACTGAAGCTTGTCTTCACCACCACTTTGTTCTTTGCTGCTGCGCCGCCCCCCCCCCCTCCAACTTTGAAGTAAAAACTATCCATGCTTCCATGAATTAATCTACATTTGCTTATGCCTCAATGCGTATCGATCTCCGTCGCGCGAAACGACTCCTCACCTCTCGACTTCCGTTCCACACCTGTCTGGTCGATTCCTCGACGGGCGCGCGATAATTTCGATTATCGGGTGCCGAAACGAGGACAGACGCTCGCGAACGAGAGGTACCGGTGCTGAGGAAATCAGAAGTAATCGACTAGACGTCCAAACACGAAAACGAAAGTTCTCCTTCCCGGTTACCACCTCATTTCCCTAACTCAATCACGACGAACAGCAGCACTTCTGAGACTCCCCAAGTCATCGATACGCTCGGAGATTCTTCTGACGTAACCTTGAGAGGTATTCTATTCTCTTGCGCACCTGGAAAAACTGGTGTCCCTTCCTGAGAATCTGCTGGAAGTTTCTAGAAAGCGACGGAAGGCTCCTCCAGATTGTTAAATGTGGATCGGCCACAAAAGTGTCGCGCCTTTGGTCGCCCTCATCGCTATCATTCGCGTGGGTGTACGTGCTTGGGTGGGAAGGTGTTTTAGTTATCACCTAACTAATAACGTGTTTTGCAGTAACACTTCAAGGTAACGCTTTGCATCTGGAGCGACAAAATGGGGAAACTGAAGAGAGAGAGAGAGAATAAAATGAGGGAAAGGCCGGGAGTTTAACCAGAAAATGGAGCATCCGGTTCGCTACCCTGCACTAGGGGAAGGTGGTATGGGGGAAAATGGGAAAGTGAAGAGGGAAATAAACGCGCGCAAAAAAAGGGAGGGGGGGGGGGGCTGGGGTGCTATAGTCTATACAATAGGCCGCTGCCACGCAAAAAGTTCAGTAAGGCCTTCACTAATTTTCTGTGAGCACACAAATCATGTCGTCTTTCCAGCACTGATTGTTCAGACAAAGGTCTGTCGTCAAGGCGAGCTAACGCAGCAGCTAGTTGCCCTCTTTGCACGCTGTAACGAGGGCAGGGACAGAGAACGTGCTCTATAGTTTCATCGCTGCCGCAATGACCGCAAGCAGCACTGTCTTCCATGCCGATTCGGAAGGCGAAAGCTTTGGTGAAGGCGACACCAAGCCATAGTCGGCAAAGCACCGTTGTCTCGAGTCGAGAGAGTCCAGACGGAGGCCGGAGTCAACGAGACGTGTCCAGTCTACGCAGTCGCGTGTGCCGTAAGCACTCGGCGTTCCACAGGTATTTTAATTCTCCATTAGCGATTTTTCGGATTGTCATTGAAGCATCAGTCCTTGAATATGGTATAGATTATTCTTCACCATTTTCGTGTGCTGATCGAGCAGCTGCATCGGAATGTTCGTTGCCCAATATGCCGCAGTGACTTGGAAGCCACTGAAACGTGATTCTGTGTCCTTCGTCGAAGAGGTGGTGAAGTAGCTCTCTAATTTCCAGCACTAGTTGTTCATGAGGTCCCCGGCGTAAGGCAAATATCAAACACTGTAGTGCTGCCTTAGAGTCTGTGAACACGCTTTTAACTGCGCTACGTAGAGCAGCAGTTCCGGATAACCGAAACCTCACCGTTGTCGCTGTAGCAGGAAAGATCACCGATCCTGCAGGCTCATCCACTTTAGTTGAAGCGTCAGTATATAATGAGTATGCTCACTGTACTCCTCATATAACAAGAGAAGAGAAAGCTGCTTTAGCGCTGGAGACGAGAGCCGGGCTTTTGACCCTATGCCTGGAACCATGAGTTCAACATGTGCATAAGTCATACTCCATGGGGGAGTTGAAATTCTGGATGGAGTTGTATATCCCGTAGGAATGCGTGTGCGATATGACAAGACTATCTGGCAAAATGAGGCATGAGGTTGGTCTTCTGGCAGTGAAGCTAAATGATGGGCAGGGGCGCGAGTAAGATGCCTCACGTGTGCTCTGAGCACTTCCATCATGATATGCGTCTTGAGCGGGTAGTCATTAGCGATCTTGATTGTCTCAGCTGTTAATGAACATCGCGGTAGGCCCAGACAAACTCGCAGAGCCATAGCCTGGATGCTTTCGAGGGTCCGAATGCTGGTTCTACAGGTATTGGTCAACACAGGCAAACTGTAGCGCGAATAGCCAAGAAAAAGCGTCTTGTAGAATTGTATCATTGCATGTACTGAAGTCCCCCAGGTTTTTCCTCCAAGATATTTGAATAAGTTAGCAATTTCTGTCAGCCTCTTCTTCGAGTGGGCCACATGTGGGTCCTAGCAGAGGTCTCTATCAATGAATACGCCTAGAAATCTGTGCGTCCTGACATATGGTATGACTTGGCCGTCGATAGATATAGCGTATGGTCTGATCGGCTCTCGACTAAAAGCAATCGATGCGCATTTCGCTGGCGAGATTTTCAGACCCTGTTCCTTGAGGTACACTGATACCAACGTCACAGCTTTCTGAAGTCTTGCGCGTACCTGAAGTCTTGGGGAAACTGAAGCGTCAGGGAGGGGAGGGGGGGGGGGTCAGTTTCCTACACGTACCCTGATTCTGTTGGAAGAGATGACGAAACAGCGAGATTGGAATAAAGACAACAAAGAATCGAATACCACGGGACAATCACCGAATTCCAACTCATTGTTCGTTAAGAGGAAACCAGCCCTTTATATAGTCACGGAAGAAACATGCGTACACAAAACGCTTGTTTATCCCAGTCACAATCTTCCATGCAAGTTTATTTCACTTTTCAAAAATCTGAAGAAAAGGCGAACTGACACAATCGCCACCCTGATTAGGAGGGAGGAGAAATATTAGTGACCTCTTGGATAAGTAACGAAGAGGATAATAGTATCTGTTCGCCCACTGCTCTACTATCGGAGAGAAAAATAAACTTCCTGAAATAAATGTTGTCACTATGATTAGTAACCGCTTAGCACGCTCATGTTTTGTTTTTTTTTATATAAGGCTGGTTATCTCGCATTAAGGCATGAAACATTTAATTTGTAGTCAGCGCTTGTCCCGCCAACCTCCTTCCTAAGTTGTGCTTGTTCTAATTACGCTGTTTCAGCTTCAGCTCTATAATCATTAACAAACTAGTCTTCATAAAGTTGCCTGCCCCGTTCTCCGTCCTGTTATATCCTACCCCTTCTCCCCACCACCTCTCGCTCTCTTTCTCTCTTGTGCCTCTAAGCGCGAAAAAAAAAAAGAACGGCCATTGGTGGTTATAGGTGCCATGAGAAACGTTTGAGCATCGAGGCAGATAGCAACTGCTCTTTTCGATCTGAGCGTGTTACGCCTCGGCGAACGGCATCGTCACGGAGCATTGCTGCCCAGAGACGGACAGACGTGAAATAAAAAGAAAGAATAACGCCGCTATTCCGAGCTAGGGGAAAAAAGGTAGGAAGGGGGTGTAAATAGGAGTGCAGAACGAGAAAACGGTTCAGCTTGGACGGAGACCCTCGCGTTCCCTGTCCCGGTCGTTGTCGGTTCAGCGACTCCCTAGATTCGCCACCACTGCTCGCGTCGCAGCCGTTCGCGACCACTCTTCGGGCGGTTGTCGGAGTGCTTGTCGAGGAATACCGCGGAAGTCTGTATTTCCAGGACGCTTCCTCCTACGGTCGCGCACCAGTGAGTCGAAGAGAAAACGTGGTCGACGCAGTGTAGGAGACAAACAGGCGGGAAAGGAGGGAAACCGTCGAGTGCGCTTGAAGAGAATTGTCGTTCCGTGCGTCATTTCGTCCGCGGAATCGACCCGGCAGATCCTAAGCATATATGTCTTCCCTGTAAATAACAACACTGATGACCGCGAATGGTAAAATGAGGACGCAAGTTATGCACGCATCGTTAATATGACATTGAAACAAATACGCGCCGGTGACGGAACACAAGCACCCGTCTTGTCAACTACTTCTACTTGTGTTCCGT
Source organism: Rhipicephalus microplus (assembly GCF_013339725.1). Classification (NCBI taxonomy): domain Eukaryota; kingdom Metazoa; phylum Arthropoda; class Arachnida; order Ixodida; family Ixodidae; genus Rhipicephalus; species Rhipicephalus microplus. Next base: position 139,324,682 of record NC_051171.1, read on the forward strand.
CAACCGGGCAGTTTTATTCCGGTAGGGGAGGACGAAACACCTATATTACTGCAGTAGCTATAGGTGGAGGAGGGATTCGACTCTCCACCCCCGTCCGAAATGTCTCATTTTGTTTACACATATATGCACACACACGTATCATACAATCGGGCACACGAACATACATAAAGTACGGTTAACACACCACCCCCTCTTCCCCCCCCCCCAAAAAAAACGAGAATTTCAGCTACTTTGTAGGTAGAAGTATCAGTGGAAGTGGTACTTCAATGTTACTAAAATACCATGTCGTTTATCTTTTGTGGTCTGTAGAGAAAGCAAAAAGAGAGATAAAATGTGGGCAAGTACAGAAGGTGAAAAGGGTTTGTTTTCCTTGGTGATAGTGGCCAGGACATACGCACGTCCACTTTGGCCAGACCGGCAGAGACCAATTTGTCTCCGTGGAGCGAGTGTGGTCGCGGTAGCGGAAGAGTCGCCCGACCGATGGACGCAGCGCTGCGCTGATGCCATGTGTGTGCAGCGGGCGACGACTCCGACGAGGAAAACACTTTGCAGTATAGTTCCACGGTCAATCGGAGGGAGCACGCCGCAGTCGCCGCTTGATCTCTCTTATTTTATCTATATACAAGTAGGGGCGCACACACTAGTTCACCGTTGCTTTACGTAATGACTGGGCCTAGTGCCGCGTTGCATCTCTCTCGCAGACTTGTGCGATACGAGTCCCAGGTCACGTTGTCCGGTACTCGTACATGCTTGAACGTCGTTCAGAACAGCGAAATTAATGGATACGCAGTGAACCGCTGCTCACCAGTCATAGTAAAGAAAAAAAATAGCAGTGGCTTAGCTCGGGTATGCCAGAATATGCATAGCGTGAGGTACGGACGGATGAACGAACGAACCATCGATGGATGGACGGATGGACGAACCACGGATAGACAGACGCTTATTGGCCATAAATGGCATGTTGTGTGGAGTTGCGGATTTCGTTTCGCCTCCATTATCATTGTTTTGTCGCCCATGAAATGTAGAGTCGGTGGTTCTTCTTTCGTATCTAGCCTGAGCTTGCCAAAGATGCGGTTTATGTACGTTCTCCTGCTGGTTGTAGGTTGCTTCCAGACGTACTAAAAATGCATTGTAGAGCGTATCGAGGCGTCACACACTGCAGAAGCCAATCGTTGTCCGTGATGTCAACGTTGAAGTCTCCCGAGTCCTCAACTCTGAGTCCGCTGGGCGTTTTTGTCGTTTTTTTTTTTTCACCTCTTCCACCGCCTTACGTTCGTTTTCATCCATGCCAAAAAAAGAATGTTTCATGGTCGGCATCGGGCACCTTGTAGATGTAGCTGTAGATGTCGATTCTAAACTTGTGGCTCACAATATCTTCAGCATCATCGTCATGACACATAGTGGGTACCATGCATGTGCATGTGCTAACGCACTTATTCTTCATCGTCATCACTAATAACGCCATCACCGAGAAAATGACAAGCGTAGACCCTAAGGGGCTACAGACAGAGACAGGTTTATTTGTAGAAAAGCACAGAGGTCGGCCTGAGTGATAACATGCTCCAGCCTGCTACTTTACACTAGGGAGGGGAAAGGGGAGGAAAAAGAGTAATGAATGATACTTGGGGAAATTGATAGGGGAGCATATACAGTTTGTTTCAATTGACAAAATGTTATAACCGTGCATATAGTCCAGTTGCTTTTAAGAAGGCTATAACATCTCTTATGACCACAGTTGCACTGTTGGTGCCAGGCCGATTGCCCGAGACGGTCTCATCAGTTAATGGCCTGTTGCAAAATTGTTCAATAAAGGGAATCGGTGTTTGTAGTTCACGTGCGTATGCTGGGTAGTCACAAAGTATGTGCTCTAGTGTTTATGTCACACGGCAGTGTTCGCAATGGTGACAGGAGTCACTGCGGCCGATGATATGTGAGTAACGTCTTGTGTGGGCCAAACTAAGACGGGTGCGGTGGCCCTAATGTACTTCGCCCCTAAAACCAGGTGAGGTGCCTCGAGTAACGGAAGCAGTACAAAAGCACGGCAGACTCCGAAAGCTTTGTCAGGGTGGCGGGGCGGAATCAATGCATCGACTGAGAAAAAAAAAAAGTTGCTTTTGCTTTCAAGTCATCTGAGGCGAATGCTCCGGAGACCCTGCGAGCTTTCTTACTATATAATTCAGCGCTTTGTCCTCGCAGCAAATTTGTCATTTCTTTTTCACTTTTCCTGCCATCGGATGCCTGAAGGTCGCCCACGTCGTTTCTAGAAAACCGAGCCGCGCTGCTTGCTCGTACACATCTCTTCCGTTCACCGAGTTCTCGAGCGCAGAGCGTGAACGCGTAGGCGGGCAGAATTACTCACCTCGTTAGATACACAATTATTCTGAAATATATTTGCTAGGCTTTGTGAGCATATAGTTGAATTAATTAGCTTCGTGCTTTCGAAGGAAGCCCCGATAATAAAAGGAGGCAGCGTGCTTATAATTAACATAGTTTGGTCGAGAAAATAACGTGACAATAGATTCAACTGGGATAGGTCTGTTTTTTAGATACCATTAAGGGTTTTTTTTTTTCCAACTTTCGTGCTTCAACGAAGACGACTTTCGCCGAAACCTTTGAAGTTCGTGTTTTTGGTGGCACGGTTACTTTTTAAGGGGACATTTATATACTCTTTGCCTAAGAGCAAACTTAACTTGCGGGAGAGTTACGACGCCTGTCAACTACTCAGCTCTGAAGAGGTGCGCACGAATGAAAAATAATATACCACCCTATTACGCGAAATTCTGCCGATAACGCGTACCTTAGAAACCGACGTCATGCGAAGCATGCAGATGAAAGGTGAATGTGTTTAACTTTCTTTATTGTGCGAGACGTTATGAAGTGCTCTAAATAAATGTACAAATCCACGCGTACACATACGTTAAACAGCCGCGTAAGTTTCATATTAGCAGTTGTTTAAAGTTAGGTAACGATGCCAAAAGCAACATGGATATTAGCAACACCAGAAGCGGTAAGTTGATATGAAGCGCTGGTGTTTGCGCTGGTGCGCGGGAGAATGGTAGCCCTCAAAACTGCGACACAAATCAATTTGGATGGCACCTAACTACAATATGCATTAGCCCGACATGACGGCTGCATCATAGGAGTACAGATGTAATGTTTATATAATTGTATAACCAGTACTGCCACTAAAATTGACGTTACATGAACATTGGCGTCTATTTGAAAAGTATATTAGAGGAATGGCGTGGCTGTGTGACGCAGAACGCTAGGGTTCGGCTCCTGCTGGGAAACAGACATTTATTGCTTGGATTTGTAAGGTCAGTGCTGCCTACGGCAGATTTTTAACGCTCAGCCGTTAAAGTTATCCATGTGTGTTCTCGCCGTTCATGGGTAGATATAATATGTCTATCACCTGTGGTGCATACCCACATACCAGTGGCACATACCCGCCCCCGGGTGCGTGCCACTGTTTTTTGGAAAGTGTTTGACGGCGTACGCGACGAGATCGTGACATTAATCATGTCATGACCAGCGCTTCGCATTCGTCAAACCGCCCCGCAGCGGTGGTCTAGTGGCTAAGGTACTCGGCTGCTGACCCGCAGGTCGCGGGTTCAAATCCCGGCTGCGGCGGCTGCTTTTTCGATGGAGGCGGAAATGTAGTAGGCCCGTGTGCTCAGATATGGGTGCCCGTTAAAGAACCCCAGGTGGTCGAAATTTCCGGAGCCCTCCACTACGGCGTCTCTCATAATCATACGGTGGTTTTGGGACGTTAAACCGCACAAATCAAATCAATCATCAATTCGTCAAACCATCTTACCCTCCTATACGAATTCTACTGTACTCCATGTTTAGGGAGTCACCATGAGAGCACCCAGACGTAGATAGATAGATAGATAGATAGATAGATAGATAGATAGATACCCTACCGCCACTGCCCACAGCAGCAACAACTGATAAGCGAAAAGCAGGCTTTACGTCACCTGAATTTAAGCTTCGTTCTTAAATGAGGAAAAGGAGATAACCATAGCTTATCCTGCACTGGGAAAGGGAAAAAAACGTGGAGAGGAAGAAGAGCATTGTCACTGTAGCCACCGGCATAACCACAGTTCCGTGCTTGACGCTACAGACCGTTTACAGTCCAGCATTCTTAAGAAATTGCAGGTGCTCTCTCGTTGCCTTTCTGAAGTGTGAGGCAGTCCCATGGGTCCAAAATCTTGTCGACGGTGAAAGCAGTTTGATATCTGGGGTCTAACGTCCCAAAACCGCCATATGGTATGTGAGACGCCGTAGTGGAAGGCTCTGGAAATTTCGACCACCTGGGATTCTTTAACGTGCGCCGAAATCTGAGCACACGGACCTACAACATTTTCGCCTGCATCGAAAATGCAGCCGCCGCAGCCGGGATTCGATCCCGCGACCTTCGAGTCAGCAGCAGAGTACCTTAGCCACTAGACCACCGTGGCGGGGCCCAGGTGATGTAGAGAACAACGCAAATGACAGCCTGGAGTCGCTATAGCATTAAGGTGCCCTATAGCAACAGCGATGTGACAACGACATCAATGCCCCGAAAATCCCTATCTGTAATTTTGTCTTTGGCGTACTGTAGTCGACTCACGCGCCATCCTTAGCGCTCATCTTCACCTCACGGACGGTCTCGACAGCTTCCTTTTTCGACAGAGGGGCAAATAAAAGGAAACTAGATTCTAGACACGTCAGGCCAGTCGTGTTAAAGCAAAAACCATTTTCAGACTGCATCGCAAATGAGTGACGATCGGAACACTTCGTTCCTTCAGCGCGGCACACGTTCATTATTTCCCGTATTTGTATCTGCGTTTGTGCGATTCACAGAAAGTAATGACGAAGCAAAAACACTAAGAAGAAGAAATCTGGCACCCAAACTACAATGACGTTAAGCGTTCATCTTGTATTCAGACCCTATAGGAAAGTAGCTGCGAGAGATTAAAAGAAGGATTATAAAGACGTAGCACTGGCGGCGTTACACCTATGATTAATTGAGGAGCACTTTACGACTAAAATCGAAGCCCACCACGTGCTGAAAATAATAAGAACGCTCGACGGGAAAGAACAGGAGTCATTAAAGCGCAGAGCACTATCAAGAAGTAATAAAGATATATATGTGAGTAAGGCGCGTCAGACGAAACAACTTTGTTAAGATTTCGTATCTAAGTCTTCCGGAAAAAGCTAAGCAAAAACGGAAAACCACTGCTGCACAGGGTACACTTAACGTGGCGAATTATTACATCGGCCGGCTTTGCAATTGCTGTAGCGTAATCGCTTTGAATACCGTCTTTCGCCGGGTAAAGCTTGTACCGAGAGAGCTAACTGTTCTGAAAGCAAGGAAGCAAGAAAGAAGAAAAGAGAGAGAGAGAAACACGACCCGGCTCTTACGCTCATGAACGACACGAACCAGATTAACGTTAATCCGATACACTGCATTCATCGGCATCCTGCTCTCATGGTCGCTCAGGTTCTTTCGTCTCGGCCCAGCACATTGTCATAGGCTTCTTCTTGTCACTGCTGCACTTTCTTTCCGTTCACTCGTGTCTTGGTGACATTTATTTTATTCTTTTAAATGGGTCATTTTTATCAGGTTTGGACTTTTCGAACGAACAAGCAGAGCTAGTTGCATTGGCCGGTACATACCTATACGGGCATGCGAAATATTTTTTTTTCATTTTTGTATTTGATTCAAATTTTTTATCGAATCACACTCTCCTTCAAAAAACATTACACCAAGTTTCTCCTTCAAACAGGAAAAGTGTATATCAATGTATGGCAAATAACGGAAAGCAATTGTTGTCAAAGAAGGTTCTGGATTATGTGCACATGTACCCGGGAAATCTTGTCCACAATGGAAGCTATCGAGGCAAGGCAAGAGCAAGTTAGATTGTGACTCTACATTCAAGCTATAATTATTACCATTGAAGCACAGCAACAGCACTAACTGGTGTCGCTTGGGCCCCGAGTCCATGAGGCCCACCGAAATTTCTTGCGCAAACTAAAAAAAAATGAGATAGCTTGCAGTGACTCCTCTAATTGCACTACACCTCGGACAAAATAGTTTCCCGCCCCACGAAAGCTAATCAATGACACAATTGATTAATAATCAATTCGGGCAGAGGCAGCGAGATTTCGCTTACGCAAGTCCTCTGCTGCAGAGTGGGCGCAAACAAGGCTTTTCTGGGAATTATGGCGCGCTGGATGGAACGCCCTTGAAAGGAGCGCGTTGCAAGGGAACGCGCTCTCGTTCGCAATTTGGCCAAGTGATGATGAAATTGCTGTCTTAGCGAGAACGGAATTCATCGCTGCGACACTGCCCTTTGTCTGTGTTGGCACTGGGGGGAGAGACAATGCATTCGCACATGCTAATGCGTATGTGCGCAATATACCTCAATGAAGCTTACCTGTTCAGGTGGGTGTCATTACGAAGTATTGTGGGTAATAAGAACCTCGCAGGTTCGCCTTATGCATTCGCCTGAAAAGACTCAAAGCATCAAGCCGTTTTCTTTTTCTATTTCTTCTGCGTCGGTGTATTCACCTTCCTCCCAGTTCCCGCCCCTTTCGCAAAGCTTTGTGCTTTAAGGACGATGTGATACGATGTGACGTCGCATCACAATGACGCCTTAAATTTCGCCATATGCGACGCGATGATTTGGTGATATGGTGATGTCATGACTTCATGACAGTCTTCTGCATCACTCGTGTTGACGTCGCCGACGCTCAACCTGCGCGTTTACTGAGTGATCCTAAGAAGCACTTGTTTATTACGAAGAAAACTCGTTCCACTATCATGAGAGAGAGAGAGAGAAATATAAAGAAAAGACAGGAAAGTTAACCAGAAGGAATCTTCGTTTACAGCCTGCACCTGTGAAGGGGCAGTGAAATAACGAGCGAGAAATAAGAGAGTCTGTAACAATACAACTGTTCAAAAAGAACTTTAGCAACAAGAAATGTAGCTATGGCTAACGGTTGGTAAATTAACCGTAATCATGACTTGTCACTTCATCAGTCGTCGTCGCCCGCGACGTGAGTGAACTGACAGGTCGTTTAAGTCGTCACTAACTTCTTAAATACGTAGTCCTTCTGTACGGGCGTTGACATCAACGCAGATCCGTTCAACCTCCTCACAAGACGTTTCATTCCCGATATCAAACAGAGAACAAGAAGTGGCGAGCAGTAAGTTAAAAAAGTAAGAAGTGAGAGAACGGCCATCGTTCCGGATCGAGAAAGATCGCGAGGTTTTGCGAAACACCTAAGCAGGCAGAATCTCTTTCCAACCGGAGCGGAGGAAGAAATGTCAGAAATAAAATAAAACACACACGGAAGCCAAAAACAAATCTAAGGTACAAGTTGGCAAGATTTATATTCACTAGAACTAGAAAAACGACGAAAGTACACAGAAAATAAAGAAGGCCAGCGTATAGAAAAATGTGAGGTTGAAGACAATGTCGGCGGTGTGCATTATGTATGGCGGGTCGAATTCAGCGACCACTACTAGGAAAGATCAATCGCTTTTGTCACACTGCGCCGTGTGCGATGGGGTGCAGGGCAGAAGAAAATTGAAATGACAAAATAGGGAGGCAAGGGAAAAGCTTGGGACGAGATTATGGAAAATGGCCAACGGAAGTAAAATGTAATATGCAAGCAAGGAATAAATCAAGTAGAGGGTTGCTGTTTTGGCGAGTAAAAGAAGATTGGTGTACTTCCCTTCTGGCAGAAGGTCGGTCGTATCGAAATTATATTGCGGCAATGTGGTCTACGGTTTACGTCGGCCGTTCTTCTATCATTTGGGGCCTTTGCGCTGGGGCGCTCGGACAGGAATATTTTCGAAGCTGTCGAAAAGTTTATATGCGACTCGAATAGATTTGGTAGGTGTATCGACTACTAAAAATTCTTTATTCGGCCTTCCTAGTGAAAAGATTTCAGTCTTTGCGAGATTACACAAAATAGTGCGACTTATCATTACTATCATTCATAATTAACATGACATTTAAACAAATCATCTCAAAATATTTTAGCTCTTACTAAATATTAATCATAAATTCAGTATGCATGTTCCGCCCGACTCATGGCCGATCCCCCAGAGTGGGTAGGTGCCAATGATCCAAGAAGCATCATCATCTTCATCATCATCATAAGAAGAAGGTCAGTGGCCGACAGAGCAGATGACACTGTGCGGGACGATGCGAAAAGAAAGAAAGAAAGAAAGAGAAAGAAAGAAAAAAAAGAAAGAAAAAAAGAAAGAATAGTTGATGACATGAATGCCACGTGACGCCATGGATTGCGCGCAGGTATTCTTATGGACTATCAGAGCGTTCTTCTTTCTGTCTTCTTGCATTCAGTACATCTGATAGCCCCCGCGAATGTCATCAATGCAAGGAGACGACGAGCATCATGCTTGTAGCAGGTGCCCGGCTCAGTTCTATACACGAGGCGGAGTACAGCCAACGAGCTAAACAATGCGCCCGTTAGTGTCCTGTACAAGCATGCGGTACGCAAGAACGCGGACGTGGAACCCATCTCTTTTTTTACCATGGAAGACCAAACTCCGGAGAGTTTCGTTGTTAGCTTCCACGTACGAAAATAGATCGGCCAACGCTTAATCTGAAGAGTACAAGATAAAGCAGGAAGGAGAAAGAAATATTGCCTATGCTTCATTGCTCAACGAGTACTGCCTACATCATGGCGCAACTATACACCCGTACATGGAGTGGGAGTCCTCGTACACACGTGAAAGGCCCAAATATTGTTTTGCCCCTGTCGAAGAGAGTGCATTAATCAAAAGGCGAAATCATCTGTCACACGCATGCGGGATGTTTCCGGGACCAGGGGAGATTTATATCCCGTCTCCTAAAGACAATTTCAACGATTGGGCATCGCATGTTGGTGCTCTGGCACCTAAAGGTCAACCTCGAGTTTTTCATAGGGCTGACTTCCCGGTGGCGCTGAAAGTCATAACTTGTCCATTTCCGGTCATGAGCTGAAAGTTTTGTTGAAGGTCGGAATCCAATCGCTCTGTGGAGAACGGAAAGGTCGATTCAGTTGTTGAAGGTCATATAACGCTTTGACGCGCACGCGACCACAAGGAGAGAGCAGAGTGAGTTAGGAAGTAAAAGGGTGTTAAGAACATCTTCGTCTAAACCAAGAAATGGGTATGAGCAGGACATGTAGTGAGAACGCGAGATGGCCTCCGGTCACTAAAAGTAAAAATTGGGGGATCCTTAGGCTTAGCCTTTAAGAGCTGAACACGATAACGGTATCCTATCCCTAGTCCGTATTTCAAACACTGAGTGAATATATTCCTTATTGCAAGATGTTACTCGAGAATTTTAAATTGTGGATTACTTTATATAATGTAATCAACAAAGTTGAAAGTGGCTTGTATCAGTGAAGCTTTCGCATATGGAGGCACGGGCCCGGTGCGCCACCCCTTGGCTGCGCCCCCTCTTCCAAGCAGACGCATGACTGTGCCGTAGAACACATGCTTCCGTTCGCATGCTTCCGCTCTTCTGTCCTTCCGTGTGTCCATCCGTCCGTTTATGCGTCCATCAGTCTGCCCATGCTTCCGTCTGTCCGTCCATGCCTCTGTTCATCCATTCGTTCGGACGCACGGACGAACGTACGCACGGACGAACGTACGCACGGACGGACGGACGCTTCGCCCCACTCATCATTCACTCCGTGGATATGCTGTGAGTTTTTTTGCGTCTTTGTCGGTGTTTAGGTCACCGACAAGATGGCAATTCAATTTCTCGCTCGCCACCAACGACACCGACATTTCTGTGAAACGAGCTCTTTAACGTTATCGCGTTGATAAAAATAAATTTCAAGATAAAGTAAGTATGCGAAAAAGATGCAGAAATGCGGGTGGGCGGATGACATTATATAAGACGTTTGTGCGGATGAGGTGGCCGCGACAAGAACAGGGCCGGGTTAATTGGTGAGAGGCATTCGCCCTCTAAGTGGGCGTAGTCAGGTTTATGATGATGCGATAGGCGGCGATCTGAAGGCGTATACTTTCGAAGTTTGATATATGTATTTTGGATACGGTAAAAAACTTGTGCCTGCTTGTGTTACCAACCTCTGTTCGATAGTAGACCGACGATCGAGCTGGAAGATAAATCATCGTTAGAGACTCCATCTTTACATCATATATCTCCACCGCACCTTGCTCACTGCTCAGTTTTTTTATTCTCTTTTGCGACTATCATTCCCTACATTAAGTTATTTACATATACTACAGCCTTATTTGGTGCTATAAAAGGAGCCGGAACATTATATAGTAATTATATAGTATATATTAGTACGCTATAAAGAAGCCAGAGTTGCCACCCCTGCTAACTTCTTCACAAACAACAAGACCGTCTTCGTTCAAGCAAAACAAAGAGGTCCACCATTAGATTTGTGATAAAGCCTAACCTTAATTAAACGTCGTAAGCCTAGTCTTTGTAAAACCTTGCCAAAAGTAACTTTCACATAGTTTTAACTACGTATGTTTACAATAGTTGAAGATTCATCCCATTTCTTTAGAACCAAAGTAGAAGAAGAATATGTTTACATCCCGAGGCCACGAAGGATCACCGTTCCACCTCGTCGAAGACGATATCTACGCGACAAAAAATCGATCCCCCACATCGATCTCCCGCAATACTTCCGCCACTCCCAAGTTATACATACATCTGTATACGCCTCGGGTATCTTTTGTCGGCATGCATGATTGGGTCGAAGTCCTCCGAGCCATCGACAACACGTCTACATTCTTTCGAAACATCGCCGCGAGCACTCCACATCTGGCGCATATATGTCGTTGCTGTAGCGGCCCGATCCCAAATGCGCGTGCCTCACCTCAGACACGGCGCACAGATCGTCGTTGCGTTTGCACGTGGGTGTATCGACAGACAGGGTGTGCTTGTATTATTTCTCTGTCTGCAATGGGAAAATAGCCCGCTGCTGTTGACGTTGGAAGTTGGCAGATGGTACTATGATCATCTTGCGACACAATGTGCACCTCGTGTCGGTGGATCCGTAGACGGTTAAAGAAGCATCTCAGCTGATGGATATCACGTTTAACACTTGGTTAGTGCGCTGAAGCTTATGTTTATTTATTAATACCATGTCACGACACGATATATACGCTCCTCGGTTGCGAGCTGGTGCATTTGGCGCTTAGCTTGTTGGCGTATAGGCGGCAGATTACAGGTTACTTTATTAATACGTCGTTACGACATGATGTGCTCCTTGCATTTGTCGCAATAGGCGGCCAAATTAGCATCGCAGTCGAGAGTTTACACCATTTAACGCTTGGTAATCTGCAAGAGAGTATCGCTTCGCCGGTGCTACACTCATGATTTTTTTCTTCGTTTTGTCGCCTACTGTCGCCACAAACTCTTGTTCTCTTTCATTCTTTCGCATGTCATTTCCCCTTCCTAAGTACAGGGTGGCAAACCGGTAGGCTCCTACGGTCTTTACTTCGTCTTTCTTTCTCTTACCGCATGGTTGGTGTATAATTGTGCTTAGAGGAAATACCAGTGCTACTTCTTAATCTCTCATTTTTGAACTGGGGTGTAGCGTCAAGCTGCAATAACGAGCACCAAAGACGAGTACGAGCCCTAACGTACTTGCTATTTCTACTTTACGTGCAAGCAACCGAATACAGGCGCCGGCCAAATATATATTAAAATTGCTGGCAGTGAACGCGAGGGTTGCTGTAAGTGGACATGACGCACATGCCACGTCCCTCTATTCACCTTTTCAAAAACGCCTCTCAGGGCGCCGCCATAGTCCTCCTTGGGCTGCGCGATATGGCGTGACCCCTCAAAAATTCACTGACAACGCTGCGCCCTTAGCCTTTGTACTCCCGCGCGCAGCCCATCATGGCGGTGTTTTTTTTTTTTCCTTCCTGTGAAAAGGTGTATAAAGTGCGGCTTTATGGCCAACAGGTACAAGGAAGGCACGCTCTCGCAAACATGCGTCACGAATGCTTCCTCATCGAGATGATAGAAAGAAAGAAAGAAAGAAAGAAAGAAAGAAAGAAAGAAAGAAAGAAAGAAAGAAAGAAAGAAAGAAAGAAAGAAAGAAAGAAAGAAAGAAAGAAAGAAAGAAAGAAAGAAAGAAAGAAAGAAAGAATATGCACATTATCAACACTCATTTACACGCACATGCAAGACACAACCATCATCCAACCTGAAACAGCATAATGCGACGAGCAACAAGCGCTTTAATTAACTATTACGGAACTTTCCAGCGACATTGCTGATGCCGATTTCGGCTGCTTCAGAAACTTTCCTAAACGACTTTCTCAAAGCACAGTATACTGGTCTGGTATATTCCCACGATCAGAAGAATTTTAAATTCAGGTCAACGAAAAAGATTTTTTCGCCGACAGGACTCGTTAGTTTGTGAAACGTGTGTGGTAAGACGATTTATTCAGGAAGCAGTGGCAACTGTCAAGTCTGCAGATTAGCGCCGGTCGGCCAGGAACAAAGATCTCACGCATAGCAACTGACGCCCGAGCATTTCTTCTTTCTCTTCTTCACTACGATTGCCCCCGGGAGAGAAGACAATTCCTGGCGTCTGAAGGCGTAGGCAGTATCAAGGGGTCGTAATGCGGTTTTAGTCTGCCAACATGAACCCTGTCACGACCGCGATGTACGAGGTCGTGGGACAGAGTCACGGGCTCCGCTATGTGTATAGCTGACAGGGGACGTGCCTCCTTTGATGGGTTCATCCTTGAAATTCCGCCATTGCTCAACTTTGGTTGGCCCGTACGGCTGCTACGACCTCTCTGATTGGTTTAAAATGCCGCCATTACGAAGTTGGACAATATGGCCGAATCTGACAGGGCCGAGAACAACCCCACTGATCGTTGTATTCACGGACCATTTTGTCGTTGCTATAGACTTTCTACGCGAATAAGACTTGTTCGCTTACCTACGACTCTGTGGTTTACTATGCCTAAGCGGGAACTACTGAATTTTTTAAAGGAACAGAATCAAAACCAACTACTCACTCTGTTCGATGTATAAGATGCCGAACCAGTTCATGACATCCATGGCGACGCACACTACTCCAGCGGCATTTTCATCGATCTAGGCGTGTCTAGCAGGCCTTGGCATTCAACAAGTGTACACGTACTAAATTGCACTGGACTCACCACGCATCCCGAAATGATGCCCTCTGAGCATCAAGAAACGCCGGACGACCGAGTGATTTGTAAGTTATCGTGCGATCGTCGGCCAAAATTTACAGCAGCGCCACAACACAGTCATCTTTCGGGAAGGGAGATGTACCATGAAAGCTACTCTCACTCTTTTACTTGTTATTTGCTTTCGGTCACTTCCGTCTGAGGAAGGTGTTTTTTTTTCATTTTATATCTTTTAAGTGGTTAGGCCTTTTTTTTTTTTTTGCGGCATGTGGTCTTCAATCGCATCAAGCATCATAAGCAACGACCTGCAAAAGTCCTACCAACAATTTTGTTCCCTGGAAAACACAGAATGACGGTGCGATATTTATACTTCGCGCAACTTAGGCAGTAGTTCATGTGAAGCAGTGCACAACACCAAACCTTAACAGATCTTTCCCGCCAATTTGGTTGTCGCCCATGAAATAAGAGCCAACAATGTTTACGCCTCAACGCAACGAATTGAAAGCTTAAAATAGAAAGAAAGGGTGGCGAGTTTATCATGTGGTGACTGTTATAGCATGGAACATCCAACTAGGGAGAAAAGAATGCCAAATCTTGATTTTAACTGTTCCGAAATGGAACGCTGTAGACCTCTACATCGGGCGAGGAGGTCTGGTCTGGCAACCAACGCATTCCTTCTCTCTGGCATGCGGGCGACTGCTTGAAGTGTTTGTGTTGAGGCTAGTGTGCTCCGCGTTATCGAGCGATTTGCCGTCAATTGAGCCAACCAGTGGATTTTTTTTTCTTCATTGCTAGGACATCCAAGAGTTGGTCATCAGGGGACCACTGCGCTGTTTTTGTGTGCAGTAACAACTACAGAAAAAAGAAACTGTTGTCGGAAGAAATATGCCATATGCATCAACAGAGGTGGAGTTTTTGTGGCTGTGGACTCTTCAAGTTGCATCGTTTTCCTGTTGACGAGGAGCATCGGCTTCTGATTGATTGATATGATTGATATGTGGGTTTTAACGTCCCAAAACCACCATATAGATATGAGAGACTCCGTAGTGGAGGGCTCCGGAGATTTTGACCATCTGGTGTTCTTTAACGTGCACCAAATTTGAGCACACGGGCCTACAGCATTTTCGACTCCATCGGAAATTCTGCCGCCCCAGCCGGGATTCGATCCCGCGACCTGCGGGTCAGCAGCCAAGTACCTTAGCCACTAGACCACCACGGTGGGGCAGCAGCGGTTTCTGTGGATTGCAAACTTAAACAGGAAGAACCTTGTACATTCCGCGAGTACTCGGGTATGTTCAGAGTACTTCTCAGACGAACTAACCGCAAGGACTTCGACACCGATGCTTAACCTCGGCTATGAACGGAAGCTATAGCAGCCTATACAGCTATTCCAACGATGACAATATTTCCCCGATAAACAGCCCCATGTAACATTTCTTTCTATCGTCGGTCAAAGTATCACGGTACCGAGAGCCACTTAAATATCGCGATTAAAAAAAAGAAAAAGGTGACGCGCAGGCACGTCAGCGTCATTTGATGTAAGAGCTGTATTGAAGTGGACACCTGTAAAAACAAATGAGCGAGTAAGATACGGTGACTCCTTCATAGTTGAGAAGCAATTTAGACAACAGTTAGTGCGCAGTTAAGAAAACCTGTCAGTGCCACGAAATAAAGACTCCCACACACGGTTCCATGCAAGAGCGGTAGCCGACGCGACGGCGTGACGTAAAAAAAAAATCTTGTTGGAAAAGCGGATGAGTACAGCTCAAGAAATATATTCACTGTGCTCTCAAAATGCTGTTGCTCATTCTGAATATGAAAGACCTGAAAATACTGTGCATTCTTCGAGCAGAAAGTCGGTGCTGTGAATGTACTACATCAACAGAGGCGGACTGGTTCGCGGCACTGCATAACAAAACAATTGGCCCTCAACGACTTCAATAAACGTCTCATAGACCCCTTTTCTAAAGAACCTACACGACTTCAGTCGAAATTCACCGCGTAAAAGCTAGAACAGAACGATAAAACCACAGCCGCACGCTTCTCTTCTGTGCAAACAGCGAGCTTCCCGCATGCCAGATGGGTTGCCAGACCAGAAAAGGGCCGCCCGCTAGCAAGATGGCGGCGCTTTCGAAAAAAAAGACGTCTATAGGCTGGTCGGTTTTCGCGCGATAACTTTCAAATCACGTTACAGCGGTGCACTTCCCGGTGCACATACTGCCTACCAGTGGCGAAGCCAGGGGACGAGAGAAGGAGAGGGATCATACCTTCCCCTATTTTTTTAGCATATACAAACGCACGCACGAACATACAGCAAGTGTCATTTTGACGTGCTTGGTTTAAACCCACAAAGACTGAGCAACACTCGGCGCAGATCACGCCTCAGTGTTGTTCCCAGTCGAGAACATCGTCCTGCGCCATGGTAGGTGTTCTGTGATGGTACCCCAGAGGTCGTCGTTACCGACAAAGGCACGACCTTTACTGCGGACCTAACTCGGGTGATTCTGAGGAGTCTCTGTCTCTCGGCAGCGATTGACCTGTTCCAGTAGGGAACACTGGTTCGTCACTGCGTGCTATGCGCCTCCACAGGTTTCTCTCCTGCGCAACGCCGCGATGAGCGCCAGCGTGAATGCCGCCGCCGGTGTAAACAAGCGTTAGCGTCCGCTGCTTCACATCTACACATGGTTCCTTTTAGCAGGAGGTGGTGTAATTTTTTTTAGTATTATTCTTCCTTTTCTCTCTCTTTCAACCCCCTATTCCTGAACCACAGTGCAGGGTAGCATACCAAATACTACCTTCTGGCTAACCTCCCTGCCTTCCTGTTCTCTTTACATTTTCTCTCTGTGGACAGTCAAATCCGCTGCCTAAAAACGTACTTATTTAACACATTCAATAGTACTGTCTCTTTTCCCTTTTTCGTTGTTGTGACTTGTGGTTTGCATAGTACACACTTTCCACGTGTTTTTTATTATTTCATTGTCGTGCTAGATGTGTAGTGGTATGCTATCATTCTTATAATCTGCGTCGAGTTTGCATATTCTATCCTACAAATACAATTAAACCATGACGACTCTCTATTTGCACACTCACCCCCACATCTGCAGTAATAGCTTTACGTCGTCGAAAGAACTTTGTAGATAAATCAAAATCAAATAAATCGACAAGCATCACTGTTGCTGCTACTACTACTACTACTACTACTACTACTACTACTACTACTACTACTACTGCCACGTACCAGCCCAGTACCAAAGGGATAAACCGAACACTCAAGGAGCGCAGCCAACCGTTCCACGAATAAACTATTTTCCACACTCTTGAGCGTACGCGTATTCCGCCGACTCAACCGCAGCGAGTTTGACCTCGATTATAGTATTTTCTCAGGATTCGAAGGTGCGAGAACTTCACCTGTCATTCCGGTCTGCCGCCGAGCCCGTCACTGCGAAAATTACACGTGAATGAACTGTGGTCGGCCCGGGCGACAGCTTGCAGCGCCGCACCAATGACATAGCGATGTCACACATTTCACCCGAGGTTGGTCCCTGTAGGAACCGTGGAAGACAAACGAATGGTCAATAGAGTGTGCGTGCATTTGTGTGTGAGTGAGAAAGGGAAGGGCAGCAACAGCTGGTGCATCTCAAGTAAGCAATGCAGACATTACAGCGACATTTCGAAATCAGCTTCGTGCGCAGCGGTTACGAAATATGCAACGCGCAGTTTCATAATTTGTGCCGGCAGCTATAGTCAGCAGCACCCCTTCTCGTCATTTAGTTTGCAGGAAACACCGAACACAATACGAGCTACATTGCTCTAAACCTTTCCGCCTTTGTACGAGCGAGCAGATTTATGGAAAACGAAGAGATTTGATTTATCGGGAATACCGACTATAACCTGTAACCATCTCGGCAACCTCACATTTTTCGCCTCCCCCTCCCCTTTGTGCCCCTGGAGCAAACATTGACAAACCGCAACGCATAAGTTCCGGCAAGTTCCCTGGGTACTTGTGCAAGTGTCAGCGAGAGCAACTCGTATCAATCACGCACAGATGTGCTTTGCGATATGTAGTTTAACGTCCCAAAACCACCATATTGTCACGATGAGTCACAAGTACTGGGGGATTCATTAAACCACCGGGTAGCAATCTCTAGGACGATGCGTCAGTCGTGGCTGGCTCTCGAGCAGAGAAAGAAGCACGCGATCTTCTTTTTCCTCCAGATTGAGAGCCACTCTTGCTGTCGTCCCACTACGTGCTGGTGGCATTATCCCCCTTCCGAAAAGAAAAAAAAAACAAGTCCCAAAAAGAGGAAAGAAAAGTACGTAGCATCCCCGCGATGCTACTACATAGGCACGTGAAAAAGAAATTGGAAATTCGGATAAAGTGAAAGTAAAAATTGAAAAGCGTGCAAATATAAGAAACGTCAATGAACGAGAAAGCAAGTTCACACAAATAAACAAAAAACACAAAGAATGCTGTACGGTAAAGGAAAACTTACGAGCAACGCGCAATAAATGGTTTCATGCGCAACACATGAACGACAACCGGCCTCAGTCGTGTCCTGCTCCGTGCATGGGGTGTTGAGTCCGGAACCACTTCGTAATTCACGTCACTGACGCGGCGTAACACTTTATATGGGCCAAAGTACCGGCTCAGTAACTTTTCACTAAGGCCACGGCGGCGGACGGGCATCCACACCCAAACTTGATCTCCGGGGTTGTAAAACACTTCTCTGTGGCGGGTGTTATAGCGTCGTGCGTCTGCCTGCTGTTGCCGGCCGATGTGCAGTCGCGCGAGTTGCCGGGCTTCCTCAGCCCGCTCTGCGAATTCTTCGGCGTCAGTTGCCAACACGTCTTCGTTTTGACACGGTAGCATAGAGTCTAGCATGGTCTGCACTTCGCGGCCGTAGAGAAGCCGAAATGGCGTGAATCACGTGGTCTCTTGCACGGCGGTATTATACGCGAATGTCACGTAAGGTAAGATCCGGTCCCATGTTTTGTGCTGTACGTCGATGTACATTGAGATCATGTCTGCGAGGGTCTTATTCAGTCGCTCGGTAAGTCCGTTGGTTTGCGGGTGGTACGCAGTTGTCCTTCGGTGTCTGGTGTTGCTCAGTTTGAAAACTTCGTCCGTAAGCTGCGCCGTGAATGCCGCCCCTCTGTCCGTTATTACACTGGAAGGAGCACCGTGTCGTAACACGATGTGACGCATGAAAAATTGTGCTACCTCAGAAGCCGTGGCTCGTGGGATCGCCTGCGTCTCAGCGTAGCGTGTCAAATAGTCGGTCGCGACGATCACCCATTTGTTGCTGTCCGCAGACAGGGGAAATGGCCCGAGAATGGCCATGCCGACTTGGTCGAACGGCGTGCAGGGTGCTTCAATGGGCTGAAGCAAACCAGCTGGCTTAACAGATGGTTGCTTTCGGCGCTGACATTCCCGACAGCTCTTTACGTACTTCTTTACGCTTGCTGAAAGTCCTGGCCAATAGTACCTCTCGCTCACTCTGGCAAGTGTCCTCGAGTAGCCCAGATGACCGGATGTGGGTTCGTCATGGCAAGCGAAGAGGACGTCGTCTGGCATGTCTCGAGGAACCACCAGGAGGTAAGCACGGCTGTTCGAACGAGCGTTCTTCTTCTACAGCACACCGTCTCGCAGGCAGAACGACGTCAACGAGCGGGATAAATGACGTGGTATGATAGCGCCCTGGCCCTCTAAATGATCAATGATTGGACGAATCTCTGCGTCATCTCGCTGCCGTTTGCTCAAGTCTGATGCGCTAACGGCGCCCAGGAAGCCTTCGTATTCCTCTGCTTCCTGACTGACGACATGAAGGGGTGCGCGTGACAGTGTGTCAGCGTCTTCATGCTTACGGCCGGACTTATGGACGATGGTGACATCGAATTCCTGCAGCCACAAGCTCCACCGTGCTAGCCGTCCTGAAGGGTCACGCAGGCTTGCCAACCAACAGAGCGCGTGATGGTCCGTCACTGTCTTGAAGGGACGACCATAAAGGTACGGGCAAAACTTGGTGATTGCCCACACGACTGCGAGGCACTCTTTCTCCGTAGTGGAATAATTCGCCTCGGCACGGGATAGAGAGCGACTGGCGTAGGCTATGACTCTTTCGGCGTCCTCTTGACGCTGAACGAGCACTGCACCGAGCCCAATGTACTAGCGTCGGTATGGACCTCCGTGTCAGCATCATCATCGAAATGAGCGAGAACGGGCGCTGATTGCACGCGCTGTCGCAGCTCATCAAAAGCTGCTTGTTGCTCGTTTTCCCAGCCAAACGGCGTGTCGTCCCTTGTGAGACGAGTCAGAGGTTCTGCTATCTGTGAAAAGCCATGAATGAACCGGCGATAGCAGGCGCACAAAGAAAGAAAGCGCCGGACGGCTTTCTTATCGACAGGAGTAGGTAAATCGGCCACAGCGGCAAGCTTATCCGGATCGGGCCGGATTCCTTCGGCGCTAACTACATGTCCAAGAAATTTTAGTTCTTTATAGCCGAAGTGGCACTTCTGTGGCTTTAGTGTGAGGTCCGCTGATCGGATAGCCTCCCGCACGCTGCGCAGGAGGTGAAGGTACTGCTCGAACGTGGTAGAGAAGACCACCACATCATCAAGGTAGACAAGACAAGTCTACCACTTGAGCCCTGTGAAGACAGTGTCCATCATTCGCTGGAAAGTTGCCGGCGCTAAACACAAGCCAAAAGGGAGCACTCGAAATTGGTATAGGTCGTCTGGAGTCACGAAGGCTGTTTTCTCACGGTCTCGCTGATGTACCTCGATTTGCCAATACCGGCTTTTGAGATCGAGAGGAGTGAAATAATGGGCACGACGAAGTCTATCCAGCGAATTGTCGATACGTGGCAGCGGATACACATCCTTTTTGGTCACGTTGTTAAGCTTTCGGTAGTCGACGCAGAAGCGTAGCGACCCGTCCTTCTTTTCGACAAGTACGACTGGAGACGACCACGGGCTGTTAGATGGTTCAATAACGCCATCGCCAAGCATCTCGCTGACTTGCGTACGTATCGCTTCACGTTCTTTAGCCGACACGCGGTAGGGGTTCTGGTGTATCGGGCGTGCGTCCTCGTACGTGATGATCCTGTGTTGAGTGATAGACGTCTGGCGGATCTTTGAGCAACTTGCGAAGCAAGACCTGAACTCGGTTTGTGCGCCAAACATCAGACTTCCGAGGAGACGTGCGCCGATCGTCGATGTACTGAACTGGTGGCACCGAACGATGGGCGACAGGAGCGCCCGGGACAAAGGGCAAAGACGGTGGCGTGTACGTGCCTTCGTAGTACGGTATGTGCTGTGCTGACTGGAGTGCAACAGCAGGAACAGGATGGACGAGTAATGGTGGCGATGCAGCAGGGCGTTTCAAGGCTTCCGCGTAAGTTGTCTCACGGCGGTATTCAGCAGGAACTGGTGCAGCTGTATCAGAAGGCAAGGTGTTCCGGAGGGCCTGGTGCAGCTCATCCTTGATCACAGTTGCAATTGAGCTAACCGTAGGATGAGGTGTTACACCAGCCTTTTGCAACTCTTCACGTACTATATCACGGATGAGTTCACGTAGATGGTCGTTGCTGGTTCTAGTGGCGGTGAAAATGTCGGCAGTAGACATGCCACTGACTTGCCTGTCGTATTGGTTGGATCGCTGCTGCAGCATTTATTCCATTGTCACGGCCTCGGACAAGAACTCCGCGACCGTCTTCGGAGGGCTGCGCACGAGGCCGGCAAAAAGCTGGTCCTTGACACCGCGCATCAAGTGATGCAACTTCTTGTCCTCCGTCATTCTTGAATCGGCCCGTCAGAAGAGGCGCGTCATGTCTTTCACGTACGTGGTCACAGTTTCGTTTGGCAAGGACGCGGGCCAGAATAGCTCGTTCAGCTCGTTCTTGGCTATCAGCACTGGGCTAGGTCTGCAGTGCTCCTCTCGGTTTTGATACCACGTACGTGCCCCGTCTTCGAGATAGAAATAGACACGACCCAGTTTCGCCGCGTCGTCCCACTGATTCAAGGTGGCTATACGCTCGAAGTCCGCCAACAAGTCCTCAACGTCCTCGTGCTCCGTGCCATGGAACGTCGCCGGTGCCCGTGGGCTTTCCAACGTATAGCGGTTCGACGTCGTGCTTCCCGTGCCTGTTGACGAGGTTTGCACCGAAGCGCTGGTCATGTTTGTCGACGTGGTTGGAGCAGTATCGTCGATTTCCGGAGGCAATCCCCTGATTCGGCGGCTGGTCCGATGCACGGGAGTATTGATTGGCACTGGACTCGTATGACGGCTTCCTGGGGGGGTATGCAGCATCCGTGAGACTACCCAGCACTTCCACCAGTTTGTCACGATGAGTCACAAGTACTGGGGGATTTATTAAACCACCGGGTAGCAATCTCTAGGGCGATGCGTCAGTCGTGGCTGGCTCTCGAGCAGAGAAAGAAGCACGCGATCTTCTTTTTCCTCCAGATTGAGAGCCGCTCTTGCTGTCGACCCACTACTTGCTGGTGGCAATATGATTATGAGAGACGCCGTAATAGAGGGCTCCGGAAATTTCGACAACCTGGGGTTTTTTAACATACACCCAAAGCTGAGTACACGGGCCTGCAGTATTTTCAGATCTGTGCGTGTTCACACGTGCGTTGTGTTCTAGCTCTTTTAAAATAGAAGAGGGGAACAGCTCGTATACCCGTCTGTGTGCTGCGCTCTCAGCCCGAAGAGATTGTGAGAAAAGCGCAGCTCTCCCTGGAGTAGCCGTGTTCTCTTACATTAGCATTTTGTCTAGTTAGACGAGATCGGATCTAAGAGAGCTAGCTGCCAGCCTTGCACCATATACCGTAATTACTCGAATCTAACGTGCACCTTTGTTCTGGTTAAGCGAGTTCATAAATCACATGCGCGTTACAATCGAGTGCGAAAAAAAAATTAATACAGTCCTTCTATTGCCATCGGCATTTCCGAAATGGCCGCTCCCTACGTGCTTCGGCATGGCGCGTCGGCCATTTCTGCCTGTGTGTAAAAGCGGCATCACGATGCCGCTTTTAAAAGTCATCGCGTGTGCCGAAACATACGAAAATCGGGCCGCATCGCGGTCGTTCGGAGTTCCCGAAACGTGCGTGCGGGACCGGCGGAAACAAAAGCAGAAGATTGTCGACAGCAAAGATTCACGCAAAGGCTTCAGTGGACCACAGCAGGGCCGGTTTCCGCAAATTGGAAGAGCTGCTCGGCGAGTATGTGCTTGAGCAGCGAGCGGCACAGCGGCCCGTGACGACAGAACTGCTCCAAGTGCGGGCTATGCAATTAGTCTTAGAAAAAGGTCTAATGCGGAGCCAGTTTAAAGCGAGCAGGTGCTGGCTAACTAACTTTATGAAGAGGAAAGGCTTTTCCCTCCGAAAGCGAACGGGCATGGGCCAAAACTTGCCGGAGGAGTACGAAGAAAAGCTTCACAGTTTTCAGAGGTTCGTCCTAAACTTGCGGCACAACAACGGCTACCTGCTTGGGCAAATCGGGAATGCCGATCAGACGCCTCTTTACTTCGACATGCCTGGCACCACAACCGTCGAGAAGAAGGGGGCGAAGCAAGTTCGCGTGCTGACATCGGTCCACGGTAAAACAAGAGTGACGGCAATGCTCCGTTGCACGTCAGATAGGCACAAGCTTCCCCCGTAACTCATATTTAAACGGAAGACGCTCCCGAAAGAAGTCGTTTTCCTGAGTAGTGTGATCGTGCGGGCAAACGAGAAAAATGGGTGCGCATTGCAATCGATGTCTTACTTTTTTTTTTCGTCGTGAAAACAGAGTGCGCGTTACAATCGAGGGCGTGGTAGAATCGAGTAAATAAGGTAACATTACATTTCGTTCATATCGCAATCATTTCTTCGCCCTTGTGATGAGCCTGT
Organism: Rhipicephalus microplus; assembly: GCF_013339725.1. Classification (NCBI taxonomy): domain Eukaryota; kingdom Metazoa; phylum Arthropoda; class Arachnida; order Ixodida; family Ixodidae; genus Rhipicephalus; species Rhipicephalus microplus. Next base: position 139,347,741 of record NC_051171.1, read on the forward strand.
GATATCTTTCAACACTGCTTGCTACTCTAAAAGTAATCGTTCCTCCTAGTATGCAGCATTCAATACCACATCCGAGTCGAATCAAACACTTTTCGTTATCAGAAGCTTTAGAAAAACGTTGATTGATGGATATGTGGGGTTTAACGTCCCAAAACCACTATATGATTATGAGAGACGCCGTAGTGGAGGGCTCCGGAAATTTAGACCACCTGGGGTTCTTTAACGTGCACCCAAATCTGAGTACACGGTAGAAAAAAAAAAAAAAACGCTCGCGCGCGATACTTTACTCAGTGTGACCGGGTCCACCATCGTTCAGTGAGGCAGGCTATGGGGCCACGCAGGTTTTAATGGTGAAAGTGTAGTAGCTAGCCGTAGTTTATGAGATGTCGCAAGAAGCCACAGGTGTATGCGCAACAGGAGTTGGACAAACCTCACTACCCAGTACAGCAGGTGCGCACGTTAGACCAGAGCCTCGATTTTTTTTCAATGTCAGCCAGATGCGCTCGATCCAGCCGTAGTCCTTTAATGGGTGGGGGGGGGAGAGTGATTTTAAATGCTAAGACAATCATACAAGACTTACACGACTCAACAACGTGGTATGGGAACCAAGCTCAGTCACTTGGATTCAAGACCACTGACAGTAAAGAAGATCCTAAGACCTTGGTATACGGTCTTGTAGATGCACAAGGCCATGAAAGCTCTCTTGTGCTTCTTCCGGACTACTGGACATCACGAGCGTTTGTGAACAAACAGCGCGAAACCGTGTTCTGTAGTTTCAAGCTGAATGTTTATCCCCCTCTTTCTTCTTCTTTGTTCTCTATCTTTTCCTTTCTATTATTCCCCATTTGCCCAACCGTAAGTGTAGGGTAGCCAACCGAGCTAAAGCTTGGTTAACCTCCCTGCCTCTCCTCTCCATTTCTCTCTCTCTCTTTTTGCTTAGTGTTTTGAAGACCGAGCACTTATATCTGGCAACAAGTTGCATAACTTTCACAAACACGTAAGCCACCAAACCAGATTGTGACAATAATGAGGCAAAACACACTGCTTGTTATGAAGCGTAACACTGAATAAAATATTTTAATATATGCACCTTGTGTATACAATTATATGTACAATATGGAGACAAAAATATACATTTGTACAAGACTGTTGCGTTGAGAAGGAAAACACGAACAGCTCCTTCGTTTAAAAGAAGTAATTCCCTTCAAACCTATACTAACTCTTCTAGACACTTACACACTTTTTTTTTTTCTAAACTTAACAACGTTTCCCATTTCAAGCTACTCCAAAATCATCTGCTCTTACCAGTAAGTTACAGAGCTTACCAACGATGGCACACCGATGTTAGTGGTGTGCACTAGCACTACCGTACAAAAAGCTTATATAGCTCAGACAATGTGAACAAACAAATGGTGTGAAGGTTTAACCGTTTAGAACATCCTTGAGCAGATCACCAAGAGAAATTCATGTCAGCAAGACAAGTCATGTGAAAAAAGAATGCTTTGGCCACATTTTTCACAGACCTGAGAATGTCAAGACATCAAGGCTGATACTGATTCTCTCTCTCTCTTAGCTAGTACAAGTTTCTGTATCATGAACTCAGGGCTGAACTGGCAGAATTTTGCACAATGCTCGATTAGACCACTTTTCATTAGAAAACTGCTGAATCGATGTGATGTTGGTCAGTGACTATACAGCACAATTATGGTGTTTTATGTGCCAAAATTATACATGATATGCTTGCCAAACAAGTTATCACTAATGCCTACATACGGTCTAGCTCTGTCAAGATCTTGTACAAGGGTGAATGTACCATTTCAGAAAAAGAATGCATGTTGCCATGTATTACATGTGCCTCCTCTACACTTCATAACATACTATATATAGGCTGACACTTAACTGTGCGCTCGAAAATTACTGTGTCTTGCATCCCAGAACAATGCTTTTGCTATAAACAATACTTTAATAGAAAACACCGGAAGAATATCATTCACCAGAATCGCCATAGTCTATAATGCCTCTACGTCTCAACATATCCACATCTCGCCTCACAGATTATGGCGATCAAAGGAACAAAAAATTACGCCATTTGACTGCAACAATCTCATTGAAAAGAGGAGTTGTTCAAGTTTTACGTACCCCCTCCCACTAGTTTCTCACAAAAAACATGCCATCAATCATGTGCTGAACGTTTTTTTCACTCCCTTATCTTCACATCATGAAGTTACCTCGTTATCCCAGTATACGGAAATGCGACTTAACCTCAGGCATTGCGTGGCTTAAAACCCGATGTCATCGTAACGCCTCTTAAGAATGCGCTTACAAAAACGTAATCAGCAACTGTTGCATGTTCATGTCAGGCGTCACCTTATTCAGACTGAACCAGTCTTGTTCTCGATTTAAGTCAAGATATTTCAGAAAACTAGATTATCCTCTCCATTCTCTCCACATATGCCCCAAAAATGACATTTGGCACTGCCACTGATGGCGCATTAAACTGGTGACTTTCAGCAATATAAAGTGCTTTCGTTGAGGGATTTGCAATCGACTGTCTGTAAAAACGCACACAGAAGAAATTTGTATAGTTCGCTCACAGAATCAAACTCGCAAACAATAACATAAAAGTTGATTGATTGATTTATTTATATGTGGGGTTTAACGTCCCGAAACCACCATATGATTATGAGAGATGCCGTAGTGGAGGGCTTCTGGAGATTTGGACCACCTGGGGTTCTTTAACGTGCACCCAAATCTGAGCACACGGGCCTACATTTCCGCCTCCATCGGAAATGCAGCCGCCGCAGCCAGGATTCGATCCCACAACCTGCGGGTAAGCAGCCAAGTACCTTAGCCACTAGACCACCGCGGCGGGGCATGAACATAAAAGTGTGGTCTCGAGCTTTCGATCAATATGTGCAATTTAGATCTGATAAAATTCAACCGGTGTCTCCGTCGACTCTGAGAGCACAGATGAACGCTCAGCTCGGGTGTGACTTCTCTGGCTACTATCTTGAAAATTCTCCAAATCGTTGTAAACAGACCTGATGCATGACATGAACCAGTTCATGTGCCACATTGTCCTCGAATGTGAACTGAATTATGCACCAGGGTACAGAAACCAGAGAAAGTGACAGAACACTTATTCAAAGCAGATCAGCGACATTGGAAGCAACTGCATACATTGCCACCTTACTCATGACCATACTAACATCGACCCTATAGTGTTCAGTGCAATCTATCTGCAAGGCTGTCGAGAAAACACTGTTCTCAATGCAAGCAATATAAGGTAGAAGCCAAGAGAGAGTGGAATCAATATGCTCAAGGATGTCCTATAACAGTGGGACCTTGAACATATGTAATCGAGCCTATCTGAGTAGTGCTACATATCAATTTTTTTTTTTCTTTAAGAGGGCCTTTTTAGCATTTCACTCCATAACAGACCTACATACAATGACAGCAGGTAAATTGCAGACATCCGATAATGTTCATAAAGATTTAAGTGATGCCCATGATTTCAAGGCACCCCTCTTTCGTCAACAAGATTCTCTTGCAGTCAATGCCCATAACAAACAGCCGTTCATGACAACTTCCATGCATCACTAGCAAAACACACAAATGAAGCTGGCACTAAAAAAGGCTGCTCGCCTCAATGAGTTGGGGCAAGTTAATACAAGTCAAAGCAAAACATTGTCAAGCTTTATTAGATGCTTCAAGTTGGCCCCTGAGTAAAAAATGATGACGAAACCCTCTCCCAGCTGTACCCCAAAGAACAACACTGTCCTACACAAATCTAGAAATCAAACAATTATCTCAAATAAGAAGTAGACTAAACTGATGTGGATCATTCAATCTATTCACAAGATTTCATTCCACCTATGCCGGGCTAGCTATTGTAAACACTAAGTCCAACAGTGAACAACCTTCCTCTACAATAGTAGAGCAACTCAAAACAGACGGCGGACAGAGAGTGACAGAGACCAGAGGATGTTAATTTAAACACCGTAAAACCTCGTTAATGCATCCTATTCAATATGGCTTCACGTTTGTACATTCTCAGCAAGAAACTCTGAAACTCATTTCATATTATACAAACATAATCCTGAGTTCTCCTTCACATGTCGTTTTTGTCACCCCCTCTATTTGAATGCATCAACACGGTTGAACAATAGTTATTATATGCAGCACTGGCCTTTCTCCCTCCATCCCACATATTTGTCACATGTACCTCCGACACACACAACCACATTCGGCGTACCATTGCCCGTCTATGGGCTTCACAGTGGACTTCCATCACAATGGCCTGGCTGCAATCGCAAAGCTCATCTAAGACGCCTTTACTAACACACAACTGACAAATGACATAGCCTGTGCAGCAAGAGCACAACCCTGGTATTTTTTTCTTGTGTAGATGATTCGCAGTAAGGGACACCATCAGATGGCAAGTTGCGTGTCAAAAAACAGGAACTTTCTACAAAGAGCAGCAAGAGTGAAAAAGTTTGTTCATGAACACTTCGAAGGGTCCAGTCCCGTGTGAGATACGGCAGCTGGCTCTTCGTTACACACTGTGACAAAGCGCAAGAATACAGCTTAGAATGAAGCCATAAAAGAGCGTAGAAACTTTAGACAGCTCTAAAGACAGTTTGGCTCAAATGCACTACTCTCAAAAAAACGTAAAGCTACAGAATGAACCACCACAAGACAGCAAAACACACAGTCTCACGCTCGCATGCAGTTACAACAGCAGATTTTAAAAAATGAGTGGCTTAAGTTCAGTAAGAGTTAGTGAATAATACAGTTTTCATACTACTACAGACTTCGAAGGTGGCGTATCGATAACAGGTTATGCTAAACTAAATAAAAAGTCCTATTGCGGGTCTGTCACTTACAAATACATTATAAGAGAGGAAACACATTACAGCTCACAATACATGGCAGCTCGCTAGGAGCATATAAAAACCATGCTCACTGCAAACATGGTCAACACCCTTAGGCTTTATAGCATGTTGGAACACAAAAACGTTCCTCACTCTTCCTATGGCAAGGCGCATCAAAAACATTTGAAACAATCATGAAAGTGCCGCCCGCATCGTACAAAATGCCTCGAGGACAGTCAGGAACCAAGAAAAAGATGGCACTGAATTACTAGCGCGATGCTTTCCCGTCAAACTGGCCTAAATATTGCGTGGTACACAAGACATCATTGTGTCCAAACACTACAACCTTGCTTTAGTCAGCACCTTTGAATGAGCATTGTGTGTGTACCTTGTGATATCTAGTTTGCTACAGAAAATTTAAAGCTGTCGTCGAAGTCTGTCAGCAGCTGCTATAAGAGCACGCAGTCTAATCAATGCAAAAAGAAACAGCAGCAATAAAATTTGATGGGAATGTGCCGAAATTTGTACGTTGAAAAAACATGCGGGAAATCATGATGTCATAATGTAGCCGACTGTCTGAACAGCCGCCGCTTTAAACAGACATTCGACAAAGCTCAACCCTCCTTCTCCTGAATGAGTACGAGTCACCAGAGACTACCAGTTGCCTTAATGCCTCGTAGAAATGTACAGGCACAGGGAATTATAGTAAACAGTTTCTTTCTAGAAGTCAATGCCTAGAAACTTCAGAAATACCGACGGGAAATCACCATTGGTTTCCTTTGTTGGTTATTCTTTTTATTTTGATCCCAGGGCTGCTGCCAGAAAGTTATGATTAGTACCAGCGATGATTTATCGGACCCTGCAAATGTTGACTAATAAAATTCTATCACTTCAAGGGCGCAACATTGTGCCTGAATCAATGTTATGCACTTATCACCAAAATGGTGATCATCATGTATACGAGGCACTCTTAGTATAGCTGTATCGCGTAGTACCTCATCAAATGGAAACGGCTCATTGGCCCTGAACGATTCGCCAACTTTTTCCTTGAAAGACAACACTAGAACTGGTAGTAATAGTAGGACAGCTAATCTCACTGACGGGTAGGTGGAAGAATACCTCAGCAGCAGCACAGGTTACTCGTAGGAGAGCCGAGAATTACAACAGGCGAGAAGTAACAAAACGTAACAAAAATAAGGTTCCCGTCTTTCAATATCCCGTATACGTGGGGTGCACCTCAAGCGTGTGGAAATGCCTTACCACACAGAATACTAGTCACTGTTTTGGTTTGATGCAGGCCGCCTTCCATCCTTAATTGCCACTATGATCCCACGGAGTCGTCACTCCCTCTCGGATCCACTTCCTAAAACTGAAATAGAAAAGGCAGGGCCATGCTGAAAAGACATAGTCAGAAAAAGCAGCGGAATCTGGATCGACAGGCTGATCCTAGTCCAGTTCATTCGAGAAACAGGTCATCAGCAAGAGTAGACCAACGTCTAACATCACAGGATTTAAGATTAAATGGAACTATTTATCACACGAATAAGCAAGCACAGTATGCAGTACATCGACGTGGCTGCACTTTTCTGATGAAAGTTATGAATGAGCATATGCCACGTCATTACAGGTATCGTAGTGCACCACCAACACCTCATGGTGATGATATGATACAAGAAATTTCACAATAGCACACTTGCTCAAACTAAAACACGAGTGCGCAACACTGCAGTAACAAGCAAAACTAATACCCTTGCGGACAAGGTCGTCAAATCAGGAATGGCTGCAGGTTTATGACATCCCCCACTCCCCCTGAGTTACCACTGTAACAACATACTGTTCTGCACAACTTACATACGTGTCATGCGAATACGTGAAAATATGTAACCTTTACGCGAGCGATGTGTTTGATTAACGCATAAAATGAGTCAATATTCTATAATGGCCACTGTTACTTTTGCAAGGGCTCTCCTGAAAAATAACTCGCAGGTGAAGCCCGCAAAATCTCTGAGGTAATGTTTTTCTGATGCTTTCCTGATGAGACATATGCAAAGAGAATTACAATTAGCTCACAGAACAGTAGTTAGTCAATTTAAAAATAAAACAAGTAAAGAGCTAGATTTAGCACCAAGCTGCAAACCTTACACACCTCACTCAGATCTGAGCAATTGAAGTCAATAACATGAGCTAAATACGGACGCGTAGTGGAATGGCTTATACACGTATACCACTAATGGTGCTACGGTAATGACACAGTTATGCTAAGGTTGTGTCAACAGCATACCTCAAACACAAAAATAAATTCTTTATGAACAAGCATCTATGTTATTGTTCCTCAGGCATAACATATTTGTATTGCAGTGATGCAAAAATGAGTAAAAAAGGGAACACTACATATAATGCATTGTTGGACAAGTCTAGATGTCAATTTCAGAGCGATGTTTGCAAAGTTTCAGACTGTCAAGCACAAAATGCAGAAGAGCCCAAAGACTGCCGAAAACAGTGGGTATCCACTGGAGATGAGCACCACCAAAAATTTTAAGTAGAGGACGAACAATAACACCCAATAACACGACCACTATGCACAAAACAAAGGAAAGATTGATCAAGGGTTCTTTCTTTTATTAGACCCAGCCGAATTAAAGCAACAGGCAAACCTCATGGCACTGGCTAACACTACCAGGATTACACAAATACTCCAATGGAAGGGAGAGCCACAGCCACGCCAGCTCAATTGGTAAAGCATTGGATGCATTATCTGAAGGTTGTAGGATTGGTTTCTACCTGCGGCAGGCTGATTTTTCATCCACTTTAATTCCTTTCCATTCATGTCATAATACAGCCGAACCCCTTGATAAGAGACACTGATGTAACAGACAATTGGGTATAAGAGACGCCAGCATGACCAAGTTAAAATAGGGGTTGATAAGAAAATGCACACATGATACCCTGCTTATTGCTGCCAGACGTGTGTGTCTCATAAAGAGGTTTGACACGAACTATACTACAGTCGAGACACAGAAGTAATGTCCTCTACCCCTTCCATAGCTTCATAGCCAGTCAGTTTCATTAGACCCGTGCGCTTCATCCATGTTACTACTCACCACTTTCAGGGCTCCCATCCACACCGTGCCCAAACTGGAAGGCATCGCCCCCTCCAGGTGACATCTCCTCACCGAAGACACTGCCATCATCCCGAGACCACGGGGCTCCACTGCCACTTCCTCCAGCAGACGACGCGAACGAGCAGGGCGAAAAGGAGCGCTCTTCGGATCCCGCGGCACTCGATGAAGTGCGCCGCTTGCCCCGAAGCATGGACACTCCCATCGTTGGCCGCGCACGGGGCGTCTCCGGCGTCTCGGGCCGTGCCAAAGGTGCCGATCCGGGTGGTGCAAACACTTCGGCGTAGCAGTGCGACGATGACGACGACGTGACAAAGCTACCCGCCGAAGTGCTGCTGTTGAGGCTGCTGCTGCTACCACTCTTGTGCGTCAAAGGCGATGGCGATGACTCCTCGGGGACCTGCCAATGTTGGCATGTGCAACAACAGAAACATGAATGGTTATGAAAATGACCAAACAAAGTTCAGCTTAAGAAAAAGTGCACACAAAAATTACGAAACATACATGAGGTGATAACACCAACACCAACTGAAAAGTGACAGTTTTCCTAATGAAACCAGCCAAAATATTTCAGCTACTTCCATGTCAAGAAAGCCGTCTGACAGCGAAGCTATAGACATTCCAGTGTATGTAAGGGCAGACTAAAACAACTTATTCTCATTTTCAGTATCATTATTGTTTGTTTCATCATCATGCCATTACTTTCTTAATTCATTAACTCTTCTACGGGAAGTTAAAAAAGTAATTCACCTGTGGTGTGACTACTACTGCTACTACTACTGCTACTACTACTACTACTACTACTACTACTACTACTACTACTACTACTACTACTACTACTACTACTACTACTTCTGCTGCTGCTATTACTGCTGCTGCTACTACTGTTACTACTACTACTATACTGCTACTACTACTACTGCAACAGCACAGAGCAGACAAGGACAGCTTCCCTCTAAAAATGCAGTCAAACTTAATCATATGAGCCATGTTCACTGAGGGTAAAGCATATTTTATGGAAAATTACTCGAAAAGCCTTCCTTTGAGGCCAGACACTTTCAGTATTTCACAAACTACACAAATACCTTAAAATATAGTCGGGGAACGACCGCCACTGCAGCGCAACTGGTATACCCATCAAATACATTGCATGAAGATGATGGGTTTGATCCCCAGAGGCAGAAAGTTGCCTTTTCATCCATGTGCACAACACTTTACACCACAATTGAATTGCATTTCAATCGAAAGCTACAGATGACAGCTCTGATGCTTTTCTTGGTTTGATCTGCTGTTGAAATCGTGGGATTGTGCCGAACGAACAAAAAAAATTTCATTGACAATTAGGATACTGCCTAATGTGAATTATGTGCACAGCTTTGTGATGCGGCAAGGCCAACTTGAAGTTTTAGCTTTCGACAAGGTATCGACTACACCATAAACCATAACTTTTGTGTTGTGGGACAAGAACCACTATGCCATTATTTGTCTTTCTGCAGATAAGCGAAGTATCGCTACCCGTCTGTAAAGCATTATGTGCCTTTTGTTGACACTGCATGTGGCTGATGACCATGAAAAATTATGGCTAAGCACTTTGCAGTGGGTGGGAAGCTTTCTACCACACACTCGCTGCACAATTAGCATTGTGATGACTAATTTTATTTAACTCTTATCCCGCACGCTATCAGTGGCAGACACCTGGTTCAAATTCAATTTGATCCCGGTCATTTCTTTCTCACATTATATTTCTTATGTCACCATTGATGCCAACAGCAACGACGATGCCACTCAATTCGAGAACGAGCACGTAAGAGCTACACTCCAAAATGGCCGCTTCAATCATTTTCTTTGTGTACACACTCAAGGATTTAAAGTGATCAACAGCACTCACCTCTGCAGGCTGATGATGACACAGCAGAAGCAGACGCTGACGACTTGAGTAATCGGACGCCAGAAGAGCGACTAAGCTTGGGCGACCCATACATGTCCCTTTCAGCACTCAGCTTCTTTCTCTCAAGCCGCGGCGAACGCAACATGTTGGACAAGCCCTCCCGTGTCGAGGAAGCGAACTTCTTGAGGAACTTCGGTGAGTGAAAGAAACGGCTCGATGTCTTGGTTGGGGTGGGAGAAGGCGCTGCCTGACAACAAGCCGATGCAGGCGCAGCACCCGCCCTTAGGAAAGATGACGACGACAACTTCTCACCTCTGGGTGCTCGTTCGACACCTTGAGATGGACTCGAGGTGCCACGAGAAACCCATGGATCGGTGCCTTCCTCCTCGGGATGGGACGGCCTGCACCGACCCTGGTGGTATTGGGATGGAATGACGTCCGGCCTTTGCGACGGGTAATCGGGCTGATGAGTAGTCCCGAAAACTGTAGTCCTGTGACTGCACACACCCTTCTAGAGGAGAGCCAAGGTCACTGCTGCCTACCGATGAAAGTGGAATCATCAACTCCTGCTGGGAGCCCCTCCACGAGTTTCGGCGATTCGTGTAGAGGTCCTTAATCTCCTGGCTCGTGGCACAGCGCGGCATCAGAGAATTAGTAAGCACTGGCAGTGGTACCGGGGACGGGGCTGGGCTATCCGAGAGAGCAGCAGGATCTGGGGAGGACGACGCCGACGGCGATTTCTTAAACACCCTGTTGTACTCTCGGTCGAGCAGCGTTTCGCCCTTCGGCGTCTGCATCTGGGGAAAGTTGTCTGCGGTCCTGCTCCGCAACAACTTGGCGGAGTCTGATGGGCGCCGCTGCACTGCGCGAGACGGCAATGGGGACGGAGGTGCCAAGGTTGGTAATCTGGCCGAATTGCCAGTTTTGGCTCCGAGAATCACTTCACTTGGCGGGGGCAAGCTCGCACCCGCTGGAATGGACGGCTCCTTGACGCTACTGTTGTGCTTGAAGGAAACATTCATGTAAAGGCCTGATGGAGGCTTTGACTTAGCACTACTAAAATCTCGCTTTGCTGGCTGTACTACAACACCCAGCGCATCGCTATATTTGTCCCAGGCACCCGACAACCTCTGCTTTGCAGTTAGGCTGCACGAAGAGCCGTCACTGCACTCTGAAGACTGCTCCAATGATGAAGGGCACGGTGCTGCCGGCGGGGAGTTGGATGACTCACGATTTCTGGGCAGTGAGGAAACTGAAGCACTCGTCGTAGGTGGCTCCCCGGAGGTCCGCCGAGGCGAAAGAGTGGCTGATCTGTCTGTCAACTGTGGAGGAGCCACAGTCGAGCGGAGAAATATAGTTCTAGGCATTGGCTTTGGAGATGGCTGTCTCGGCCTGTCCAAAGGTGACGGCACTATGCTGATTTTGTGACTGGAAAACGATGATGACGACGATGCTGACTTGAACAATGCGCTGTCCAGCACTGCATCTTCATCACTATCACTTGCCCAGATGCATGGACCTGACATTGAAAGTGGAAAAGAAAGAGAAGGTAAATCATCATGTATCATATCACTAAATAAAATGCAAGACAACAGTTCTCCCTGATCACTTGTGTCCTTGTGTCCTGTTGTCACTGCTGTGAATAATTATCTAATTCGGAGGTCTCACTTTCTGAAACCAGGATACTATTATGAGACATGCCGTAGTCTGAAGATCCCATTATTTTGACAAACTGGGATGCTTTGACATGCACCTACATGTATAAGCACATGGGTGTTTTTGCGTTCCACCCCCCCTGAAATGCGACCACCACAACCGAGAATAGAGCCAGCTTCGAAGCATGACACCTCCACTCCTATACCATAGCCAATATCGTAAATCACCAGACCTCGCCACTCTTACAAAATATACCGTGTCATGCTGACTCTGTATCCATTGGCTCAATATCCGCCCTCCTAAAAATCCTAAACAATATGCCTTACATTTCATGTAAGTTGCTGAATCACTTTTCTGGGCAGTATTTGTCTTTATGATACATGTCTGATAAAAATGACAAAAACATCCTCCCCCACAGCTTTTGCCAAGATTGCTCCGAGAGGACTAAACACTAGTCATCAATTAAAGTCAAGGCAAAATGTTGTTGCAGTCTACTTTTATTGAATATTTCAAAGCAAGCAGAAGCAAAGAAGTACTGTCTATTTACCTGCGGAATCGGGGAAAAGTTTGGCCACCTGCTGAAGCTTGGTTAACCATCTGAAAGACAAGAGCGGGTAACCAGAAGTGTTAAATAGTGCAATCTTACAAGCTTCATTACTTTTTCTTTCTTTTTTTCCCCCTCGCATTCTTATACATATTCTCTCCAGGCAACCTGAGTTAAGCATACACTTATTTGGCAACCATGTCCAAAGTGCACAAGCTGAGAAAAGAGAGCGCTGCTAGCAGTTCTCAAAAAGAATAAAACGATACTTGCATCACTTCAGCAACGTTAATTACATTTCAAGCTTCCAGGAACGAGAATAAAGAGCAGCTGATGCCGATCCCTGTTATTGCGCACTACGTACACATATCTGGGTAAGGCCCTCGACGCCAGCATGACTCACAGCACAGGCAGCATTTAAATTTGTTCTAGTTTTTTGATGTTTCGAACAAATACAGCTGAATTTCACCTACAATTCCTTTTTTATGGGATTTTTCATGCCACAGTAAATCACAACTGCCAGTAAATGAAGCAACATTACCTTGCTGAAATGTGGTTTAGGCTAAAAACGATAACAGCAAGGGCTGCGCTAAAACCGTAGCTACAGATTTCAAAAAAAGATTCCTACCAGAGAACATACCCAGCACATTGGGTTTTAAAACTGCCAGTTCAATGAAAAAAAAATCCCTCAAAAATTGTTTAAAGCTATTTACAAGGAAATCTTTCACCAGCCAGCAATATCAAGAACAGATGAACCCAGGCATTTCATGGAGCAGATAAAGTGTAGCTGTAAGAATAGCCCAACTTACCTTGATGTATCTGCCGTGGACTCTGTTGCAAAATAAAAAGTGTTTTTGGAGTTGGAGAGCTTGAAGGCACTACAGGAAAAAGGAAAAAAAAGATATTGCTTTTCAGAAACAGGAAGAATACACGAAGCAAATAATTGGCATGTTACGAACCCCTGATAGAGGGCTTCAATCTAGGTCTACCTGGCAAAGCTTCCCAAGATGAGTTGTCCTGATGTAACGAACTTAATCACATTTCACCTTAGAACCTTGCAGTAACTTGTCATCCATCATGAGACAGCATGATGGAGCACTCACTTTCTCTTCAAAAAAAGGTGCCAGCAGTTTTAGCAACATAGGACTGTAACTGGCACTTCGTTTTTGAGAAAAGGATGAGGAAGCCCTGTCCTGACGATGGAGACTGCTGTTGCCGCAATTGCAATGCAAACAGAATGCTCAGTGGGTGCATAAATCAGACTTTACAGGACGACAGCAGGAATTTCCCAAAATTTTCACGCGAGAGACTCCATTCGGGCCTGTGACCCCATACATGGCTCCAACAAACGTTAACGACTAAGACCTTAGGTTAGCCCTTCCCAACTCCTGCAATAAACAAAAAAGCAGCAAACAGCCACAGCACAGGATGCCCGATATGTCATTATAATGAAACTATTAATATTATTATTGTTAGCCAGGTTCTTACCAGTTTTTAGATTTACAGTCGGGCGCAAGGGACACCACAAAACCAGGCACATACAGCAGGCATTCTGCTTTCTGGTCCTGAAAACAAATCGGAAACATTAAAGCGATCGGCACACTGCCAAGAAAGCAGGAGGTAAGTACACAGGTTGCTTCAACAAACGTTCAGCCATGTTTTCTTGCCACGCATGTTTCTTGATGGCATTGTCGTTAGCAAGTAAAGCTGAGCTATGGAGAACACAGTTATGTATAAGACATTATATGTTTGCATGTTTGTCCCCACTGGAATGCCATCACAATGGCTCATCGTCAAGCGAACGTTCATTGTGTACTAGTTGGTTTACTTTTTTAAAAATGATAGTCTTTCTTGGGGACCTTCGACGCAAAAACTTTGGTCTGTCTGTCTGTCTGTCGGTCTGTACATTTGTCTGTTTGTCCACCGTTACTACGAACCGGGTGCTTTAAACAGCACCAGCCAATACTCCAAACGGCCGACCCCATCCGCAGCGCCCACCAATGTTGCTCAAGAAACAGCATTTATACGTGTGTGATTGTCAATTAAAAAGCGATTATCGCACATATCTGAGGCACCATAACAACACGTATATATTCTGCATGCTCGTCTTTTACTAGAAAAGGCATACATAGGTAATTCTAAGGACCGTAGCGCTTATCACGCTGCGCTGACCATGCAACACTTGCACGGAAAGGCGAGTATTTCCAACGCTTTGCTAAGAAGACACGGTGGTGACCCCTACCCAGTCGCCTTGCATTCTACACCTTATCACCACTGAGACGGGCACACACGCCCGTCTCAGGGCCACACGCTTTGTTTTCAAAAAAAAAAATTGCCAGATGGCGCTCATGTCTCACAGTGTGACGTGACTTTATGCGCTCGTTCGCCTCCGCTGCACGCTCGAGGCACTCTAATGCAGCGCCTCCGGAATACCATTCACCGATTTTTTTGCGCAGAACATCAAAGAAATGCTTTGTTCACTCTCCACACGCAAGACTATCGTCTTTCCATGACATTTGCAGATTACATGCAGATACTGGGCCATTTTCTTTTTTGGATTCAGCTTTTTGTTGACATTGAAGATGAACCAACTAGCCACCAACATTAAATACTGCTGGGTATGCATGTGATGCATGTTTGTATGATAATGGTTGTACTACTTGCTTTGGAGTGCTCATGCATTGTGAACTGTATGACACAAGAACAATATCTGCTCGGTCATTAAGCACCAAACAGCACAACCTGTGAAAGTGGTAAAAGATGGTGACACGGCAATAAAAGAATACAAGTGATAATGGAATTTTTCTTTTTTTTTTTGAAGTGTGATACAGTGATGTTTGAATATCCATTTTACTAAGATGGCAACACACAGCACACACACCATCAAACCTCTGTAATTATTTAATTCATTTCATTTCATTTAATTTATTTATACTGTTAGCCCAGAAATGGGCCGTTACAGGGTGGAAGTACAAACAATTATTTGCGAAAAAGAAGTACCGCACAGGTCTCGAGATAATTTCTCGGTATTATTGTGAGCAGCAACTCGAAGTTATACATAACAAGAGATGGAACACACATGCAATGCAATACATACGCGCAGAACAGCACATGACGCATTTGAGGCGGCACTTTTGCACCGCGCTGAAGATTTGAAAGACAACTACTACAGTCTCATGCAACCAACAAAAAGTACACACGCACACCACTGTTATTCAGAAAATAAACGTTTTAGATTCTGTTCAAATGATGTAAGCGAGGAACAACCAATTATAGACTCTGGCAGCATATTCCAATCTTCAATAGCACGTGGAAAGTAACTAAACTTAAAGCAATCGTTAAGTGGGACTAGGGGTGGTATGTACATATTATGGCGATGTCTGGAGTGTTCTTGTGTGTTGACCTGGAAGCAATCTGAATAGTTTAGTTTAAAATGATTATGAATTAACTGGAAGAGGAATTTCAGACGCTCAATCCTCGTCCTAAGTTCAAGACTATCCAGTCCAGCTTTTTTACAAAGTTCAGTAGGTGAATGATGTCAAGTTCAGTAGGTGAATGATGTCAAGTTCAGTAGGTGAATGAGGTATCAGTCCAGAGTAGTGACCGCATTAACCAGCTTTACTGAATATAATTAGTAAAGAGCAGCTTTTTAGCATTCCGGAAACCTTTTCTCAGCATTACAGAGACTTTTCACTACAATATCCTTACCATAAACTTGCCTCTGAAAGAATACCGTCGTTTCAATTGTTTTTCAAAGGAAGTAATCTTTTTTAATATTCTTTTATAATGTCTATGCAAGCATGTTTCTTTCTTGTGAGGAGGAAAGTCATGTGCAATATATTATGTGTGCATTTCATTTTTCTGTTCTCTGTTCGTTACCACCATTTACACTACAATACGTGTAGGGCGGCCGGGACATCCTAAAGCTGATTTCTTAGGTTTTTTTCCCCCTGGTCTCCCACAACATTTTGTTGTAAATAAATCAATTGACGAAAAATGAAAAAAAAAAAAACGTAGAGAAATGAAATGCGTACCTGGGGAGTGGCGTAGAGGAAGAGCTGGGGACCCCGGAGGAGGACCCAGCGGCGGCGCCAGGGAGGAAGGGCTGCCATCGCTGGTGCCGCCGTCCTCCCCGCTGCTAGGAGGGGCGCTGCTTTGCTGGTGCTGCTGCCCCCCCCACCGGCGCCGGAGGAGCCACCCTTCGCACTCGGCCACCCCCAGCTCCGGGCACGGCACCCCACGATTCCCTGCAGATAACGGCAGCAGCCACAGCAGTAGCAACGACAGTTGCAGTTAGACGCAAGGCCTCGCTTCAATAATGCACAGTCTCGCTATAAACACAAGTCTCAGGAGTGGGGGGATGCTCAGAGCACGCTTAAAACTAGAGGCAACACAACTCGTTTTTGGTTCTGATAGCACAGCACAAACAATTCCAGCAGCATGTTACCCTTTCTGTGCCACTCTGACCGAAAATGGCAGAATTTTTGTCCTTTGAGGCTCTTGCCAAAGTGTTTATTTATTCCACACAAAAAAACTGCTTCGTGCTTTCACTGCCCATTGCGATGTGCGCTGCCACCAACTAGAGCACAGCGAAATACTGAGGCAAAGCCAGGTCATCCATGGCTGATTTGAACGCCAAGTGAGAAATAAAGTTAAAAAAATGAAGGAAACCCTTTCCACCTAAAGATACAATGGATTTCAAGCCAATCACCGAAGTTAAAAAGAAGAAGGAAAACACCCAAAAGCAATTCAGAGCAGAAATTAATTGAGAAAACAAAAACATCTAAGACAGTGCAAGCAACGGGTAAGCACCGCCGATGAGCTGAGCTATTCCTAGGCCATTCTCACTAGAAATGCGCGTGCAGAGCACAGCTTGTCTATGGCATGGAAGTGGTTAAAGAGGGCGAATTCTTATAGCTGAATGACAAAAACCACACAGAAACATGAGGAACAGGAAACTAAGAAGATTATGCTTCAATGACTTGAAGCCTGCTCAAATTCAAAGTTGTTTAACAAAAACGCAGCATAGGGTACTGTCAAAATGTTGCCCTGCTCCTTATCGTGCTCTTTCGTGTTTGTGTGCCAATTTTTTTTTGTGTGTAACGACGACCTGCAGACCTTACCTTGAGATGTGCTCTGCTGATAGCATGTGCGATAACTTAAATTGCATTGAGCAAGAACATACAGAAATGATGGAAAGATACAAGAATAATAAAGCATTGAAGCCCTTACTATGCATATTAAGGGCATACTGAAGCTCTTACTATGCATATTAGAGAAGAGAGTCTTCTCTAACGAAACGTTTTTTTTCTCTCGTTTTTTTTTTATTTACCACATGTAAATGTCTTTCAAGAAATGAACAAATGCGGCTTCAAAAGCCCTTGCACCATGCTTGCTAACCTCCTAGCCTCGAAGCAAAGTAGAGACAATGAGGCATCATACTACATTAAGCACCAGTGTAGGCAATGTATGTCGTTGGCTACTGACTTGAATGAAATCATATCATATGGACACAGGGACACAGCCAGTTTCCCTACCCTAAGGCCGCATGTGCGTACTATGATAAAATGCCTGCTCATGTTATTCTACAAAAAGAATAAACAAACAGGAACGAATAGAAGAAATAAACACAATGCCACTTTTCCCATCGCAATTATGTTGCTGATGATAAATTTCATAAAGTCATGCCAGACAGAGAAGCACCAAGTTTAGCATGTACTCATTGTAAGTAACTCAAGTTTTGATTGCAGAATTAAGTGCAGACCTGGCCCCTCATGGCTAACAAAGTTCACTGAAAATAAGTACAACTCAGAATAAAGATAACAAAAACGCACTTCTGCTTATTTTGCAAGGCTCTGATACGACTAAACACTACGTGTTAAATTAGCTGAAAATGGAATGTATGGCAGTGACTTCATGACTCTTCAGTAGGCTTGTGCAAATAGTAAATTTTAGGTTCGAATCAAATTCAAAGAGAATAGCAATTTTGACGAATAATTTTGAATCGATGTTGAATATCACATACTATAAAAAAATGAACACACCTGTAATGACTCTACTAACCAGCAAAATATATAACAAAGTACTAAGGAAATTATAAACTGATGTGAAGGTAACAACCTTGAAGTGGGGCTGCACGGCAGTGTGGATTTTGCCTTGGTATGTGTAATCATGGTATAGCAGCCCTCCACTGCGGTGAAACCACCTTTACAGGGGGTTACATAGGAACTAGTATTTATACATTTATTTGTTCATTTCAAATACTTAAAAATTTTCATCAATATGAATTTAAATTGAAGTGAATTCAAGTACTGCAATATTCATTGAAATATTTGAAGGGCCCAAATCTTCGCACAAGCCTACTCCTTAGATGTTGAACTTACAAAAAATACACCATTACAATTTAACAAGACATTGAAATATAAACATCTCAGCGACATCCACTGCTCTGAGATCTTCCCACTAAACACAAAAGTGGGCTAAACTGAGCTAGTTAAAATTAGCATTGAAATGAGCACTGCTTAAGATGTGACTGTGAGAGCAAGGCAGACAATGAGCTCATTAGCGATCAGACTGTGAGATTAGCTACTTGGTAAAAAAAAATGTGCGAGCCTGTCATGATGATGCACGTGACTGCGACAATTTAAATGGCAGTACTCTCTGCCCTGCTAGTAGGTATTATGCCAACGTTAAATTCAAAACCACCTGTTCTGAAGTAAATGTCCAGAGGTTACATAAGTATGTGTACAAGAACTGAGACGATACGGCTGATCCTAATCATTGTGGAGACTAGAAGAAAAGTACTGAGCAAGTCGTTTCTGTCGGTGAAGTGCATACAACTGGTAAATGTGCCCTTTTATGTGCCTTTAATGCGCCTCTTTTACATAATCAGTTATTTTCATGAATCTTCAATCATAGCATAGACTGCATGATTTCATTTATTGGTATATTATATACACAACTTTGGTGCATAACTGGCATAAGTGGTTTACTTCCAATATTGTAACACCATGAAGAGAATTATCTAAGCCATATGAGAAGAAACGACGGAATGCACGAACAAGTAGTAAACACGCACATTCATTCTTTTCTTCTACGTTGTACTTTTCTGCAGGCTTTTAATTTTTTTGCAGGCATTGTTTGCAACTAAATGCAACAAAGTTTCAGCTAATTCATTTGTCGTCTTAACTTTTGTATACATTCCTTTTTTTACACAACCAAAGACAACTTCTAATTCAGAGCTATGCTTTTGCGAAATGCCCATTGCGTGTTTGCTAGAAAAATGAAGACCCACTGCTCTTGTTAATCATCCAAGTCCAAAACGCAACATCGAATGACACACCCTGACCAACTCTCACATGTACTTGTGCATGTTCACACACACACACACACCACCACAACATTCACGCGTTTATGAAACATACACTGTCTTTTGCCTCATCAAGGACCAACAGCCTGCACGTCATCATAGAGCTAACTTAAAGAAACACGACGCACATACATACACACTACCATCACATAAGCGAACACAGGGAAACAAATAACAATTAAACGAAGGGTAGTCCCAGAAGGAAGAAAGACGACACTACACTTTATTGACAGAAACATTACGCTATTCCTGTCATGTGCCTGTAAACATGCCCTTAGGCAAAACTGCTTTGTAAAATAATTTGTTGTTCAAAAATACTCTGGCAAAAATTGGACTCATGCCGTAGCAGCGGCCAAAATTATTAAAAAAGGGGAAGACAAAAAGGTTGAAAAAGTCGGCGCGTACCAACCATCGACACACTCACCTAGTGTGCTCTCTGAACATTGTGTCTTTGTGTTCATGGCTGGAGGCTGTAATGGCAAGTGTAAAAAAATGCCAAAAGGAAGAAAAAGTCTATGTGAAACAAAACACAAACACGGCGGCCCAAACAGCCAAGAAAGGAGAGCAAAGAAGCATTCAAAGAAAACGGCATGCAAAACAAAACAAACACAACAAAACACTGAACACAAGTGAGACGAGACGTGCGAAAAGTGCTAACACACTTGAGAACACACACTGCAAAAGAACAAAGGCAAAAGGCCTCACACAAAGCCAGCTGCTTCATGCACCTATGAGGATCGACCACTGGGGTTCAGTTGGTAACAACCTATCTTTAGTAGTACCATTTGGAAGAGATGAGCAAAACAACACAGGACACATAATGTGCCATCATTCATCCATCCATTTAACATAGAACATTCGTTTGTCCAAGAGGAGCACCCTGGGATTGCTATCAGTGCCTGTGCACTTTTGAGAGTCCCTGTCATAGGTTTTTCTGTTGAAGATGGCATGTACCTAGCCTTTCTAACACACACAAGCACACGTACACACGCAACGAAACTGGCAACTTGACCACAAGAAAGCTGAACACAATGGACACATGTGAACAAACATAATGATGTGAGTCGCTAGAATAACTGCAAGCTGTCTTACATAACTTCTTGTCTTATTGCGATGGCAATTATATGGACAGTCTCAACGTTTTTTTGCTGGCAACGTCAGCGTCGTGTCGTGTACAAAATCCAAATTGATAAGATACCCCCAATGCATCCTACCTTCTACCTGTTGGTACTAGCGCGCCAACATGGCTGAAGCAGGGATCAAACAAGCCAGCCCATCTTCGTCATTCTGAGGTACATGCGTTAAGATCCCCGCCCCGCCTGCCAGACCAGCCAACCAATGCTCAATCAGAGAGGAAACACCGCCCCCGTCTTTAACGAGCGTGAAAAAACGCAAGGAGGGAAGAAGGGTACCTCGAGCAGCAACTGCGACCTTTTGTAGAGTAACGCGAGATTACATCCAAAAGAGTTAGCTACCAGCCTCACTTCCTATAAAATTACAATTTGTCGCCATAGTGTAGATTGGTTCACCCTTGCCGTGAAACTGACTTTTCTTCATGTACATTTGTATGCTGATACTGCTATAAATGCCAAATAAACCAATTTGATTTCATATAAGCCAAGGACATTATTGTCACAAACCATCCTCCCCTTTCATGATACAGGGTAACAGAGGCTTCATGGATGTCAAACAAACATGCCTACTGTGCCTATGTTTCATGCCAATGCAATATCTACAAAGCTGAAACAAAAAAGCAAGAAAACACACTAACAACACGCTCTGTTCTCACTCCTAAAATTCATTTCATGGGTTTTGTCAAAGTGAAGCCAAGGCCATTTGGAGCATGAATCTTGCTGAATCGTGGGAGCACTCGCATCTTAAGAGAACTTTTGGCACATAGATCTGAAGTGTGTACGTAAAATTCACCTCCAACATCGAAGTTCCGAGTAGCAGCGATGTAACAGTGCATTCACTAAACATACATGAATCAGCTGCAAACACTGAAGCTGTGGCTTCATTTCTTTACAAAAGCTGCACATATACGTGCGTAGATGCATTTGTGTGTGCCTGCGTACAGTTATATAAAGTTCTCTACAAGTGCGAATTGCATTTACTGCAGTCAGCGTGAACTCAATGCACAAAACTAGTAAAGTTCGTATGCCACAACTGCAACAATGCTTACATTACATTTCTTTCCATCTGTGTGCAAATCCCCACGTCCAAGAACTGTACAAAGTAATCACAAACCGAAATGGATCAACCTTCTTTCGTTCCGCCTCGGTTCGTGCTATGAGAGATAAAACAATGTAGCTTATCTGAGCCACAGCCTTCGGCTATCTGACAAATCAACTTCAGACAAATACTGCTACATTGAGGTTTTTCGCTTTGTTGGCCGGTTATCAGGGTGAAAATCTGCATGGGTTCTGATCATTTAAATACAAGATAGCCATAAAAGATGCAAGACAAAAAAAAAACTATCAAGAAACTCTGGTATCATTTCTTTATCTTTAAACACTAACAAGCTCTTTACACTGCTAGTTTATTTATCTTTTCTTTCACGTTTGCTTAACTCCACTAGGAGCTGTATAAATGCGTTCACAGAACACAAAAAGCCTACACGCACAACAAGAAGAAGTATCAGGGATAAACTTCAGTTATCAAAATACCCATGAATTGCTAACGAGTTTATGAAGCCATGCAAGGCTATCTGCCTTACAAATTGCTGTTATGACTGGCATATAATGCAAGGGGCAGTTCAAATATAAGAATCAGGAGGATATTCTGTGCATGTTTATTCGTTCCAACTTTTACCCTCCCCTAGAGTTCACATAAATTAAAGTACCAGATTGGAAACTGTTACTGACTTACATAGTACAAAAAACACTCAATAGCAGAGGCAGTTGTACGTAAAAAGCTGAAGAAATGGCAGCAAGCAATATGCACAAACAAAACCATGCTTGCAAGGCACAGTGTACCCAATAGCTCAGTACTGAGCCAACAAATAAATAAAACATGAATAGAGACAGGATTCTGAGCACCACCAATTCGTCCTACACAACTCGTGCAAAGCTATGGAGCACAAACATTAGCTCAACTTTTTCAGGAGTCTCCTTCTCAAATTATTTACAAATCTATGTGACCACTATTTTTCTATGCAAATAGAATGATAGCATGGTTCCGACGTATGCTACTACTAGATATGACGAAACGCTCTTGCGCATGAGTTTTGCGCACAACTACATTACTGCTGTTCGATGGGAATGCTCAGCCAACAATGGGTGAGCAAAACATATTAGATAAAGTTTAAGCATAATTTTGAAGAGGGTGCAGCTCAATGACGAAAATGAAAAATTATTTCTAATGAAAGATCAACTGTGCGACATAAAACCAGTTTTTTTATCATACATCACATCCTTGTCTCAACCTAGATATAGTGTGAGGTGCTGTTTTCTTTAAACTCAGATTGAGATCAATTATTCGTCATTCAAAAGCTGCATAAAGTATGATGGAGAGGCCACGGATATCTGCAGATCTCTAGTATCTTTGCACATCTTAACATACTTAACATCTTTGCTGAAACATGCCTAATGCAAAGACACAACTGGCACAAATGACAGAGTTCTGAGACACAGGTGGAAGGTTGATAAGATCTGCATTAAATACAGCGAAAGTAAGCATCTGCTGTACAGTGCTACACTTTTTGAATGAAAATCCAGTCTCTACACATGCATGTCACCCATAATCAAACTAAGCCAAGCGAAACCAAACAACGAAACAAACTCAAAACGCCACAGAGTGCCCACACCAGGGCACTTATAAGTAAATATTATCGTCCAATGCGCAATCAAGAAGTATGTAAGTGTCGCCTACAAAGGCCACTCAAGGAGAGGCATGCTACAGCCACTTACGCATGCTAGCCACAGGCCACCGGCACTGCGTCGAAGCAAGGAATATTGCACCAAACAAATCACTCAGCTGAACTCTTGTCTTGTGTTAGTGTTGTCGATTATGAATTTTCATGAAGGGAGGGAAGCGCACTTATTGGCCCAATGGAACGCCAAATGAATGCAATGAAGCTAGTCATCAGAATGGAAAATATAATGCAAGAGATGCTCCAACAAAAGAGCCGCAAGTTTAAACTTATGTTGGCACACAAAGTCATCTTTATTACACAGTGAAACGATTTTGGTGACATCAGAAAAAAAAAAATTTGCTTCGCAAGATACTCCGAAATTTTCTTGACGCATGCATTCTCTCACCCAGCGATCGAATAAAAATGCCATTCTGGTGCTATGGTTCTCCATTCACAACACCAACTGACTTATCTTGATAATGTGGGCTGGGAAATGCAGCTAACGAATGAAAGGCAAGTATTGACGATGTCAATTCGCATTTCATTTAGCTATCTCTTGCTAACATCAGTACATTCGATCTCCTAATAGTATGAATTTCAAAGGATACACAAAGTGCGATTGAAAGAAAGTACTAGAAATGCACAACTTGGATTAATCAGTTTATGCATAGGATGGCAAACATTTGCTCCCGTAAGCACATTCAAGATTTATTTTACATTATTTACCATACTTCATGCTTGTTCAAAGCAACGTTCAGGCAAGACAGCCGTTTCCATAGAAATTATCTTTCTATCTATACTCCTCCTTATAGAGGATAAAAATAAAGTTCAACACTATTTCTTCAGTTTGAGCCCTATGTATTTGCTTCACCATTCCTCACTGACCAATCAATGACAGTCCTATGCATTCAAAAATGATAACATGCCCTTATAAGTAAAAAAGACATGGAGTGACAAGTGATCATTCGTAGTAATGCTGAGAGCTCCTACCAAAGTATCAAAGGCCACTCTGTTTTTTTTTTAGTAACAAGCTGCAAAAAGGCTTTCAAATCATTTATGTTTATAAATACCTAGTTTATATACCGTATTTACTCGCATAATAGGAGCACTACTTTTTCAATAAATCGGGCTCTAAATTCGGGGTGCACCTATTACGCGGGGTAACATTTCCGA
Source organism: Rhipicephalus microplus (assembly GCF_013339725.1). Taxonomy (NCBI): domain Eukaryota; kingdom Metazoa; phylum Arthropoda; class Arachnida; order Ixodida; family Ixodidae; genus Rhipicephalus; species Rhipicephalus microplus. Next base: position 139,372,214 of record NC_051171.1, read on the forward strand.
AATATTTATTTGCGACCAGTACAGAACAGAGATAATGTACACGTAGCCGAACTCACGAATATCCGCACTATAGCTGAAAAAACGTACTTCATAGGCTGCACTAGTGCAAAACGTCTTGAGCATGCAGTATCGCTTGTCCGAGAATCGAGGCATGCAGTGCGGTGCTCATTCAAATTTTCAAAAACTACCATCGATACACCCGCGTTGCCAATGAAAAAAAAAAAACTACGAAAACAAGACACAATCGTGGAAATTCACCGATTACATTTCAGGTCACCTAGATTATGCACATAGTCACGATCGAACTTTTGGGCGCTGAACGGTACAGACTGTTTCGATTTCACGAGCTCTCAGCTCATATACAAGCCATTGAATTTGAATCATGAACTACCATTTGAGTGTCAGAAGTGCCGCCTAAGCCCCCTTTCCTTCAAGTGTAGTATAGCCACCGAAAAGAATTGCATGGATTCGCTACAAAACCGCAACTTTGATAGCCTGTGACCGCCACAAGCACCAACAGGGATTACCTAGGCAAAGGCTACGATTCGGCGTGTTGTAGCAGGGAAGTTCATACAAGACAACATGAAGATTGGGCGTCGAAAAAAACGCACTCAAGCACTGATCCCAGAGAAGCACATAATAAAACGTTTAGGCTCGTGGCCAGCAAATCAATGGCAACAAAAGTCCGCTGAGCTCGTGCAAGTCCGCACAGTGGCAGCGAAGGCAAAAGCTCGCGTCATAAAGCCGAAAATCTTTCAAATTTGCGGATGAGGTAACGAACGCTATAACGACGACACTTTCCCAACATGAAACTCAATGCGCACTTGACGAGGACGCGATCGCGCGTTCCATGCGGAGTGCGCGCACACAGCCAAAGACACGCCGGCGTTGGTGCAAAGGTTACCACAACACCCAGGAAACTTCCCTTCTTCCTCACTCGGCGAGCCCACGGAACTGGCGCAACGATGCTATAGTCTTTTTTTTCTTTTCTTTTTCCTCGCTTCAGTCAACGTAAAATGGTGTCGAATTGCAACTTTGAAAATATGGTACAGAACTACTGATCAAGGCAAAGTCCGGGTTCGCCTATTATGTGCTGAAATAAAAAATGTGATTTCTCGCGACCTAACTGTGGGTGCACCTATTATGTGAGTAAATACCGTATATACGCATACACGAAAAAAAAACTATATCTGAGCTCCTCAACTCAAAGGGTGATATACCTTGGGTATGGTGGGTGACACAAACTGCCCCCAGTTTTTAAAACATTTAATCTACTTCATTAACACATCAAACCTACCTCGTGAAAATTTTTTATCTACTCCATTAACACAACTAATCTATTGGGAACATATGTAATCTACTTTGCTATTATTATAATCTGTTCAGCAATCATTTGTTTTATTTGGTTGCTTTCTACTTTACAACATGCAGTTCTGAAAGAAAATTTCTGTGCGTGAAAAAGAGCAAACAGAGTTCATTTTAAATGGCACTTATTTCTCCCTGAATTCATGCAGGCAATCCCGCCTGGAAAAAGTGCGGCGATACCTCGACATGCAGAAAAGATAAAGGAAAGATAAAGGACAAAAGATGAAATGAACCCCGGAATATTACTCACTTGGGCAAGAGGCTTCTTGGGAGATTCTTTGGCACCAAAACCAATCTTTGCACCAGGCGCATCACCGCTACTGCAACGAGGAGCGCAATTCAAGGGTAGTTTATCAATCAAATAAATGTACTGCGAAGAGCCCCACTTATAAGAATAAGTTAGTTTCCTAATTACAATAATTTAACTATTTGAAAAGCAGCCCTCAAGTAATCAAATAAATACAGTCTTTACATAATTGATGAAATGCCACACACCACACCCACATCACAGTAGCCAGAGCGGTAGATACTATCCACAGTGTGGTTAATGCACACTACTTACACATATATTGAGCATTAACAAACATAATGAGTCAACCAATAAGCAGGCAACGTAGAGAGTACAAGTATTATATACAAACAAGCTGCTAATGTAGTGCATGCTAAAAGTGCCATTTACCAAGCTGAATCCAAGCAGCAAGGCAAGCAGACAATGTTCAGAGAACTGTGTTACAGCAGCAGAGAGCTGGAACAGCTGCTAATTGGATGTATAAGCATTCAGATGTGCAACCAGATGTAGGATGAACTAAGGCATGAACACCTAGACAGTCTTAGAAATACACAGACAAGGACAAAGCGATAAAAAGAAAGAAAGAGAACAAGCCGCAACACTGATCAGTGCTGTCTCTTGTTCTTTTTTTCACATGGTCCACATCTGTGCTTGCCGCAGCATTTCTAAGATGCAATATCATCCAACCCATTGAACCATCTTCGTGAACACGGACTGTTGTAATGAAAGCCAAGAACATGTGCAAGATGGGTGCACCAAAAGATGACGGAAGCCAGGTAAATGCTGTCGCGAAACGCATGCACCTGTCAAGTGCAACAGCACTGATATAAACCATTCTCCAAATACCCGCATCTGCGCCTGTTTTTCCGACCACTACGGCAATGTGCAGAGGACAGCGTGATCCGGTAGCGCTGAAGGGAACGAGTGGCTGACCATGTGCGGCCATGTACAGCCGAGAGAATCCAGTCAAAAACGGTGCAAAGCAGGCTCAATAAGGCAGCAAGAGTTGACTCGATAACCAGAACAGACATCGTGGAAGACTCTCAGCAAATGTCAGAAAGTTGCTAATCGCAGCAAAACGCCTACCTAGGGTTAGCCTGGGCACTTGTCAGCGTCTCCTGAGCCTTCGCCTTGCTGGACCTACTGTTCAGGTGATTGTGCTTCAGATCCTACAAGTATAACAGATGACATGTCAGGCACTGTCACAATGCAGACACGAATACTGATGACACTTGTGTGGCATCAGTATAAGTGAGCATCCTGACTGAACTGAGCCGTTGCAGCACGAGTAACTCCTCCACATTAAACTAACATCATCATCATCATCATCAGCCGGACTATGTCTACTGCAGGACAAAGGCCTCTCCCATGTTCCGCCAGTCAACTTGGTCTTTTGCTTGCTGCTGCCATTTTATACCCACAAACTTCTTAATTTCATCTGCCCATCTAACTTTCTGTTTCCCCCTAACCCGCTTGCCTTCTCTGGGAATCCAGTTAGTTACCCTTAATGACCAGCGGTTATCCTGTCTACGTGCTACATGCCAGGCCTAATATTAGAGACTTAATAAATCCTTCATAAAAGCAAGCTGCCGTGTGCTTTCATTCTCTCGCTTGCTCTTAAATGTGTGCTTGAAATAACACCAGAACATGTAAAGAGCGCTGAATAAACAGCTCAGAGGCACCTGCACAACTTGTTTACACGTTCGCAGTGAGAATGTACTAAACTGTAGTTAATAGTCATCAAATCATACATATTGGTTTTTCAATTTACAAGTACTGTCCTGTAGCATTCCGACTATTCTTATACTTCAATATTGCCAAATTGTTTTTACTATATGCTTACGCTGTTTGTACAAACTTTTTGTGAGCATTAACCTTATTCTGACAATTATTGTGTTCTTCATAAACCGAATAATTGGATAACTCAGGAAAATTTCTCTTTTTGTCACTGTTCCAGTGGGACTCGACAGTACAGACAAATTATACTATTCTGAATTTTTGTACAGTTCTTCAGCACAGCGCTACTTAAAAGATCTGTCTGGCCCTAGTCTCGGAACATGCTGTGCAACAGGTATCCGTCTGCCAACTACAGTTTTAACCCATTGCGGTTCGTTGTCGGGCCCCTCCCAACAACACAACATGGTCGCAGTGGCACAATGTCATGCACTGAGGGACAAGCTCCCTCACGGCTAATTCATGCATGCTGTTTTCTCTCTGCATTATGGTACATCTTTATGAGAGTAAGTAAATTTTTTTTGACTTGAGCTTTACTTTCTTTAGTTTCAGACTAGAACAAACCGGTGGGTAAAGAATTTAGACCACAAAGGGTTAAATTGCATGGACAGAAATAGTTTGCCTTATATGAGATCTCATTCCTTCATCACCAACATCTGGTTCCTTTCACCCTTAACGTTAATTTAAATTCAAGGGTACACCGACCTCTATTTTGGGAACCTTGAGTGTGACCATGGGTGACCGCCGGCCCGTTCCCGGCCCAAACAGCCTTCCTCTCCCGTGGCGATTGGCTTCCAACTTCTGACCTCACATCAGCCACAGCCCGACTTCCACAGGCTGGTGCAGGGGGCCCACTGGACTGCTTTGTGGACTCTGCAGGACAAAAAAAAGGTATGTGATGATCAGAGGTCCACATTATTTGTGAGGCATGTTTGATGCCCAGAAAAAGACAAGCAGTTAATAGTATACCAAGTTTATCCTGTCTATGATCTCTACTATTAACTAGGTGCCTATAGACTCGGTCACCTTGAAACCGTTCACTTAGATACCAGAAAACCTTAAGCTAGTGCCCTAGCTGGAAGCACCATTTGAAGCTTACAATATTGTACATACAGGATGTATTTACAGAGTAAAATAGCAGAAAGAGTAAACAGGGCTGACCAACACACTCATGCACCGGTAAGCTTCTCCCTTGATTTCATCTTCCCATGGCAATATCTTTCGACTTGATTTCATGAAGAACCCACAGTGGTGCCGATTGTTATTTTCTCAGAAATTTCAATGTAGAAGAGAAGTAAGGAAATGCGACAGAATCTGACACACTTGGAAAGAAATATCTCCAACGATTGTTGCTATTCATTCATCTAACAGTTAAAGCAGCATTTGATTCCCACATAAAACTCGTGGCAAATTCCATTTAAATAGTGATCAGGGAGATCAAGTGGCACTGCAAATAAGGTGGTATAGAAAGTGCAACCAACTGATTTGTACGAGTGTGCAAATTCAGCCTGCATGCCTACCAATTCAGCTCTCTACACACTAAGGTTGAGCGCTGGGCCAGTTGGTGCAGCATTATTCGACATTTCACAGCACATGGAAAGAAAAAGACATCAAGGTGCTCTGCATTAAGATATTCCCGTTCGAAATAGCAACACTTTCAGGTTGTCTTTAAATTCTTGACCCTTTTAGTCAACTAATAACAGACCTAAATCGTGAAAAAAAATGTCCGAAATTCAGTCCTCTGCACTTGCTGTATAACACGGAAGGTTTAATATCCAGCAAGAACACACAAACAAACTCAGCACCCAGCACAGTCAACTGAACATTGCCCAAAAAGGCCACATAGCAGAAGACTCACCCCCAGTTGTCAAGCCTCTGGCTTCTCTGAGGCGCGAAGAAAGTGTGCCCGCCATTCCAAAGGACCTCCCTACGAGTGGGACAACAGCAGAGTCAGACGCCGTCCTGCCTTTGGACACCATGGGAGCTTCTTTGGCCGCATCTGACGCCAGCTCTTGCTTTTTCTCCTGATGTTGTTCAACCCCAGTTGCTTCGGCCTCCTTCCCGTCTTCTGCGCCAGATCCATCTGCCACGGATAGCTTCCCACCAGCACCGTGACAGCCGGGATCGTGAGAAACTGAACGAAACACTGTGTCCTTCTTCTTCGAGCTACCACCGAACAGACCAGGGATTCCACCGGCAACCAAGTCCTGTAGACTGACGGGTGCTTTCGTGACCGTAGGGGACGCACCACTGACTGTGGCTCGCCGATGAATGGCAGCCCGCGACCGCGGAGGAAACACTTGGGCTCGAATGGATGACGGTGCTGCGACCGATGCAGTTGTCGTCGACGTGGCACTCTGAACAGCTGCGTCTGGCAAAAACGCCGAGTCGTCGTCTTCCACCTCTCGAAGCACAGCCCTGCGTATGAAGGAGCACAGGCGCATTTCAGCTTAGTACAACCACACCCGATTACTCAGTGTAGAACCGGCTGGAGAAAAGTAACACACAAACCTATTACCAAAACTAAGCCAACATGTGAACTTGGTTAATACAAAAATCCTCTAAAGGGCACTACAGTTCAGGCATGCAACTAAATTGTCAAGTCTTTTTTTTTTAAGCCTAATATTGCTATCCCTTCAAACTCATTGTTGAAAATGAGTTTGTAGTGATAGCAAACACTGACATTAATTGAAAATACAAACAGACCTTGTAAGTCTGTGCACCTCACTCACTAAAGCTTAAATTGGGATAAGTGAACTGAAGAGAGATGTCTTAGCTGTTAGCTGATAAGAGAATATTGTAAAAAAGTCTCGAAAAGTGTCAAAAGCACTTCATGTGTGTCTCAACAGAGAAAGCAAAGGTTTGCTTGCCTTGGGCTCGAAGGCTCTTGCTGCGTCTTTACAGGAAAGACTTCTTCAATGCTTACTGGCTGGACACCATTCTCAGGCCACATCACCTTTCCATAGGTAACCTTTTTCAGTGGTATTCTGTATGGCCTCAACACTATTACCTGCAAATGGGAAGGCATGAAACATGTGAACATGTGAACTTTTGGGGGGGCGCTGTGGACCATGTACTATTAGACCCCGAGATGGAAGCTGATATCTGAAAATGGCTTTCATGTGAACATGTAATGCAGAACATTTATAGTAATTTGGTGTTTGCAGAATAAAAATATTCAACTCAAAACTCATCCCTTTTTCTAGAACCCATATTTAAATACACTAATGAAGAATATAACAACACTAAGTAAAGAAGTTAAATGATGCTTTGCAATGCTTACCTGCCCCAAAATATTTGTGTGTCGTGGCCTTTTCTTCAGGGTAAGCAAAACTTCGGTGGGGTGCTCCTGAAGCATGTAGACGAGGTGCTTCAGCTGCCACCCCACCTGGAATGCAAGACATAAAATGTAATGCAGACACAGCACCTGGCACACAGTTACTAATACAAAAGAAAACGGAGCATTGTATTAAACCCAGACACGAGATTGAAACGGGAGAGCAGCATGAACTACTGACACAACATGCTTTCTCCAGTGGGTGACGGGTATAACTGAGGAACCTGCTTACCACCGTCTGGTAGTTGATCTGGACAATCTCGTCGCCAACATCAACTTTGCCGCATCGATGGCTTGGGCTCTGAAACTTGACTCCACCGACAACATGGATGCCCGAGTAAGATGAATTAATCTGCATGCCCTGTGAATGCGAGAGAGAACATTAATGTGGTCCATGCCGCCTTCTCAATTCTTTACGCGATATAAAGAGCGCCAGCTCACACTGGTACACATGCTGACCTCTGTATAATATTGAATTCATAAACAAGCAGGCTCTGAAGTAATAAGCACAGTGCCCTAAACAAACTTGTATTGGTGTTACAGAAACGACTGCGCCAAAGTTTGCCACAAACTGAGTACATCTATTAGGTGCCCGTGACATACCTCAATGATTACCCAAATCGTCTGTGGCGTCCCTAATGCGCGTGAAAAACCTGCCAAGTTGTTTCTCAGTGGTTCCGTGAAACCAGAATGAAAGCCAAAGCTCCTGGCAGCAAATCAGGAATACAACAGTTTGAATGAATAGATTCATACGTATTGCATCATCTTGTATAAAAGCATTGGGCACATTATTTTAAACAAATCTTGGGCACATCATCATAGCTACTGCAGCAGGATGAACATGTCAGTCAGATAACCACAAGGTCCCAGTGAAATATTGGGTGAAGGTAAAAAGCACTCCTGCTCAAGGGCCCAGGCAATTAAAGCTGACCCCAAGTTCTGTACTATACATGCTTCACGATCAGAGTGCAGTCTCGAGGCACATAAACATCAAACGTAGTCATCCTGGTGAAGTTTTTGGTAACACTAAGCAGCAAAACATCATCATAACTAAGTTGCATTTGAAGCTATCCCTACCTTTGTTATATATTCATTATTTATAATAAAAAGATTCTCAATTCACTGAGAAGGTGCAACAACAAATGCATACAGTAATATTCTGTGACCAGTGGATAAACTCCATGAAGAGAAGTGTATACAGATTAAAAATGACATTGCAACAAGGAACAAAACTCTGCAGGTTAGCTTAACATATCCAGAAATGGCAGACATACCCATTCTTCATCTGTCTTCTTCTTGACAGTGGCTACGTCAAGAGAAGCGGGCTGGATGATGAGGGAATCGTGGCACTCTTGAATGATGATATCACAGATGTCAGCAAGGTTGTAACACTGCAGCAAGACGCAAGGCAGATACCCTGGTGAGCACAAGCAGTCTAAACTCCTGCCAACATCAGGCGAGGTCAAGATGTCGTGGCAACGAGCATGGTTTCAATATACCCCGAGAGAAGCAGATAGTCATCTTGCGATGCCACTGCGTATCTTAATTGCTCCAATCACAGTAGGACATCAGTTGAGATTAAACGTCATAACATTGCTTATAGGTGCTGTCTACACTAAGTGATGTAACATTGAGAGAATCAGGCATAATGACTATGGTATTGACATAACCATATATAATAAATCCAATACAGCATGGCCAAGATCTGTGCAGCGTACGTAAAAATGCCTATGTAATATCCCGAACTGTTACCAAACAAGAGAATAAAGACAAGTAAATGATTACATTATCAAGAATATTTTGCATAAAAAAGCCACAAATCCTTTAGCAATACGATACACACAGAATGCCAGTGAACTAAGACATTAAAGAAAAGGAACTGGCACCAAGATCTCAACAACACAATTTCGAAACAAGATTTCTTTTTCCCAGTACATATGCCAAGCATGATAAATAAATGATCAAAAGTCCGCAGAATTCACTACTGAGAAGAGGTGAGACTCACTCTATCCGCTGTCTTTTACCACAAGCTCATTTACCCTTACAGCCAAGAAAACATTTTTTTTCTCCTTGTATTAACCAAAGACGAGAAAACAAAATTACATCAGGCTGCAGGGCTACTCAACACCACGAACATAAATAAATGATGAAAGACTAAATACAAGCTAAGCATCACAATGAAGACAGCACTCACACTGCTCTGTATAACGGCATAGGGCTTGGCTGCGAAATGGTCTCGCTGAGCCGTGGACGCCAGCTCGATGCCCAGCTTGAGCACTGTCTGTCGAATGTTGGTGTAACGCTCCTGGCCTTCGAAGGGTGCCCTGCAAGCAGCCAGAAGCCAGAGCCTGTGCAGACTAGCCCACTTGATGAAAGCTCAAGCACTACGGTCATTACAACCTAAGTAAAGAAAAATGTAGGCCTCCACCCACAGAACCAGCGGTACGTCTGCCCTTCACCTGTGAAAGACAGGTCGTGCTAGACGGTTTCCACTTGAGCTGTATGTACGTGTTCTTAGCTAATGAGAACACTATGCATAATAAAAGTTAAAGGTTTGTCGTTGCTACCGAAAAAGTCAAGTTTGGCTGAGCCGCAATGTCATAATCACTGACGGAATCTACCAGGATGCTCGAGTTTCCTAGCTAAAGGTAGCGACACAAATGTGTGTCTGTATGGGCAAAATCAACTCTCTGAAACACTTGAAATTTGCTCCACATCATCAAAATAAGGAGGCGCTATTGGTCGGAACACATATGCAATTTTCTGTGGGAGGGACCGCGATGCTTTGGGTGGAGCCGACACTTTTCCTTAGGTTATAACCGAGTATAGAACATGCATCACAGAACAGCCCATTGCCTAATGTACACTTTGGTCTCTTGTTAAAGAGAACACTTGAGCACGTGAATTCAGCAAATACCTTGTTGAAGCATGACTACCAGCGTCTAGGTTCACAGTGAAAGACTCGCAGCGTTTGGCACTAGTTTCTCCCTAAATGGCTCTATACTGAACTGAAACTGCTTCTGCTCACAGCCTGTAATTGCCATACATGCTCAGGTTTTCTTTAACCCTGGACTGCACTCTACAGTGCTTTGTAAGTGTCTCAGCACGAACATACACAAAGGAAATTAGGACCTAGTTAGTATGTAAGACATGATTAAAGGGCATCTTTAGGTTTTCATTAAACAACCTTACAATATTACAGGAAACATCTAATTATCCTACAGGTACCGGTTAAGGTAACCTTCCATTAGCTACCATGATGCTCAGACAGTACTAAAATGTGCCAGACAAGTCTTGAGCACTGAACTTTCAACACAGCATTGACGTCATAGCACACGCACACATGAAGCCAGAATTGTAGTAGAAAGTGCACGAAAGTTGCTACTAAAACTCATAAAAAGGTCTAAACTAGTTTTACAATCTAGCTTGTATAGTGCTCAGAGTTAATAAATGTTATTTATATATCTCAAAGCAATTGACAACAAAAAACTGTAATTAATTTATTAAAAAGTGGCTGAAGCATCAACTAACAATCTTCAGTTTACTAAAGGTGATTAGATTACTACCAGTGCAATAAATATTGTGAGCAAATGCATGTATTACAATAGCTCATTTTACTGATAAATGTGCATGAAATTCATCATAAGTTACAGAATAGGTATTAACAAACTGTCCAACTTCTTTTGTATATCCTCCGGTCAATTCCACAAGGTTCGAAGGAGAAACATTTTTCAGCTAAAATCTTTTGGGTTGCACTTTGAAATTTTCAGCAAGATTCAACAAGACACAAGTTAGCACCAAAAGACACATCCACCCAAAATTTAGTCACAGAATGATGCTTCACTTTTATATATGGCTTTCAGAGGCTTACATTTACTACAGTTGAACTCAGATATATTGAATCTGAAGGAGATCACAAAAAGGCTTTATACATAAGCAATTCGATATAGTTAAACCTCTTTATAAGAGATAGGCAGTGGGAACAAATTCTTGTTCCTTTATGAGGAGTCTCTTATAAGCAGGGTACCACGTTTACATTTTCTTATCAATTCATACTTCAATGAAGTCGCATTGGTGCCTCTCATACTCCACTGTCTTATACTCCAGTGTCTCTTATACTATATCAGTGTTTTTTATAAAGGTGTTCAACTGCGTAAAAGACTTCATATATCAAAAATATTTCAAGGCAATGTTTTGAATGTTCGATACATACAATAATATTTTATACAAGAGCTTGATATACGAGGGTCTGACTGTAGCTGTTTGCATAATTATCTGGACTGTGCATGCTTTATACAGAGGCTTTGCTATTAGGCAAGAACAGGATGCACCAACAACAACAAAGGGAAGACGAGCGCTGTAATCACCTGTCCAGCCACGAGACGAAAGACTTGACGGCAAGCAGGACCTCTGACACATCGGCCAGGATGCTGGTGGCTATGTTCACGACGTTATCCTGGTCCGTGGTTGTCATGCGCTTGATTTCATTGTAAACACTGCGCGCTCTGCAGCCAAGCTTCAGTGCCAGTGACTGCAGATTCTCTGTGATCAGCTTGTAGTGCTGCGCATTTCGGCGGGAAAACGTGCAACTAAGTAATTCGGCCGACAATATCAATGAGTAAATTAGCAGCAAGGATAACTGCCGTTGGTCTTGTATATTTTCATGCACAACTGATAAAAGTAACAACTCCTCAAGGTTTACTTGCAACAATATTGCTTTTTCGGAGTTCAAGTAATGGTAATTGTCAGGAGGCTCATCGAAAGTTGGCTGTCTTAAACACCACTCTTTCTTTGTGTATGCAACACATAGTTCTACAATACCTTATTAGCACTACTTCAATAAGGAGGTCCATGTAAAAGTCTCTACACTTCAACAGCAAATAACATGAAATTACGGGGCATGCTGCACATAACTAAAGTCCAGTAGCTGGACTACTGCACCACTATTGGAAACAATGTTTCATCTCCCCGCTTCGCATCATCCAGCTGGGTTATCGATTCCTGTAGATCCAAACGCCAATAACATTTAGGATAACAGCACGAGGCGAATAAGGGACAGAAACTCTGACAGCACGAGCACTGCACTGTAGCTATAAATGTTGGAGGGGGACTGACATGCAAAATTTCAGTGGTTGTTTTATTGTGTCAAATGAGAGGCCAAGCCCCCAAGAGCCTAGAAAATGTATTGGTAAGCCCCTGAAAGACCCTGAAAAAAAAATCATTGTATGTTTGTTGTAAGTTTGTAAAAGCTACTTCAGTTCCTACTGTACCCTGATGTCACAATTTGGCATGAGCCTCTCATCACACAAGATATCGCGACGTTTTATTGGCTGCCCCATGGCTCCATTGGCCATACACAAGCAGCCATTCTGAAATTTTTGGTACCCGACTTCATCGCAACTAGCCATACTGGTGCGTGAAGTCACCAGATTCGACACTGTAGCCTGATGTCATAATGGTTCAATGTCAGTAGGTGCACCAGGTAAAAATCCAATTGAATGTCAGTATAACGTCTCATCCACATATTTCAGGGCTTCACACTTGCTCAAAGCCTTCTCTGTATGCAGGATATTAGTACGGTTGAGTGATATCGCCTTTTATGGTTGGTTACAGTACCCCTTTATCATATTAACTCGGCCAGCTTCTCGTTTTAAACCAATAATTAAATCAGAACTTCGCATTTGTAAACAGTAGCTGGTTGGAACATATTTGCACAGACATAGCTGTCTTTTAGTCTTCAGCAACCTCAAAGGACTCACCAGTTGACGTAAGTGGTCAACAGCCTCGAGGATGAGTTCCTGGTGGCCGACCTTGGAAATGTTGAGGCTAGTGAGATCATCTGGACCAAGGGTGAGGAGGTGGTGGCCATCGATGTTGTTGTTGAGGAAGAAGTGCACATATGGAATAATAATATCGTCCAGGCCTGCACATGTAAAGCAAGAAGGGAGTTGTGAAAAAAGGCCTGGCCTGTACGGAACGGGCAGCACGGTCACAGAGAGAGGTCTTTCCAGAGACAGCTCTCAAGTCTCTTGGACCGGCCACTACAAGCACAATCGCAAGGCAGTCACTATGCCATAAATCATCGTTATTGTGCAAAGTAAGAATGTACCAACTACGCCATTATTCATTTCACAGAGAAGCGAGGTAGCTACTACATAACTGTAAGGCATTATGTGTACTTTGTTGACACTGTGGCGCATGACAATGAAGAATTACGGCTGAGCCCTTTGTAATGAGTACACAGCTTTAAACCACCCACTTGTTACGAAATTTGCAAAATGTAATGCCTGGTTGTCATTTTACTCTTTTACCATGCCATTTTACATACGTGATTTCTATCTCAGCATGAGACCTCTGCAGGGTCTTTTTGCACAGGCATAGCTCTGTTGTGGAATACTAAACTTCAATCTAAAGCACCTAGGTTCAAATCCTGCTAGATCCTGGATTTCTTTTTTTTTTTTCCGTCTCACTGCGCGTGATAGTGTTTACGATCACCACCACCAGCGAACAATAACGCCACCAAAATCACCTGTTGTTGTCATCTCATAACAGCTTTAGCTGTAAAAAGCACCTTGCCTTGAAGATAACTGTCACAGACTTAGCACTTCTATCAAACCATGACAGTTGAGCAAGTTTCTGAGCTTACCAGTGCAAATAACGCCACCAAAATCACCTGTTGTTGTCATCTCATAACAGCTTTAGCTGTAAAAAGCACCTTGCCTTGAAGATAACTGTCACAGACTTAGCACTTCTATCAAACCATGACAGTTGAGCAAGTTTTTGAGCTTACCAGTGCAAAGTTTTATACCCCCCTTCCCATTTTCTTTCCTTCCTTCACTCTGTAACAGCTACAGTAGTGTCAATTGTACCCCATTATCAAATAACAGGAAAGCTAGAAAATTTTTATTTGCCCTCAAGCATAACAGGAAAACACCCATAACTTCTAAACATTTTCCTAATTAGCCTTCTTAATGTACTCAATGGAAGTACTGGAAGCAACACTTATCTGTTTCACCAGATATTTCATTATGAATGTCTCAAAATTATAGTCTGTCTAAGGATGCAATGTCACGACCTAGTGACAGTAAACCAAAGACCAAATGTCTGTAAAAGCATATAATAAGAATCCATCTCCTTATTCGGCACACTCTCCTTAAGAATGAGAAACACTCAAGTGACAACTATGCCTACTCATTATTTATCAAATGCGATTTCACTTGGTGATTTCATGTTATTCGTAAACATGCAGGTCGCGGGATCAAACCCCGGCCGTGTTGGGCGCTTTTTTGATGGAGGCGAAAATGCTTGAGACCCGTGTGGCTAGATTTATGCGCACGTTTGAGAGCCTCAGGTCATTGAAATTTCCTATGTCTTTTGTGGGTTTGGGATGTTAAACCATAACAATTACTATTACTGCATGTTAATTGTATGTCAGGTGGCTTTTTTTTTTTCAGAAAGAGCCAAATGCAGAAATCGAAACTAGGCAAAATTCCAATGTAACGTAAACCACGCCTAAGCATCTTCAACTTTTAGAACAGTTATGATCAAAATGGGGCAATTTCTTATTGTAACAAGAACTCAAGAAGATAGTTTCTAATCAAAAATGAGCCAAACACTACAACTGCTTCAATCAAACTGAACCACATTCATTAAACCAGCACTGTTCCAACAATCGTGATCAAAACAACCAACATGATGTCACCCAAAATGTTTCATTTGTGACCTAGTTGCTTTGTTATCGTGTTTACGTTCTACGATTAGGTTTTTGTAGGGTGCGGTGGCACTTACTGAAGCACACGAGTTTCAATAACAAAACTCGATTATGGAGAGTAGGAGGCCGACTTTCCTACTATTAGCCTTTTATTGATTCTTTTCGAGTTTAGCGTTAAAGTATAATGCCCCCATTGGCTCCACCACGGTATATTTGAAAAGAAAATACAAATAAAATGAAGATATTAGGAATCCATCTATTCCATAAACAAAAAGAAGTGCTCCAAAATGGCATGGCATAAAATGAGCAGGAAGGCTTTTCATGGCCGTCGATAGATGCCCAGAACAAGAAAACACTGATGGCAGTCCAGAATAGTGCGCCTTTTGCCAGGAAGGACCACTCGCTCTTCGGAGCCTACTAATTGCCGATACATCCATGCGACGAAGCACAGCACCGACAGAAGCACAAGGATGGTGTTAATTCTATCGCAAAATATTGGTTTACCGTACATTAGATTCACTTTATACTTATTTTATGCGCTAATTCCAGCCCAAACAAAATGTTTCAATCTAAAAAAGCCAAACAAAAACTTTACTCCTCAATATTGACGATATTGGGCTATAGATTTGTGGTATTCAGGGGAGAAAAACATACTGGCAAAAAGTTATTTGAGCAGGCCCGACTATAATGTCAGTGGAAAAAAATGCGTTTTTCTCAGTTTCAGTTGATGTGCACGTGGCTCTTTAAAAAAAAAAATTTCAGCAGATCCCACATGCCTTTGGAATCGATGTTATGTGAAGCATGCAGATGTAAAGTGAATGTGTTTTAATTTTTTTATTGACTGAGATGTTGTGAAGCGGCACTAAATATGTGTACAAATCCATGCACACACATACGCTAAGAAGCTGCATATGTTTTATATTGGCAATTGTTTACAGTTTTGTAATGATTCCAACAGCAACACGGATAATGAGCAACATAAAGGGGTAAGCTGATATGAAGCGCTGGCATATGCAGTGATGCATGCTAGGATGGTAGCCCTAAACACTGCTACACAAATCAAGTACAGTGAATGGTTCCTAACTACAACTGATGTTAATTCGACATGAAGGCTGTATCATAAGAGTACAAATGTAATATTTATAAAATTGGATAGCCAGTAATGCGACCATAATTGGCGTTTTACAAACATTACGGTCTCCTTGAAAAGTCTGCCCTCGTGTAAAACCCTGTGTAAAGGATCCTTAAGGTGTTTGCAATAAAGAAATAAATAGAAGCATACCAGAGACCTGGCATAGCTCTGTGGTAGCATACCCAAGTACCACGCAGAATGCTAGGGTTCGGTTCCTGCTGGAGCACTCACACTTCTTACTGACATTTATTCTTAACGCTGAAGTGTTGAAAGTACCCTGGTGCGTTCTTGCTGTTCCTGGGTAGACATAAAATGTCACCTGTGGCACATACCCACATACCAGTAGCACATACCTACCCCCAGGTATGTGCCACTGTTTTTTGGAAAGTGTTTGACGACATAGCCAACGAGATAGTGACATTAAAATGTCATGACCAGCGAGTCCTATTCGTCAAACCATCTTACCCTCCCATGCTAGCTTTAGTGTACCCCAAGTTAAGGCGGCGATCATGAGAGCACCTAGACATAGGCGGCTAGATAGATACATACGCAGAGAGATGCTAGAAGTGCTTGCAGTACGCAAAGAAATTATTTGCACTTAAAAACACCTCATATATTGGACAGCACTGTGCTGACTCATTATTACTCATTTCTCCAAACATTGGAGAATTAGCAATGAATTAAGGAATATATATACTATCATGCTAGACACACCCCCTTTGGTATAGAATTTGCAACAGTGTTCAACAAATTTCAAATATGATCACCCCACATTGCTAAGAGCAACAGCTTGATAATAGGTAAAGTCAAGTAAAAACTAGGAAAGAGCTTAACACCATCAATATTCCTTTGACTTCCACTGTCACACACCTCAAATTTCTTTCGTTATTGGACTGTCAAGCAAACCACGGAGTTATTAGTGGAAAACCCACAATTAGTAATCATTGCTACATACGACAACTTTGTACTTAGTCAGAGAGACTGGTTCTTTACCTCTACTAGTATGATGCCTTCGAAAATACCTGCCAGCTTTCACAATTGCGGGGTACAAACAGATTAGGATCCACCTATTTTAAAGAACATAAAACCAGTTGTCAGCAAGTGCCACATGCAGTTTTCATGCGATGCCTGCCTGTGTGCAGGAAGTCATGAACTAATTACATGCACTAGCATAAATTGGCAGAGATCCATCGGCTGACTAACAGGACTAGCTTTTACAACTTGGGCAGCTGATTGCCCTCGCGTCCATGAAAACGGTGAACAATCACGCAAGTAATTGCAGAGCACAAAATTAGGCCACGGCTTAATCCAGTCGGGGACAGTATTGTCTCGAATCCTTTAATGACACCTTTTCTTCACGACCACTTAGCTCGTGTCCGAGCAAAACAAGAACGACAATGAAGGGCACCAGCACGGTTTCTCTGGTCACACAGTCTTTACTTTCACCCGAACGTCGCAGGAAATGCTCTTAGCATGTAGCAAGCAATGCGAAGCAGGAACCCAACCACAAAAGAAAGAAAATAAAGGATAGAAAGGAGCCGCCTTTCGCCGCCGGTGTCTGGAACATATGATGTTTAAAAGGAAAAAAAAAAAAGAAAGAGACAGCGCGCACTCAGTCAGCCACCGAAACGGCGCTCTTAATGAGCGCACAGTATGACTCGGGTGGTAGACCTTGAGTCATCGCGGCGTGAAACAACCGCCACCGAGTAATCATCTGAGTCAGACAAAAAAAGAGAGAAGCACGGCACAGACGACCCGCATACGAAAGCCGAGAAGAAAAACACCCAACGGTACAGCACTTCACGCGGGAATCCGAAGACGCGCTCTAATCTTAGCGCGACGATCGAATAGTCACCTGGAGCGAGAAGCAAAACAGAATCTGAGAGATTGAAGTTTACATAACGAGTTCACTTAAGAAATCGAACGCACGCAATCAACCTCCTTTATCCGGTGATGAATTGCGAAGCTCATTGGTTTCGCTGCGGCGGGTCAAAAAAGAGAAGCAAAGGCGTGCACTGCGACGACACCGACCACCACGTGCGAACAAAAAATCGATTTCTTGTGTTCTCTCTCTCCCCGGTCCGCACGCGCACTATTCATTCTAAGCTTTAAATGCACCGGTTCCGGAACGACCAGAGCGAAGCGCTCCATTGCGGACGGTCGGGAGAACGAACAGAACTCTTTTAATCAGCTGTCGATACAGAGAATCCGATAACAGCGAAGTTTTCGAAGGCAATTGCGCAATCTTTTCATAACGTTTCATGCGGCGACGCAACTGACAAAGTGCGTTAATCCCGAGAACGTCACCGTCGCTGCAGCGTACCACCGTCCCTTTAAACGGTCGACTTCACGCTCACACTCGATCAGCTTAGAAGAAACGCGCGTGGCTTCACGCGGCAACTCCCGCACAAAGCACTCGTAAAATTTGAACATTTCAGGACGCAGTGACCTCAGGCAGCGATAGGGCACAGAAATTGGCCGCATCATCGAGAATTCCTCCGCAGGGGAGCATCGCATCACCTAGCCTGCGTCGGTCAACTCCCTTCGACGTCGTCGAGCAAGCGGCGAAATGTCACGGCAGGGTGCGTGCAATTGAACGTTTACGCATGTATAACAATCCGGTATGCCTTAAGACACGTTACACAGTTAGTTTCGAAAATAATTAACGAGCAATTACCTCTTAACCAGTCCGCGACGTGCTCCGGTGTCCATTCCGCAATGTTGATATACGCCATCTTCTCCCTACTACCGTCGCTCGCCGTAAGGTGGCGCCCACTGACTCGTGTGCAATCGCTGCAGGTCCGCTTTCAGTTTCGGAGCGACTGTGCGCTCCGCGCAGGTGCGTCTTCCGGTGTCGAACTTGTTATTTACGCAACCATGCATTTAGATTAGTCGCGGCCGGCGATCCTTCTATTGTGGTCACACATGAGATAACGCTTTCCGCTGAAACGGATGATCGTGCGCAGCGTTGGAATTCCGGACATGCCCGGCGCGTTTCTTTCTGGGTAACTTTCGCTGTGACGTTTTGTCTGTGGACAACAATAAAACAAAAATAATGAAATTTGAACGAAGCAATTATTGCGGTATTTCTTCTCCCTACTAGTTCATTGCCGAGCCAACTAAGGGTGTATACTCCCAAAGCCATTCTTTCATTATATTGGTCATGCGCGTTTACAACGAAGTATCGCAATAACGTATTTCTAAGACACCACGAGTTCGAAAATGTGGTGACTGTTAAAATGCACTATGTGAATTGAAATATGTTTTTAGACTGTACGTTTCACCGCTAAAGTTTTTTTTTTTTTCGCTGTAATGCAAAAATGAACAGCACGTTACTGATCGAATTTAGCTCATATACGGAGTTACAATACTGTACCATGAGTGATGTTTACAGTTGAAGGATTATGCCACCGTCGAATGTGCGTCAATGTCAAGCCAATAAAATTGTATTAGTTGTTAATTATGCAGAAAAAAATATTAATGGGATTCACTACTCAGTTGAGATTGCTAATGAATGAATGGCGCATATACTGCATCTCCTCACAGAGATCTTGGAACTTATGCAAGGGCCTTTCCTCGGCAACGTGATTCGGTGGACGTGCCCACAACGAGCAGGTCTTGTGCTGCCACACAGGCATACGGCCACTCCGACGAGTTCTTAGCCCCTTATCGACGGTTCGGCCCTTGTGAGTGCGTGCCCAGGCAGGGTTGCCGGCACGGCGGCAGAGTTGCATGGACAACCTGCTGCTCCCCGTAGAGTATCCTCCCCTCCAAGCCACCGCTGCTGCAGCAGCCCGTCACGATTTTCTCCTCCGCGACCGGAAAAAGCTTTCGTTTTTCGCTTCATTTTATTCGGCGGGAGATGATGGAGAGGAGAAGGAGCAACAGAGGGCAGCAGAGAAAAGCAGAGCGGGAACGAGGCACACCTCCTGTTCTTTTGCGCTTTCGTTTGCGTTTGCACTTGCGTTGTGTTGTGCTGGCATTGTGTTGCGCCTCCTCCGAGAAAGAAGGGGAGAGGGGGGGGGGGGGCTTGATCCGCTTTTTTTCGCGCATTATAATGATCGCTCGTCGACGTGAGACGAACACCGGAGCAGCGGAGAGTTGTACGGAAAAGCAGCGGCTCTAAGCCGCTGAGAGGAAACAAAAAGAAACGGCAATGAAACACCATCACGTCCGAAGTTGCGTGAGCACGCGGCGATTCGACGGTGACGATGGTCGCTTGTGTTCGAGCGTGTGTGTGCGGCGGCAGCAGCTATAGGGCGCTCAACTCCTCAACATTTTGAGTTTGGGAAGCAACGGCAGTGGCGGAGGAGAAACGAGTCGTTTCCGCCGTGCGCGGCTTCTTTTTTTGGTGGCTCGGTAGCGATGTTCTCGGCCCCGGCTTCCTTTTTGTCTTTCGCGTTTCGAGAGGGCACCGCTCGCCCTTTTGGTGGGGGGTATTCTGTTTCTGGCCGCCACTAGAGCTGCTCCCCGACTGCCTCTAGAAGGGATCGTTACACCGATGTCACCCCGCGTGGGGGCCTCCGCCGCGCCGTTGTCTCTTCTTCTCCCCCGACTTGAGAGTCTTTATCGTCTATGTGTGCGGAGGGAGCAGCTCGAGCTGGGGCGCGCACTTTAGCTAGAGAGGCTAGAACTTTGTACTTTTGCTCTCGGCCGAGTCGTTTTGTCGCCCAAAGCGCGTCTGGAGAAGGCGGAACTGCAGCGTGGGAAAACGGGAAACGCGTCACTCGTCCGGACGTGCGCGCTGCCTGCTTCGCGCTGCACGTGTTGAGCACGCATCGCGTGTCGCTGCGCTGGATGTTCGCAGAACGCACGTCATGCCCGCGCGCGCTCGTCACGTTTTCGCGGTAATAAGGATCGGCGCGCTCAGCGCTGGTTGTGTCGTTGCTTTTCTTCGCTTCGTATTCCTATCAATGTACGCCGTCATGAATCACTGTCTTTCTTGCTCCAAAAATCCCTTTGCTGTAGCCGTAGACTGGTGCAATGTTCGGGTAAAGAAAGGTGAATTCTCGCAAACCTTTTCAGAAATGTCCTTTAATTAACGCGTTTTAAAAAGTAAACCACACTCTAAAAAAAGAGCGAGTAAAAAGGGTGTCTTTTGTCCCACAACAATAATCGTCATCTATATTGCGTTCCATCCTTGCGCTATCGCCCCGCGCCCGGTACATTCCGGTCACGATCGATATGCCCATTATCAAGGTTACATTGCATTCTCGATGGGAAAGTGACCAACGCCGAGTTTTCAAGAAAGGAAGCGCACGCAAGCCTGATGACGATTATTGTGCACAAAAAGACACCCTTTTTACTCGATATTTTTTAGAGTGCGTTAGAAAGGCCAGCAATAGTTCGGGTACTTCGCAATACCGTTGCGGACCTGTAAAGCCCCAGTTATTTTTGTTCATCCAACTGGCACTATAATTGTTTTTACGCTTATATTTCTGTCGAACATCTCGGGTTAGAAATTACTGAACAGGCTTGCAGTGTACTAACATCGTCTGACAAAAAGAATGAATACAACTATGTTTACCCTCGTAAAGTTCTACTCAGAAATGATGTTTTAAGCACCCACATCAGAAAGGGGAGTTAACTGTTTTTAAACTCCATTTTCACTCCATTGCAAGGAGGGTGAAGCAAAGTGGAATAAACATACTCCACGGTCGATACGGGCACAAAGACTCCCAAAAATGAGTGTATATGGACAAGCTGTTGCACCCTCGTGAGGAGTACTAAATTGTTTCCAACATCATCATCAGTGGTGCCCGTTACACGGAGAAATGAGCTATGTTTTATTCCCAGTTAGCAAATCACAGTAGTTATTAATGTTATTAGAAGTGCAGTTGTATCAGCGTTCTACTGGGGAGTGAAAGTTAAGGCTCGAAAAAGGGTGTACCTGCCAGGGGAGTAGCCAAAAATATTTTTTTTTTTTGGAGAGGGAGGTGGGCATCACTTTGATTTCGGGGTTTGCACCCCCTTAAAGTAATCATTCCGACACATCACGAAGCAACCACACATGTTTCACAGGCAGTGGGAGGCATGGCTTGCGGACGAGGACAAGCAGAGCCAAATAGCTTTGCTTGACCAGGTCCAGCGAGCCACTCGTGCCAGCGGAGCCCTGGACTGAGGGCCCGACCAAACTGCTTGCATTTCAATTTTTTTTTTCTGAATAAAGTTTCTTCCTCCTCCTGCTCTCTATGCCACGGCAAAAAAATTGCCCGCAGCTTCCCTCGGGGGAACACTGAGGAGGATGCGGAGCATATAATTGGCAAGCACCTAACGACAGTGGGAACTTGGATGGGAACGTTCACGATCTGGCCCTTGATTCCGTACTGTCCGTTGCCGTGAGTCAAGCGTCGTATACTCATGAACGGGAGTCGAGGAGCGATGAGTCGTTCTTCAACCGCGTTCAACTCGGGTAGATGTTCGGGTCGGGGCGGGTAGCGGTAGCCGTAACTCACGCTAGCCGAGGGAACTCGACCGGCAATCAACGACTGCTTGCACGTAGCACACACGACGTAGTCGGCATAGTCGGTGCCCTTTCCAAACGTATCGCAAAGAACCGACAACGCTTTGGAATTGTTCTGAATGTTGCCGATCCGAGTTAAGTTGTTATCGAACCAAAGACGATCACACACCTTGCAGGTGTGGCCG
This sequence comes from Rhipicephalus microplus, assembly GCF_013339725.1. NCBI lineage: Eukaryota > Metazoa > Arthropoda > Arachnida > Ixodida > Ixodidae > Rhipicephalus > Rhipicephalus microplus. The sequence goes on from NC_051171.1 coordinate 139,394,430, forward strand.
AAGCTTCGGTCGAGGAAGTCGCGCTTGAAGCGAGCGTTGGGCGTGGCATACTGCTTGGCGCGCCACGCCGCTACCTCGGCGCGCTTGCGCTCGCGGGCAGCATCGGGATCGGCCTCTCGTCGCCGACGCTTGCACTCGGCTTCCCGTTTTCGAAAGTCCGGGTCCTCTTGTCGACGCTTACGTTTCAAAGCGGCCGAATCCGGTGCTGCTGCTCGACGCTGACGTCTCTCAGCGGCTTCACGTTCTCTAAGTTGAACATCTTCCGCTCGACGCCGACGTTTACGTTCGGCGTCGCGAGCTCTTCTCCGCGCTGCCTTGTCTTCGGACGACGACTTGGTTGCGGTTCCGCCAACACTTTGGCCGGCGCTGGTCGAAGGGACGTCGATCATTGCCATCTCGGACGTCGACGCGCCGTACAAACCAACCGACGAGCGGCAACTGAGCGAGCGAGCACCGACCTTGAGTATATATACAGCGCGACGGCGCATGCACTGTCAGCTGTCGAATGTTCGAGAAGGGGGAGAAGCGCAACGGCGCATGCGCGCGCGTCAGCTGCCGATGTTCTCGAAGCGCGACGGCGCATGCGCGCGCGTCAGCTGCCGATGTTCTCGAAGCGTGACGGCGCATGCGCGCTACATTATACAGCTAGCGAATGTTCGTGAAGTGGAGAAGCGCACGCGGTGTGTAGAGGAGGAAGGGTGCACAGATGGTGGAGGAGTGAAGCGCGCGCGGTGTGTAGAGGAGGAAGGGATGCACAGATGGTGGAAGAAGGAGGAGGAAGCTTGCGGACGGCGCCGCACTACAAGCCTCGAGTATTAGATGCTCCGCATCTAAAAAATATTTCGGGGCGCGGGGGGGGGGGGGGGGGGGGCTTTGGGTTTGGTGTGCTACCTCCCGGATACGCCCATGGTACCTACAGACGGAACGACGTGCACATGCATAGCACTGTAATTTTATGTGCGGAACGATCACGATACAGTGCTAAGGCGAAAGGTTATTATCATAGGTGCCTTCGTTATTGTAGGACACGCTCGAGCCTATTCGCAAGTTGTACGAATTGTACATTGCCTTAATAAAACTTGTTTAAGAACTCAAGGAAGAATCGAGTATTTGGGGAGTATTTCTGCCAAGGAGCAATAGACGCCATCTGGCTTGTTCGCGTTTCTTTTCTCGAAAAATCGGCTCCAGCCACTAATATGTCAAGAATGTTATGTCACGCTGATAGCGTGCGCGCCGTTCGGTTCGTGACGGGGAAGTGCTCTGATAACGCGCAAGAAAACTACTCGAAGTAGTCGACGAAATCGCAGAAATACTCCTCAAATATACATTTTTCTTTAGAATGTTTCACAATGTCGCTCGATAGTAAGGACGCCTTGCGTGAATAAACGCTTAAGAGCCGGCTCGACAACTAGAAAATCGTGCTCCGCTTATTTATTATATAAGCGAGAGAAAGTCTATGACACGCATGGACAGATGCGCATCAGTATGCGAGCGCGCCTTTTCGCCCAAGCACCGCCGCGCGGGTAAATATGCAGATTCATTCTACGCTCATCTCCCCATGCATCTTTCAATCTTGTTTTTTTTTTTTTTTTCATTGGCTGCCGCCCTTCGACGCGTGGCAGCGAGGCCACGAACGGGGAGTTCTTTCCCCGCCAGCCAGCCAACCAGTGAAAGTCCAAACTACGAAGGGAAAAAAATAACTCTTCGATTGACGCCGATAAGGAGGCCTCGACTTCGCAAAACAAGATTTGCCCAGTTAGCCGTACATACACCTCTCGCAGCTGCGAACGCAAGCAACGTTTGTAGAAGTCAAACTATAGTATAAGAAAGAAAACAGAAAGGCAATGAACAGAAAACAAAGCGTGTAATTTCGGGTTATCCCACACTTCGCTTTCTACGCGGCCGTCACAGGAAACTAGCAGCAGACAAACGGCTCTTGCATGCATGCAAGTGCACGGTGTATATACGTGACGCACAATGCACGTACGTTTATATTTCACGCTGGGCAACGTGTACTTCGCCTTGCGTGCTCCTGCGCAAGTAGTATTTGCGGCGTTCCGGCAGTAGTGCTCGGAATAATAATAATGGCAGGAGCCGTACAGTCGCAAGTCGACACCGCCGTGCGCTGGACTGGCCCCAAGAAAGGCGGGAATCGGTGTATGTGTATAGGCGACGCTATACATAGCGCGCAGCGGCCGTGCTGTTGTTATACATCTAGCCGGCCGTATAAGCAGTTAGAGCACTTAAAGTGGTTCCTTTTTATGTATTCCGACCGCAAGCGAAAATTGGCCCGTCGCAGCACGTGCAAGGACTTGACGGGCGGTGTACGTTCTCTAGATCTGTGCCAAGCAGCGCGTTCCTGCGTGCTGTCTTACCTTACAACACCCTTTTAACGCATGCGCTTTAGTGAGTATGAGAGGGGAGAGTAGTTGGGGAGAGAATGGCGGCGCCATCTTTTTAAAAGAAGCACGGCTCAGTGCTCCAATTGCGAGGGAGTAATGAAAGATGTGAAGACGAATGATTTAGGAAAATTGAAATAACGACATCACCACGTCTGCAACCTACCAAACAATGAAGTAGGAGGATACAACTTTATTTGAAAAAAAAAATCAAAGTAAATGTGGTTGGGTCCCTACACTCTAAAGAAGTATCGTTCAAAAAGGGTGCCCTTTTGTCCCACAACAATTGTCATCAGGCTTGCGTGCGCTTCCTTTCTTGAAAACTCGGCGCAGGCCACTTTCCTATCGAGAATGCAATGTAACCCTGATAACGGGCATGTCGATCGTGACCGGAATGTACCGGGCCCGGGGCGATTGCGCAAGGATGGAACGCAATATAGATGACGATTATTGTTGTGGGACAAAAAGACACCCTTTTTACTCGCTCTTTTTTTAGAGTGTAGACGTACTGAAGCCCCCTGGCAGACATCTCTAGGCAGGCCCAGTGCACCAGCCACAACTGGTCGTCCGAGCAAGGGACACCTACAGGGCGAAACCTGCTACGAACCCTGGGGCTCGAATCAAGCGACACCAAACAATGAAGCTGCATTTCGGCGAAGTGTTACATGATGAGGTGTACCTGTACGCGTCTGCCTCTCTGCACGTCCACCTGTCTTGAAAGACGAATATAAGATGGACAAGGGCTCAACATATGGGTTAGTTTGTCCTTTCGTCTCTATACACACTGGACGTTTGTCCGCCGCAGTGGTTCAAGGGATCCCGACCACGGCGTCAAACACGCGACTATCGGGTCAGCATTGCAGCCGAGCTCCGCATAAGCGGTCGCATTTCGGAAGGAAGGAAAAAGAGATAGGAAAGTTAATCATGTTAACCAGTTTGGCATCGCAGGTGGAAGCGATATATGGTACAGTGGCACACGTAGTGTGCGATGACACTGTACACCTCAAATGGTCAAACTTTCCGCAGCTCTCTACTACGCAGTGCCTGATAATTATAAGATAGTTTCGGCACGTAAAACCACATATATTATCTATAGAAGTTTGAATATGTGCTGATAAGCCGTATGTGCACCTGTTGGTAATCGATTCTACGTATACTGTTGTCATCAGTGGAGTAACGATGATGGGGTGAGGGGGGTTCAACTACAACCCAACCGAGCTTTTTTTTTTTTCTCTCAATTTTGCACTTGTTTGAGCACGCATACATATAAAAACGCACGAAAACACGTAAGATGTAATTGAATCCCCCTGACCTCTCGCGTCCTGCATAAACATGTGCCCTGCATAAACATTCTTATGCAGGGCACATGAGCGCCACCACAATGGGTTGTTAAGCGAATGTTTGCTCATTTTAAACGTGATGACATAAATTAATAATGCCACGAAATGTCTAAACCACCAACACAACCGCTTTCGTGCATATCCGCAACACTGTTCGCCTGGTTGTTGAATATACCAATCGGCACCGAAATCTATGTTTCTCCACTCTCGCTATGTACTGCACTGCACAGACACCACGTTCTATAACGAACAGTTATAGCGTGTTATAAATCAACAAATGTTCAATATAAGTTCGTCCCCGTCGAGCCTAACAGCACATGTGCTTCTTAGTTCTTCTCGTCATCTGTAGTAAAAAGAGCATGGCACTGCTGAATATGCATTATATAGTTGTATGCCTCGCATAATTTCTTCCTTTCGTTTTCTTTGCATTCTTTCAAACGCGTTTCTCTGGTTTTCAACGGCGATAGCCCAGGCACTCCGTTAAGTGGGTTCGTTCACAGCTTGGCGCAACGCGGACTGAAAGCGCGCATTCCCGCCTTGCGGTCATCTGCTTGCACATCGCACGGCCACGCTCATCCGTCATCACTCTGCGCGGCATACGATGCGTCGAGGGGCGCTGTTAACGGTACCCTCCTAACCCCCCCTGTGAACATTTGCAAATCTCTCGTCGGCGCTGCGTACTATAGTACACATGCTGTGGCATTTCGCCTCGTGTATACGCGAATACGTGCACGCACACGCACTTACCATCAAGCGTCCGAATATTCCTTTTCAGTCTTTACGTGCATGCGTCTCTGGCCTTCTGACAGGCCGGTTACATTACATACACGCAGGCGCGCCGCAACTTGCCCAACGAGCCGGCGAAACGGTCCGGCGCTCAACACCCGTCCACTCGTTGTGTAGTTCCGTTCAGTGGCTCTGCTGTAACTCAGACGACGCATGCGAGTTAGCGCGAGATAAATTCGCTTAATTGATCGATTGATTCGTGAGGCTTGACGTACCGAAGTAACACTCCAACTATACACGGGAACTATTCATCTTACTTAGATGGCGTTTAACGCGAACCTACATCTAAGCGTGCGCGATATTTATTTATTTATTTATTTATTTATTTATTTATTTATTTATTTATTTATTTATTTATTTATTAACGTGTGACGTCAAATATATGTACCCGAGCAGTGGATATCATATAAAATTGAAAGAGGCTTTTAGGCACCAGGGGAAAACAGTGGGGGGGGGGGGGCAAGCAAAGGAGTGCATGGTCAGTTTTGTCATGAGTATTTCCGCACTATATATAGTTTATCTGTAAAATGATTTAATAGTAATTGATGGGGTTTCCCGTCCCGAAACCTCGGTATGATTACGAGAGACACCGTATAGTGGGAGGGCTTCGAAAATTTAGTCCATCAGGTGTTTAACGTGCAATGCGACCGCAGCAGCAGGGATCGAACCCACAACCTTCGGGTCGGCAGCCGAGCAGCATAATAATCACTGCTCCACATCCGGGGACACTCTATACAGTTTGACGGTGAAATGAACACTCCAGTCGGTGTCGCATCGTTAATGTTCTTTGTACTTATCTCATTACGTGGCAAGTGCATCACAACTACGTGCTGTATAATGAGGAGGGAAAATGCCAAATAGAAAAGAGGGAATGAGTGAGAAGCAAGGAGGTGGCTATCGCAATCTGTCCAGTTTGCTACCTCATACGTGCTTGATTGATTGATTGATTGATTGATTTGTGTGGTTTAACGTCCCAAAACCACCATATGATTATGAGAGACGCCGTAGTGGAGGGCTCCGGAAATTTTGACCACCTGGGGTTCTTTAACGTGCACCCAAATCTGAGCACACGGGCCTACGACATTTCCGCCTCCATCGGAAATGCAGCCGCCGCAGCCGGGATTCGATCCCGCGACCTGCGGGTCAGCAGCCGAGTACCTTAGCCACTAGACCACCGCGGCGGGGCAATACGTGCTTGCAGGTGATAGAGGGTGTTACAGAGGGAGTGAAAGCCTATACGATTGCTTATGCTGTATTCACAATCCAGAGGCATCGAAAGTTAGCCAGCGTAAACGTCGGGCTGCTATGCGCTGGAGAAAGGAGTAAAACGCGTCCTATTCATCAACATAGTAAATGCGCTATATATATTATGTTCTACAGTGTTGTATAGACATAACTTATTTTTGAACTCTCTTCGTTGACTTCGTGCAAAGGAACCGTTGCTTTACAGGCTCATATTCTGTCCACTTGCACCCAAGCCAATGTTCTGCGACACTTTTGCAGGTCAACGTTTAATGGTTGCTATATACCTGAGCACGCAATTTAATTACGTACAATAAATGAGACTGGTACATCGAAAGTTTTTTTTTTTTCAAATATGAAGTATTGTGCAGTGTTGTTGCGAAGCCACCTCCGAAATCCCTCCGCTGACCTCCACTGTTGCGAACGACGGACCGATCCCGCCGAAGTCACCACTGTTGCGAAAGACGGCGACGCCAACACGGCCCCGGAGGCGCCACTGCTTTCAACTCCGCCGGGAAGGTCACCAGCCGTTTGGTAGCGTATGTTTATCAGCTCGCGACTGCTTCTGCGCAGAGCTGATAAGACGAGCGGACGAGACGACGGTGAGTTAAACAAGGTTTATGTACAGCATATTTACAGAGGCGTTACAATTTCGGCACTGGGGCCGACAGAGACTCGAAGAGCCGAACTCTCCTCTCTAACACATAGGTCAGCCTTTCGCCTAAGACCGCTGACTCACACACATGTCGGCACTCCGACACGGGGACGCCTCTCACATAGGACCGCCGATCGCGACGCGCCGCAGGGCTTCTTTTATTTACACCGGGTCCAACCAAAATGTCCAATCAGAAGCGCCGCTGGTCGTCCGGGCAGATTCCGCCAATGGGGCCGCCGCGCCATGCGTCAGACCACCTGACACGAGGACGCCGGCTCGCTGTCACGTGCGCAACTGACTCACTGCACGTGGGCCAGAGGAGCGCCGCGCGTGTTCACGCCGTCGAGGTGATCGCGCCAGGCAGACTGCGGGCTGGCCTTGACCCAGATTGCCTTTTTCAGAGGCACGGTCGTTTGACGAGGACTCGCTGGCATAACAGCACCCCCGCCGCCAGACAATGCACCGGAAAGACGAGCTGCTTCCACGGGGCTCGGATGTCAGGTGCGCTCGTTCGCCAGGTCCCTCCAGGTTCGCCTCCAGGGCCATGGGGAGAATACAGCTCCAAACTGTTCCGGGAACACATCCCATTTTTGACGACAGATCCCAGCTCCACTGGCTCGTCGTCACAACTTGCTGGCCAACTTCGCTCGTCTCTTCTGACCATCTTCGGTTTCAGCCCTTGTCGATGGTTCTGCAACTTGCTAAGAACGGTTCGACAACAGACAACACACGACACAAGCAAGTGCCCTCGGTCACCCAACAGAACACCAGACAAAGTATAGAACAACAAATACCTATCTACGTGTCTATCGGAATTTCGTTCCCTCTACATCAAGAGGCACATGTGGGACAAAAGACTCCTAAAGTAAGAACTTGAATTTTTCACAATTACAACCCCGCAACGAATTAGAATACCACATAAAGTTGGCCCCTTGAGATCACTCTGAACGAGAGCGCTCAGCCCAGGTCGTGATGAGGTCAAAATTTTGCCCCGAATCGCCAGCCAGAAACCGAAGGGTTGAGAAGTTACTAGCTGGAACGCACTGCTCAATGCACCTGCATTAGCGTTTACCTTTTCTTTTAGGCGACGATACCTATGCGGCACCAAGAGCGGCTCACACTTTCGACGTTGCACAGGGGAACAACGATACGGCTTGCTACTGATTGACTCCTCACCGCTTAGCTCGATATCGTGTTCGATCACCGTCGTGTCTCCGGGACGGTCCGACAACACATACCCAAACTCGGAAACAATCTTTCTCAGGTCCTCTTTCTCAGGTCCTCCTTCACTTACGCTAGGCTCTAGGTTTATCTGCTCCCGGATTACTTTCGATCCCCCTTCAATTACCTCACTAGAACTCAAAATTTCTGCTTCCTCTTCCTCTGAAGCCTTCAACAGCTGATTTACGACCGCTTGATGTTGAACATTGGGTTTCATCAAGTTGTAAATTTTGTTCTGCCGCCTTCCTACTTGCACCTCATAAGTTGTATCGCAAGGCTTCGATAATACTGTGGCGGGCCCTTCCCAATCAACCTCAAGCTTGTTCCTTTTGGGTGGCTGCCGCCGCATTACCTGATTATCAACTTCAAAAGCGCGCTTCTTCCCCGATTTCTCGTAGTGCTCCTTCGACAGCACTTTTGCCGCGTTTTTCTGGCTTTCCACGAGCGCTTCAATTTGGCTTTCCACTAGCGCTTCAATCGAGAGATCCTCACTCTGCGCTCGAATGAGCGTCTCTCGATCAACTCTCGGCAGCTCGCTCCAACTTTCCGCTACAGGCGAGAGCGTTGCAACCCTCTCGCTCTGACTCAATGGCGCCACGTCGTCTCCCCCAGCGCATACCGCGCCGGCCGCTCCCGCGACGGGCCGCTCGCGTGAATGCTCACATGACTCATGCGGAAAATTTCCTTTCTGGGGTTCCGTCGACCCGCCGACAAGGTCACTTGAGAGTTCACCGCATGGAACCAAGTCAAGCTTCCGCGAAAGCTTTCGCGCTTGCGATCGCGTGGGAGCCATGCACGCTAAGTTGGGGAAGAACGATTTGCCCTGCTCTTTGAGAAGCTGCTCCGAGTTGTTGGAGAAAAGATAAGAAAAACGACCATTCAGCGCGGCAGACACAGCCGCTTCGGTGCAAAGCTTACCGAACGGGCCTTCAATGACAACGGTGGCGATTGGTAAGCGAACACTCTGCTCCTCGGCGACTTGCCTGATCCACGCGCATTCTCCTGTGAAGTCATCCGGAGACACCAATGAAGGATGGACAACGTCCATGGTTGCCGCTGAGTCTCTAAGTGCTCGGCACGTTTTCTCATTGACCCTAATTTCTTGGAGATACGGCTCCAGCAACCGCATGTTTTTTTCTGATTCTCGGATCGTTGCGAAGGCAAACTTTTCCTGACAGTTTCTCGCGATGTGCCCTTCCTTTTTACAGTTGTAGCAGATTAGCGGCTTCCGTTTGTTTTCCGATTCAAATGCCTGTGTGGTAGAAACCTCACTCGATTTCTCCGCTTCTGCTTGCCCTTCCCCTACACTGTCCTTAGTAAGAGATGGGTCCTTTTTGAAATTACGGTGCGGAACGAGTTTCCGTTGATCAGGTTTCCTTGAAAAGCCCTCTTTTCTCTCATCTTTTTCAACGCGCACTGCCCTGCTATGCAACTTTCGGCGAGTATAATACTCCTCAGCTAACTCAGCTGCCTTATTTAACTGTACTTCCCCAAGTCTGTCCTGCAGCCAAAGTTTAACATCCTCCTCGATGCAGCGGTAGAATTGCTCCAATGCAACGCATTCCACCACTTTATCGCGGTCGTCATAAACACCTTCGCCCTTGAGCCATTCAATTAAATCGGCTTTAAGACGAAACGCGAAGTCAACGTGTGACTCATTCCCCTTTTCAGCATACCGGAACCTTTGCCTGAAAGCCTCGGGTGACAACTTATAACGTCTCAAGAGCACTTCCTTAACCTCGTCATAGCTCTCAAACGCTTCCCTAGACAAGCAAGTTATCGCGTCGGACACTTCGCCGGGAAGAAGAGCTAGCAGGTTCCGCGCCCAAAGAGGCCGCTCCAAAGCGTTTCGCTCACAGACGTGTTCAAACTTGACGAGATACTTCGCCATGTCCTCGCCTACTACGAACGGTGGCAGTTGGTCCCGAATTCTAAAACCGCTGACCTGAATCGTCGGAGAAGCTACACTAGGCGCCTGCGAACACTGTAGGATTGCCAATTCTAGTCGTTTCAACTCTAGGCGCTCGATCTTGTCTCTCGGCCTCCTCGCGCTCACGACGTTCGCGCCTTTCAACTTCTTCACGTTCGCGAGCTTCGCGCCTTTCAGCTTCTTCACGTTCGCGAGCTTCTACTTCTCGCCTTTCAGCCTCCTCGCGGCGTGCTTTGATATCCGCCCAGGCCTCATCGACTTCCTCCGCCGACACTCCCTCATCCTTCATGATCTCAAGGATCGCTTGCTTTCGTTTCGCACGGCCCAAAGTAATGCCGAGTTCCTCACAAATTTCGATGAGTTCCTTCACTTTAAGGTTCTCCATCGTTCACACTAGCCTCTCGCTGTTTGCCCCTGTTAAGAATTTACTTGCCGTACCCACTATAAGCCTACTAGCAAGACGCGCAAGCAATTTCTCACACTCCCGTGTTTACCACCTCCGCATTAACTTTGGTTTCAAAGCACTTCAACTTGGCTTGAAACGATCAAAGCTCACTTCAATGCTTCACACAGCCCTTTCTCTAAACTACTACAACCTGAGCTAGAGTAGTCTGGTGAACTGAGGGGAAAACATCAGGCACTCACCGCATCGATGTCGCTGACGCCGGCCGATCCCACCGCTGCCACCACTGTTGCGAAGCCACCTCCGAAATCCCTCCGCTGACCTCCACTGTTGCGAACGACGGAGGACCGATCCCGCCGAAGTCACCACTGTTGCGAAAGACGGCGACGCCAACACGGCCCCGGAGGCGCCACTGCTTTCAACTCCGCCGGGAAGGTCACCAGCCGTTTGGTAGCGTATGTTTATCAGCTCGCGACTGCTTCTGCGCAGAGCTGATAAGACGAGCGGACGAGACGACGGTGAGTTAAACAAGGTTTATGTACAGCATATTTACAGAGGCGTTACAATTTCGGCACTGGGGCCGACAGAGACTCGAAGAGCCGAACTCTCCTCTCTAACACATAGGTCAGCCTTTCGCCTAAGACCGCTGACTCACACACATGTCGGCACTCCGACACGGGGACGCCTCTCACATAGGACCGCCGATCGCGACGCGCCGCAGGGCTTCTTTTATTTACACCGGGTCCAACCAAAATGTCCAATCAGAAGCGCCGCTGGTCGTCCGGGCAGATTCCGCCAATGGGGGTCGCCGCGCCATGCGTCAGACCACCAGGCACGAGAACGCCGGCTCGCTGTCACGTGCGCAACTGACTCACTGCACGTGGGCCAGAGGAGCGCCGCGCGTGTTCACGCCGTCGAGGTGATCGCGCCAGGCAGACTGCGGGCTGGCCTTGACCCAGATTGCCTTTTTCAGAGGCACGGTCGTTTGACGAGGACTCGCTGGCATAACAGTGTCTGCGTTAGAACATCCAAAATGAAATCTTTGGCACAGGTTTCGTCAGGTTGAGGTGAAAAGAACGTGGCCGGCATACCCCGCCCCGTGTGTCTAATCAAAAATTTTATTTTTTTTACAACAGTACATGAGTATACAATTTTCAGGTGCACTGGCAAAGGGAACAAAACAGGGCTGACAAGGTCTGAATCTCCTGAAAAATATTACATTGAGAAATCGTATTTTATATGACTATATCACTTTACTAAGGAAACATCAAAATCTGCGCTTCGAAGCGCATATATATATACAGTACAAATCTAGAGAAATGGAACTGTACGCGCACAAACTCTTTCGATCTCTGCGCTCTGAATTTCCACAGCACTGCACCGAACTATCAGGCGGGTACCGTATAGACTACACACCGCGGGGAACACATGCTCGCCCACGACAAACTGCGCAAGGGGCGACTTCCATTATGTATGTCAGTGCTGCGCAGTGCATCTTGTTGCTAATCGCCGGGTCGTGCCCAAGGGGTCGACCACGGTCAGCTAAGACATCGCGAGGTTTCACAAATGAAAGTCCAGAGATGCTTGTACGATGCAGCCTGGATGCAGCAAAAGACAAATGAAAAAAAAGTATAGCTCACCCCCGCACGCGATCTTTGCGCCACAGCCGCATGTATCCTAATGTTTTAGCGCTGAAAAACTGCACAGACGTGTTCTTTCTATCGCAAGCACCCGTCCGAGACAGCGAGCACGCAAAAAAAAAAAAAAACTGCAAGAAACCTGGTAAAGCGAAGGAAAATTGACCTTTGGGCGATGCGAACTGGAGCGCGGAGAGAAATGAGGGAGTATGGAACGGTCGATTAAAGCGAAGCGGCTGCTGTTTTGGCTCCGTGCTGCAGGCAGAGCCGCGTACGCGATATAGGGAACGTTTCGCAATATACCGAATCGAAATGAAGCTCGCCAGAGGTGACTGAACGGCGCGTTCTGGCTAATACGCGTGACGGCCTTGGACTCGCCGCACGCGACTGCCATAGAGAGACGCCTCATCAAGAAGAGAGGAGCGCGTCTGGGTCAGCGACGGGTCATCGGGAGAGAACGAAGCAAGCAAACACGCGTACGACTAGCTTTGATTTCTGGTATTACGAGGAATTTGACGTCACAAAATTTGGTCTGAGCGGGGATTGGCGCATTGTCAGGCATTTAGTTGCCTTTTCGCCCCTCCCTTCCCATTAAACCATTGGATAAAGATGTATACTTCAATGATGAATAAACTGCAAACTTAAAAAAAAAGTTGGCAATTTGCCTGATAAGATTTTAAGACATAGGCGGATGCGTTAAAGTGGGATGATGATGATGATTTGTGGGGTTTAACGTCCCAAAACCACGATTTGATTATGAGAGACGCCGTAGTGGAGGGCTCCGGAAATTTTGACCACCTGGGGTTCTTTAACGTGCACCCAAATCTGAGCACACGGGCCTACAACATTTCCGCCTCCATCGGAAATGCAGCCTCCACAGCCGGGATTTGAACCCGCAACCTGCGGGTCAGCAGCCGAGTACCTTAGCCACTAGACCACCGCAGCGGGGCTGCGTTAAAGTGGGAGGATGCATCAAAGAGAGCACGTTGCTGCTTTTTTCGCATTTACGGTCTTCGGTGTGCAAGCAAGCCAAGCGAGCACCCTTGTTCATGTTTCGTTTAATGTTACTTCGTTCGGATTATTCCTAGCCCCGCCGCAGTGGTCTAGTGGCTAAGGGGCTCGGCTGCTGAGCCGCAGGTCGTGGGATCGAATCCCGGCTGCGGCGGCTGCATTTTTCGATGGAGGCGAAAATCCTGTAGGCACGCGTGCTCGGATTTGGGTGCACGCTAAATAACTCCAGGCGGTCAAGATTTCCGGAGTACTCCACTACGGCGTCTCCCACAATCATATGGTGGTTTTGGGACGTTGGACTCCACATATCAATCAATCGGATTATCCCTAAAGCGCTTCACCTGAACGCGTTATATGGAAACAATAAGGGAAGTTGCTCACATCCAAGATGCGTGGTTCGTTATTAGATAAAAATGAATAATACTAACGAAATTAAAAAAACGTTACATGGGTGTATTAAGAGCTAGAATAACAATTTGATTGATTCGGCATGCTTAGAAATCTTGAACATGCAGTTAAACAAGAACACGAGCAATTTTGCACGCATTGCATCCTTGCAGAAATGTGGTCGTTGTTGTCGAAAATCGAAATCGCATACTATACAGGAGCAGAACAATATCAACTTGCCGATATTATAGCTGCGGTAAGTACGCATATTAATGGAAAAGTGAGACAACCATCGGATTAAGTGATATAACAATGGTGTGTGCCGGACAATATTAGCTAATAACTTACCAACGAAAAAAAAACATTTTTTGAGAACACATTTATTAAACGATATAGGACAGGTAGATACAGGACAGGTAGTAACCGCGGGGCCGAACCATGAGAGTGAAATAACTAGAAGAATAAGTATGGGGTGGATCGCATCCGGCAAGCATTCTCAAAACATGAATTGTAATCTGCCACTAACCCTCAAGAGGAATGTATATGACAGCTGCACCTTGCCAGTTGCTATACCCACGGAGAAGAAACCTGGAGGCTTACAAAAAGAGTTAAATTGAGAATGACGCAGCAAGTGGTGGAAAGGAAAATGATAGATGTAACCTCAAGAGACAATAAGAGAGCACAGTGGGTGAGGGAACAAACCGGGGTTAAGGATATCATGGCTGAAATAAAAAAAAGAAATGGACATGGGCCGGGCACGTAGCACGTAGGCATGGATAACTGCTGGTCATTAAGGGTAACTGACTGGATTCCCAGAGAAGGCAAGCGAGTTAGGGGGAGACAGAACGTTAGGTGGGCCGATGAGAATAAAAAAAAAAGTTCGCAGGTATAACGTGGCAGCAGAAAGCAGGGTACTGGGTTGATTGGCGGAACATGCATGGGAGAGTTTTTCCATGCAGTGGACGTGGTCAGGATGATGATAATGATGATGATGATGAACACACCACAAGGTAATTGCAGAAGCAGGCGTAGACATCATTCGCTAAATTTCAGTCTAGCTTCCTGTTTCTTCTGTCTCGTTTTCGTGTATCTTTCTATCTCTGGCTCTCTCTTTCTATCTTAGCGTGCCTTTATTCCCCTTAGTTCTCTGCATTTTTCTGTTTCTCTACATTTCTATCACTTTCTTTCTCTCTGTCTTTATATATATATATATATATATATATATATATATATATATATATATATATATATATATATATATATATATATATATATATATATATATATATAGTTTTCGTGTAACACTCGCACCGCCTGTACTCGACGGATGGGGCTTGCCCAGCTGCTGTGGCACATGCCCACATTTGCATGGTCTTCTGCGGACACCAAAGCTATTATGGCCAGCCTTAAAAGTTGAAGGTCGAATTACCCCTGCACACAGTATCAACAACCAACAACAAAAGATCAAGCAACAGATCTAAAGCGAGCGTGCTTATAGCATCGAGGCTTCCTGTGCGTACGGTACAAGCTGTGCGTGCGACCATATAAGCACAGTAAACAGTGTGAAAGAGAGAGAGAGAGAGAGAGAGAGAGAGAGGGGGGGGGGGGGGGTATGTAGTTTCGAGAATATCGTCCTCGAAACTGCACACGCACCGAACCGACGGCGGGCATGCTAACTTTGGGACCACTATTTCTAACTCGGCCTCCCAGTAATCGATCGATCGGCTCCCCGGGGCCGCAGTGGGGCGTGTATACGTGCACACAAGTTACGTCTGTGGACATCAGTAAAAATGAATGGGGCATATCCCAGAGTATTTATTTTGTTTGATTGATATGTGGGGTTTAACGTCCCAAAACCACCATATGATTATGAGAGACGCCGTAGTGGAGGGCTCCGGAAATTTCGACCACCTGGGGTTCTTTAACGTGCACCCAAATCTGAGCACACAGGTTCTACAACATTTCCGACTCCTTCGGAAATGCAGCCGCCGCAGCCGGGATTCGAACCCACGAACTGCGGGTCAGCAGCCGAGTACCTTAGCCACTGGACCACCACGGCGGGGCTATTTATTTTATTTATTTGCATACACAGATACACAAGGACACAGAGGAAAGAGGGAGAAAGCAAGCTGGCAACTGCCACCTGGAGGGGCGCAGCGCCTGCTCACTTTTTCGGGAGGAGGGAAGAAACAGAGGAAACAAGGATTAGAGGGGAGAAAGAGGAAGGAAGGTGAGGAAGGGAAAAAATGATGAAGACTTCGACGAGTATGAGTAAATAAAAACAAATAAAAAGTAATGAAAAAAGACCATCTATAAACGTGTGGCCAGGTCCGTTTTGGTTCATAAGGAGAGCTCGGCGGGCCTGGTCGCGTCGGGAAACACAACCGCTCCGAAAGAGGTAGTCGTCTAGTGTCGCGCGCGTTATGCTGTCGAACACGTGACCACAGCGCCGAACTTCGGGGAGCTTTGGCGTACAAGAGGAACTGATCGAAGAGCGAACAGACAACTATGTACGAAGGTTATAGGTTCACATTCAACCGACGACAGAGTGCTTTTTTTTTTTTCGTTCACGTTACTTTCTTCCCGTTTTGGGCCGGAATCATTAAAATACAATTAAAAATATCAATATAATGTATTATATGCCTTTTTTGCCTTAGGCAGTCTGTTGGCATCGTTAGTTAGCGTATAAGCGGGGCTTCAAACACAGTATATATAGTAACGCCATTGGCACATACCAGGTAAGGGAGGGGGAGGGGGGGGTGTCCAAACACTATCCCGAAAAAGTTTCATTTTTGCATGTGCACATAAACTAGCATGCGCAAAAGTACAAAAAAGTCTCTTTCTCTCTCTCCATCCCAAACAAAAAACATTCTGCCTACCTCCCTAGGATACGCTCGCAAGCTATCGATGTACGCCAACAGACGTACTGCCGGGATGAGTCAATGGGAGCGAGTATACGCTGCGTCCATCAAACGACCCACAGCGACCAATGAATGGATGTTATCAGAGGTTCGCACGTGACTCGACCTCCCGTTATCTGTCTATACTCTTTTTCCCTCCCTTCTGTGGAGGAGTTAGTCCCTCCGATCGACTGCGAGAACCGCGCCCGTGGACCAGAAAGTGCGTGCCGCAACGCACAAGCCGCGCTCAGCGTGTAGCGAAAGCACGACATGTGTCGTATATGTATACATCTATCACGAAGGGAATCCAGATAGGGCATGTTGGGGTGAGTGAGCGGTAGCACATTTCCGGGTGAGGAGGAGGGGGGGGGGTATGCGTACCAAACTACGTCGCCAGAGAGGAGAGTGAAGCGCTCGTCGTGCAAAACAGACTGGCGACAATCTGGGCAAACACAGGCACGCCCTTGCGAGAGACCAGAGTAGGGGGTGCATGGAGTAAGAAAGGAGGGTGGGGGGGGAGGAACCTACAAACTGGTCTTCCTCTTTCCATCCGAGCTTGCATGTGACCACGCGGCGGCCTACTACACTGCGTAGGTGGGCAGTTTTATGTACGTGTGTGTGTGTGGATGCAACGTGAGAGAATGCAAGTCCTGGCTATGCGGAGGAATTCCATTCAAGGCGGAAGCAAGACTGGTGTTCGTTTACGTTGTAGCGCGAACGCCCTTTTACCCCGCGGAGCCTCCTATCTCTCCGTATCTCTCCGTAAATGACGCGCCAGGGACACCTTGGCAACCGCGGAATGTCAACTTCTGCATGTGGATGGAAGAGGCAGTGTTCCTGCACGCGAGCGCACATGTTTTGAAGTTGAGGAATTGTAAATAAATTTTTTTCTCTTTTTTTAAGGCAATGGAAGCATTTCGTATGGGAGCTGGAGTGACAGAAGCAGTGTAAGTTCACAGAAAAAAAAAAGACCTTTAAGGCTAGAATTGGTAATTAAAGAACTGCAGTTAAAGCCCGATCTAATGAAAGGCCATTTTAAGAAGTTCCTGATCTAGCCGAAAAATTTCCATTCCCCGGAAAATACGCGTAGTGTTGAGTGTTGTAAACGATTAGAACTGACCAACTAGCTCCCCCCCCCCACCCCCCGAAAAAAAAAAAGAAAAGC
This sequence comes from Rhipicephalus microplus, assembly GCF_013339725.1. NCBI lineage: Eukaryota > Metazoa > Arthropoda > Arachnida > Ixodida > Ixodidae > Rhipicephalus > Rhipicephalus microplus. The sequence continues at coordinate 139,411,506 of NC_051171.1, forward strand.
CAATTTAACGATGTTTTTCTTGAATTACCGAAGTTAAATAAAAAAACGCTGATTTATTTACAGACGTTAATACTTTCTTATGTAGGGTAGTTGGTTCATGTCACTGAACGGGTAGCACTCCTGCCCAAATGGCGGGAGAGGTCCGACTCTGTTCAGGCAAGCGGCAGACTTGGCCCTCCATTCAGATAATTAGGGGCGCCCCCACCCCTCACATGCCTCCCTCATAGGCGCACCTATGATCGTGATAGTGTTAGAGTGTAACTATGCGTTACAATATCAGATATTGAAGGACCTAAAGATCGCTTTCTCGATTTCAAGAACTTACTGATTTAACGATATAATTTAAGTATGGTCATTGGTGATCACCTGTTAAAACGAGTTTCAGCTGTAGTTAGTTTTTTAAAAATACGCGATAAAGCTATAACATAAAACTATAAGAAGAAATATAAACTAGACGATTAGTTAATCTTAAAAGGAAACCCCTTAAGGACGCTGTTAAGAAGAGCGAAGGTGTCCTTGAACGCTTAGAGCCCTGGGTAAATGTTGGCTGTTACCTGACGGATGTGTATGGTGCGAACGCCTCATGATACCTAACGATGCTCGGTCTTATTGAAAAATTCGGCTCATTGTTTTCTTTTCCCAAATTAAGGTCAGATGCAATTCGCAGAAACAATTTCGTTCGGTGTCACTCGTGGCCCAATGAGAGAGAAAGAATTTAGCACCTTTTTTAAGATTACACGCTGTTGAGTAAATGTTAGCACTTTCAGATAGCGCCGGCTACTCCTTTTCACAGATAAATGAATTCGTGAAAATCACAGCTTATGAAAAAAAAAAACTACTAAATAGAGCACCCAGCGCCCATAGTTCGTGTAAGTCGGTCAAGCCATGCATAAAAATTATCGCATGTTGCACGAAGTCTATTCACGTAATAGCGACACAACAAGCAACACAATATAGAGTCCAGTCACATAACTAACTATAGTTCGCGCATAAAATGCGGTTGTGTGACTGCGTTTGCACATTTATTGCGATAATCCCACCATCAACAGCGTAGAAGGCATTCAAGGAGCTTGGATTCTACCCGTCCCTCATTTTGCCAGACAGTCTTGTCATATCGCACACGCATTCCTACGGGATATACAACTCCATCCAGAATTTCAACTCCCCCATGGAGTATGACCTATGCACATGTTGAACTCACGGTTCCAGGCATAGGGTCAAAAGCCCGGCTCTCGTCTCCAGCGCTAAAGCAGCTTTCTCTTCTCTTGTTATATGAGAAGTACAGTGAGCATACTCATCTATATACTGACGCTTCAACTAAAGTGGATGGTTCTGCAGGGTCGGTGATCTTTCCTGAAGCCGCAACAACGGTGAAGTTTCGATTATCCCACCAGACATCATCGACAGCTGCGGAACTTGCTGCTCTACGTAGCGCAATTAAAGTCATTAAACAGAAGCCAAGAAATGGAGCGTGTTCACGGACTCTAAGGCAGAACTACAGTGTTTGGTATTCGCCTTACGCCGGGGACCTCATTAACAACTATAGTGCTGGAAATTAGAGAGCTGCTTTACCACCTCTTCGACGAAGGACACAGAATCACATTTCAGTGGCTTCCAAGTCACTGCGGCATATTGGGCAACGAACATGCCGATGCAGCTGCTCGATCAGCACACGAAGATGGTGAAGAAGAATATATACCATTTTCAAGGACTGATGCTGCAATGACAATCCAAAAAATCACTAATGCAGAATTAAAATCCCTGTGTAACGCCGAGTGCTTACGGCACACGCGACTGCATAGACTGGACACGTCTCGTCGACTCCGGCCTCCGTCTGGACTCTCTCGACTCGAGACAACGGTGCTTTGCCGACTATGGCTTGGTGTCGCCTTCACCAAAGCTTTCGCCTTCCGAATCGGCATGGAAGACAGTACTGCTTGCGCTCATTGCGGCAGCGATGAAACTATAGAGCACGTCCTCTGTCACTGCCCTCGTTACAGCGTGCAAAGACGGCAACTAGCTGCTGCGTTAGATCGCCTTGACGACAGACCTTTGTCTGAACAATCAGTGCTTGAAAGGCGACATGATTTGTGTGCTCACAGAAAATCAGTGAAGGCCTTACTGAACTTTTTGCGTGGCAGTGCCCTATTGTGTAGACTGTAGCACCCCAGCCCCCCTTTTTTTCTTTTCTTTTTTTTTGGGGGGGGGAGCGTCTATTTCCTTCTTCGCTTTCTTTCCCATCTTTCTTCCCCATCCCCCCTTCCCCTAGTGCAGAGTAGCAAACCGGATGCTCCAGTTTCTGGTTAACCTCCCTGCATTTTATTCTCTCTCTCTCTCTTGGATTCTACCAGCTGACCACTGCTGCGTCCGGCCATATGCTTTCACATTCAATCTCTTCTGGAATATATATATATATATATATATATATATATATATATATATATATATATATATATATATATATATATATATATATATATATATATATATATATATATAAGGAAAGTAAGTATACGCCTCTAAAAAACTGTTTATTGGTGACGTTTCGATCGGAGACCGATCTTCATCAGGTCTGATGAAGATCGGTCTCCGATCGAAACGTCACCAATAAACAGTTTTTTAGAGGCGTGTATACTTATTTTCCTTAATTCTACGGCAACCGAAGCCAGACTCTTTATAATCTATATATATATATATATATATATATATATATATATATATATATATATATTAAGCTCGGACCCCGAGCGAGACGTCAATAAAACTGCTTCGCATGCGCGTCTGTTTTGATATATATATGTGTATGTGTGCGTGCGTGTGTGTGTGTGTGGATGTGTGTGCGTGCGTGTGTGTTATACACGCGCATCACGAAAACACACGCCTCTCGAATTGGCTCGCACGTCTTGGGGATATCTCAGGTTCAAACGGCAAACGGCAATATACGAATAGAGGGCATTTACAGAGACGTCAGTGACAGCTATATATATATATATATATATATATATATATATATATATATATATATATAATATATATATATATATATATATATATATATATATATATATATATATATATATGACCAATTCGAACGCTCCTGCTTTCTGATGGGCATGTCAACATCACGTGGCAAACGCGAATCCATATACGCACTGTCCGTTCACCGTCGACCGTTCAGAGATAGATTCGGGTAGCCTGAAGAAGGTCACTTCAGAGAGTCTATTGTGCGCGCAACGTGCTCACATTTGCCTCTTATCTTCGTAGCCCAATTCCGTGTTCTGATGTCGTGCGTCTTGCCGTGTAGGCCGGCAATTTCCTACGCCAGGGTATATTGTAACGCGTAAAATGATTGACGCGAAATATTTGTGCTGTATCTGCCCTCGGAGAAGTCGCGTGCTGCTTTAGCGGGCCGGTTGCCTTTAAGTACAAGTCCGGACAATGAAAGCTTGTTTCTCTGTCTTTTTTTTTTCTTACTGTTTCAAAAGCAATGCGGACCACAAAATGTGCAAACGTTCCTGCTACAGTTGGTTTTGCTTAATCTTTTAGACCTTTTTAATGTTGGGGGAGGAAGGGAAGGAACGTTCAGCTACACTCTATGCGTGCTCGCGTGGGGTGCGAGTATATTATATTATATATATATATATATATATATATATATATATATATATATAGCCGGACAACCAAGTCCTTTCCTCCATGCTACACGCATACGCATGCACTCAAGGACTGCGCGGCGTTGACTTTTTTACTGCCCCTTTTATCTGATCCGACTCGTCTGCTCCAAATTCTGAACCAGCGGGCACTCGGAGCGTGGACGCGTGTGCAAAAGCGCGTCGAAGGCAGACGCAGCCTTGAGTGGCGCAGAAAAAAAAAAAGCGAAGAAAGAAAAGAGAGATGCGCCAGCGGTTCACGCCGGCGAACCGAACAAACGTGACGTTGAAGCGAAGCCTCCTCTTAGGGCCCTTTGAGCAGCAAGGCGCGGAAGATGGACAGGCGCAGGACGCGCAGCGTACAGGTTCTAAAGGACGCCGACGCTGCTTTCGTAATCATTGATAGCTAGATAGGAAACTATGCAAAAGATGCACGCGGTATATTCCACGGGTACGCAGCAAATCGATTGATGATTGATATGTGTGGTTTAACGTCCCAAAACCACCATATGATTATGAGAGACGCCGTAGTGGAGGGCTCCGGAAATTTCGACCACCTGGGGTTCTTTAACGCGCACCCAAATCTGAGCACACGGGCCTACAACATTACCGCCTCCATCAGAAATGCAGCCGCTGCAGCCGGGATTCGATCCCGCGACCTGCGGGTCCGCAGCTGAGCACCTTAGCCACTAGACCACCGCGGCGGGGTCGCAGCAAATTACTAATCACTGGAAAAAAATTAGTCATTGTTCACATTCATATGAACGCTTTCGTGACCTTCAAAATACTCCGTTATATACTCGTAGTATACATGTCAATTTAATGTAGAGGAGTCAAAAGAGCTTATGTGTCCGTTGAACATCCGCATATCCGCCATGTACACCGGCAGTACGCCTGCTGGATTTCCAATTAGTATGCGCCTTATGGTCATGCGGATGTCCGTTGTACGCCTATCGATGATTTGCGGATGGCCAGTGGGACGACCGAGACATCGAAAAGAGGCTGACCGGTGGACGCCCGTCGGTGTTATATGACCTCTGGGCAGTTACGGGGTCGGGTCAAGAATGAGTACGCCCCCCTCCCCTCTTCCCCAGACATCCAAGTGCGGGACCCTTTAGGAGGCTGCATACTGTCACACGCTGTCGTCGCTTCATGGCGTATAGCGTGTACCATACTGAGTGCACGCTCGCGCCAGAGAGAATTCCTCTTCCTCGTGTTCTTCGGGAGCCTTCGTGATGAAGTCCAGTGGCGGACATTGCTCCTCCTCATGGCTAGGGAAACACGAGGAAATAAATTACGTTTAAAAGTTGACAGAGGAAGCAAGCGATAAATTAGAAAGAGAGATAAATAAAAACAAGAAAAAATATAAATAAACATATAAATCAAGAGAAAACGCAGAAAAAACTGGAAAAGGTAAGAAGAAATGAAGAGAGGAGGTAGAAAAGAGAAATCCTAAGAGAAACAAAGGTGGCTGTCCAGCTCCACGCTTTTTTCGGGCTTGGCACCACTAAGGCTAACCTGCCGCCCCCCCCCCCCCTTTTTTTTTTATTGCTGTGTGAGTGTGGGGGGGGGGGTGAAACTGGAAAAACTACAGGCCTCTGCTTCGTTGTAAAATGCTGCACACCACTACAACGCTCGTACTATGTAGCAACGCTCGTACTATGTACTACAACGCTCGTACTATGAGTATAAGGGGTGATTCGATATAGAAGTAATTTCGTTGTACAGAGGTTCGTCTAATTGAATGAGTGGCACTGAGTGGCAGACGGAAGAAACGATGGGGCGCATGTCGGAACTTAACTTGGGACGTCATTTATCCGATCGGGACAACTTGCGCAATTAAGAGCTGCACACGGAACGGATCACTCGCAAACGTTATTAATAATAGCAGGGGTTTAGTTTACATCCCAGAACCACGATACGATTGTGAGAGACGGCGTATAGTGGAAGGGCAGCGCACGTTTCGACCATCTGGTGATCTTCGAAGTGCGCCGACATCGCACAGTAGCGGGGCCTCCAAGTGCGCCGTTATCGAAATTCGACCACCGCGGTTGAGATCGAATCCGCGACCTTCGGTCTAGCAGCCGAGCACCCTCCACTTGCAAGGGTTAAGACATGCAATTGAACGAACGAGTGTTGATTTTAACGGAAAATCAAAGTACCCCAAAAAATGGCGTAAAACTCGTCACACGGTGTTAAATGTGGTGCGCACGCGCCATGGTTGTATAACAAGTTGTATAAATGTGATATTTTTAATTTCGGAGGTTTCGTTATAGGCGGCTCAACCGAGGAACCGCTAAAAGCGAGACATCCGAAAACACGTGATTGTGATGCCTTAATTGTCAGCACGCCCCACAATTATTTGGGAATTGGCCCGGTACTCTATCGGACGAGCGTCATCGTAATTAAATGAAAACGGTTATCGCGGGGACGTTTTTTTTTTTTTAATTACCGGCCTCGTTGAATTCGCTCAATCAAGTATGATCGACGACACTGCACTCAACCCGTCCCCTTGGAAAGTATAGCAAAGTATGCCTCTAAATGTCGCGTGTTTTGTAATAACGTAAAGGGTTACTCACGTCATGCGGATTCAGTAATACTACTCAAAGAAAAAAAGAGAAGAAAAAAATCACCAGCGTGCGAAGCAAAATTACCGAAAAAAAAAACTTCAAATGAATTAGTACGAAACACACTAAACAACAGATGGAATAGATATGTGATCGCGCTGAATGTAACTGGCAGAATAAAGTACACGAGACTTGTGCACATGCGTGCACTATAGCATCACTAATTGATTGATATGTGGGGTTTAACGTCCCAAAACCACCATTTGATTATGAGAGACGCCGTAGTGGAGGGCTCCGGAAATTTCGACCACCTGGGGTTCTTTAACGTGCACCCAAATCTGAGCACACGGGCCTACAACACTATAGCATCACTACAAACCCGTACAAATACAAGTATATATTACAGTATAAACTACAAAAAAAACGGCAGTAAAGGGAAGACAGAAGCATGCGATGAAAAAAAAAAATCCGTAAACAAAGGAGCTAGAACATCGAGCCCACAGGGGCTAGAAACACAGGGCTACAGCTTCAAGATCTTGCCTTGCCTTGAACAAGACAAGTCTACTTGTCGAAACATCGGCTCGAGGAAACAACCCCTGTTTCCGCATTTTTTTTTCTTTTAGTATAAACTATCATTTCCTATCGCTTCAGAGTCTATACATGACAACGTTCCTCGTATTCGACGGGCTCTGGATGCCCAAACTCTTACAGTGGGCCCAGGTGAATCAGAGCGACGTTTTATCTCTAGCGCCTGCAACGCTGTTCTTCTCTCAGCGTTATTCCGCTATCGCCACAGAACACTATGCATCAATCAATACGCGTATTCTTCGCTTCCTGCCCATTTTTTCAAGTATTTCGCCACAGAGACTCCTCATGTCATCTTGGAGCCGAGCTTAAGCACGACTCTCTTTCATCTTATTTCTTTAGATTACTACCCCCGTTCTTCGCATATGCCTATTTCCTCGTACAGCTTGACCCCCTCTCCCAACACACTTTGTCATTTATTACCTCTTTTGTCTTCGAATCAGAAGGCGCTGACACACACACACACACACACACACACACACACACACACACACACACACACACACACACACACACACACACACACACACACACACACACACACACACACACACACACACACACACACACACACACACACACACCAGCGCGTAAGAGTGCCCAGCCAGAGATAGAGGGAGAGAACATATTAATAAAGGAAAAAAGAAGAGCGAGGGCGATCTGAGGTCCCATCATATATAATCCCGCATGCACGATGCGAACCCGTACACGCACCACGCCGATGGACCGACCAAGGCAGCAGGTAATAACAACTACCGGCCCGGCAGCGATGCAGGCGGGGGCAGCGAATGGCCGAAGTGGCGGGAATCAGACTGAAAAAAAAGAGAGAAAAATGCCTGGAGAGCAAGGCCATAAGAAATAACAAAAATAAAGAATGAGGGAAGATGCGGGGAAGGTGGGGGGGGGGGGGGTCGCATCTTCGCTGCAGTGGAAACCTGTTTATGGACGTCGAGGACAACACGCTGCTACAGTTCGACCGAAGCGTGGGGCCCGGCTCTCATCTCTATATGCTCTATTAGATGACCCCCCCCCCCCCCCCCAAGCGCTCACCACGCCTCAGCAGCCCGCTACACACTATCTCGTGCTATCTCTCTCTCTCTCTCGTCTCTTTTCGTGCATGATTTCTGTGGACAAAGGCTGTTTCCGGTGGCGATGCAAAGACCTATAGCCCCCCTCTCCCCCCGTCCTCCTCAGTCCTTTTGTACTTTAGATCCCCATCATACTTTTCCATCCCCCCTACCTCCTCTCCGATTTCTTCCAGTCAGATCATTGCACAGTGTTTCAATTTAGATGCCATCATCTGTGGTGTAGTGGCACAGTCGAGGGATCGGGCCCTGACGGCGATGTCTGGATCGTATAATATTCCGCCTCCTCTCCCCCTCAGCCCTCGACGACTCCCCTCCTCTCTCTGGTAGACAGGTAGATAGGCAACGAAAGCGGTAATGCACGTTGCATTCTGTTTGCCACTCGATATAGGGGAAAGAGTGCTGTACCGAGGTTGGGAGTGAGAGAGGTGGGTCATTTGTTAGGATGGCTTGAAAGAGAGCCCCGAGGTCATTCCGTGTTTCTGTGCATAGGAAAGCATCGCGAAAGAGGGGGAGAGAGGAGAGAGGGGTAGATAGAGCGCGCCGGCCATTACGTCATGTGACGCGCCGTGTTCCATTAGACGGTCTTCGATAGCGCCCGCATGCGAAGTAGGCCACGCCAGCGTAGAGTTAATGAGAAAAGGGTGTTTCGCGTGGAGTACGATTTCCACTCCGCGGCAGCAACCGTCATTGTGATTAGCATCCCGCTCCGTCAATGTCATGTACCTGCTACGTTGCGTTGTGTTTGACTATAAGGACACGGCCTCCGAAACGTATACTCATTTCTGTAATGCAATTACCCACCAGGACATTCACGGCTCAGCGTTCTAACTAAGAGCGAGCAATTTCTCCGCTGAAGCATAACAAATAAAAAATGGCATTGTCAAGTGGCATTGTCAAGGGTGGCATTGTGGCATTGTCAAGGGTGGAACTGTTGACCAGGGCAGTGGCGTAAATCACAAAACACTCCTTGCAAGTGCCTCCCGTTGGTACTTATCCTTCAAAACGTGATGTTTGAATTGCTCGACAGTTAAGTATAACACATTCAACAATTTTGTTAATGCCTGTTTATATTGTAGTGTGCAAGAGAGTATTGAAATCGCAACTGGCGCTCGATCGCATCCGGAGAAACCTCAACACAACAATTACACTATAGCTGGGAAGCCACTTTCTTTTTCATTGTTATTGGAAGCCTAATTTTAATTTTTTTATAAATAAAACTAAACAGCCACCATGACAAGAGGTCTCCCGTTGTGGTTTTTCTGTATTCACGCCATTGAATAATAAAGTAACTTGTTTTGGGACCATAATTCATTCACTGTTTTTGCACCAAGCTTACTTCCCTAATCACATCCGCCCCGGTGAAGCATTGGTTACGGTGCTCGGCCCACAAAGGTCGTTGGTTCGATCCCGGCAGCGGCGGTCACATTTCGACGGAGGCGAAATGCCGGAGGCCCGTGCACCGTGCGATGCCACCGAACGTTAAAAAAAAACACCAGATGGTCAAAAATTTCCGGAGCTCTCCGCTAGGGCGTCTCTCATGATAATATCGTAGTTTTGGGACGTAAGGTACCATGTAATAGTATTATTATTACTCCTCCGGCTAATCACAGGAGGAGGCGTATCAAGTGCTTATCAAGTAGCGGAGTTGCGGCCTTGTTGACCAAAGTATCATCTCTTTCTTCCTCAGTTTTCGTAGAACCGATTTCCTATTTACACCAGACCACATATGCTATTCATGTTTTTGTATGAAGAGACACCATCGATGACGTCTTACGAGCGATAGAGCCAAGTTCGATCTTATGGGGTGTAGCTTCGCGTACTTGGTTTTGTAATGAATCATAAGCGTACCGATATAATGGAACGGCTATCAGATCAGGAATGGCTCGAAACGTGGCTTGAAACAGTAAATGGTGCAATTTACGACCATTATCTCCTCCGCTTGCAAGATACAAATAGACACGAGCTAGCCTAAAGGGGCACTAAAATGAAATAAATAATGTATTCATAACTTTGCTGTAATCATTTTACCATCATGGTATAATTATTGCAAGAGAAAATTAAAGCAGAGTGTTATGCATGAATTTAGCGCTAGAACTTTCACACGAAAACGTCAATGTAATGTCATAAAATAAAAAAAAACGCTAGGCCTGCGAAAGCTGGAAAAGCGGGTGACTGCTACAAGCACACTTGCTGGGTAACCACTACGCCACGAATAATCATCACTTTTATGCAGTAGGCCGGTATTCACTGTGCTATCCTTCGTCATTCTTCGAAGACGCGTGGTTTCCGCTGGCACGCTTGCTAGGAATTTTCTGCATTTTTTTTTTATGCAGTGGCTGGCGACAATGAAGAATTATGCGCCACAGTTAATAGGTGACCAACTAAGAAGAAGCTTTTGTAATGTGTTGGAGCATTGGACAGCCCACCTGTTACGCAATTCACATTGTGTGATGCCTGGTTGTTCCTGTGATGTTCTAAAACGTTTTATTACTCATATTAATGCTATCCATTTCCCACCATCAAGTCTGCCTAAGGCCAGTTTGGAAACGAGTTCCAAGAACCGGTGTGGTACGCAGCGGACCGGGGTTCAAATCTTATTGTGTCCTTGGTGTTTTTTTTTTATTTGCAGAGCTTTTTTTTATTTCTCGCAATACTGGTTACGGACGCCGGCGGCGGCGGACAACTACGACCCATGTTCTGATCTCATAACAGCTTCCACTGTAATACTTTTTGAATATTTTGGCCTCATTGGTTCAGCGAAATTGTTGCTGTGTTCAAAGGGTGCCTCGGAATACAAAGTAAATTTTACCGATAAACGATCACGTAGGCTCTAGTAGACGCCGTCAAGATCTATGACGTCACGGCGAGCTGGTGTGAGAACTTCAAGGCGACGTCACGACCTGTGTTTTTCTTTATTCGCGCTCTCTCACCCATCAAGCGTCTTCTCGCGGTAAGAGCGGTGCTTTCGGTGGTGTGCTATTGTAGTTCACTGATACGAGACAAACCGTTTTACTCTTTAGCGCCCACTTAAGGGTGCCACATCGTCACGACAACTAATCAACGTGGATTCGATAGACAGCGGACAATCCAGGTCAAGTCTGTTCGCGCCACGAACACGTCACGACACGTTCGCTATCTGCCACCACGACAGCTGACTCATCGTGCCAAAAGAAACCAGGTGCGCCGATAACGGCGCCACGGTTATTTGTATTTACAGACACGGGGCTCCCCGCAGGGCTGGTTGCAAAAAGAAGAAGCATACAGAGGCGCACAACTGATCCCCTTTCTTGGGCAAAGAAATGCACTCTGCCTTGCACATACTTTGCTCCCTCACGCACTTTCTCGCGAAGCGATGACTCACACAGGGCTAACCACCCTGCGAACAAGGAGAAGCCAACACGAAAGTAAACATCGCAATGAGGAGCAAGGGCAGTATGCATGCAGCCACGGGCACAGTTAGAGACGCCCGTCCTACTCTGTTGGCTGGAAATTTGTATGTGTGTGTTGGGGGTGGGGGGGGGGGGTGCTTAGAGGTCATAGGGAGGGGGAAGTACAGTGGCAGACGCGTCCTTTTATACTTTTACTTTCGCCTTTTGTCGTTCACAATCATCCCCCCCTCCCAATCCATCCCCCACCCCTGTAGTCCCGGCCACCTTCGCCGTGCAATTCGAGGCCGCGCCTTTCACGCCTGGGTAACCCACACATGATCTTTTCCTCACGGTCCCCAGCTGCGGCTGGCCGGGCCAGAAGGAAACAAATGCCCAGTACAACAGCGAGCGGTCGCGAGTTTGGGTGGAAAGGTCGAGCTGCCGTGAAGATAAAGCTGGATAAAGAAAGCAGAGTGAGGGATGAAAAAGGCGTTCTTTCAATGAGCGAGAAAGGGAGGTAGGGGAAACCGAACATTACACCCCGTTGTTGCTAGTTTCATGCAGCGTTGCCGGGTAGCGGATAATATACGGCCTGCTCCGGGCACTCGTGTGTCCTTTGAAATGTTACAAAAAGAAATGACACCAGAAGAGCAGCACCTCCCAAGTCTGCGACAACATACAAGCACGGCTAAAAGCCAAGTAAACAGCTGGGAATCAGAACATCAATATGAGAAGGCCACCTCTTGCCCAACTTGACGGAACGCTTAAATACCACATGTATGTACATATTAAACGTTCAGGTTAAAAGAGCAAGTGAAGAAGTAGGGTACAATACAAATAATCAATATGCGCGCTCGATGTATATCGATGCATGTCAGTTATTTGAAAGCGAGCCATACGAGCACAAGGTTGCACTGAAGTCCAAAGATTTTCCCCAGTTTAGGTTGCACATACACGGTTCAATCGCCCGCCTTGATTATTGTCATTACGCGGTAAGTGACAGATTGGTTTTGTTTTGTATGCATGCACTGCCACTCATCATTCGACGGCAAATCACAATGACATGGCTTGAATTAGGAGAGCACTTTCTTGGGTAGCCGTAAGAAGTTTCAGATATCCTTGCACGTGTTACGAAAGTCTTCTCAACGGAGCGATTGGAATTCAACGAGGTTTACCGGCTCGTAAGCTGGTATATTATATCGTGGAGGGTGGGGGGGGGGTGGGGGGTGGGGGGGTGGGAGGGCAGCCATTTATACGACTCCACTTTGTATGTTCGTGTCTGAGTGCGCCTATGTCAGGCCCGCAGCTATGAAATTTCTTGGAGGGGGTGGTACTTTCTGAAGACTGACCACTTTACAAAAATGTATTTCCGTTGCTTATTTTCGGTAAACCACCTCCATCACAATTTCGGGGGGGGGGGGGGGGGGGTGTAGGGCACCTTGTAGCTACTGGCCTGGCCTATGTATACATCCCTGGAATAGCCATGGGTTGGAGAGTTCAATTCCTGCCTCGCATAATTTTATATTTTACGTGCGTAAACAAGCACGCACGCATACAAACACACGCACAAATATACATAAAGAGCAACTAAGCTCCCCCCCCCCCCCCACTTTAAATAAAAAATTATTTCCGGCTATGAACCCTGACACTTTGACTATGCCAATTGGCCTCCGACGATGCCTCAGCTATACCATTAGCATCCATGCACGCTGCACGGTTACTGGCGGTCCCCTAACTTCGATGCCCGACGTGTTCCAATACGCCGGTTTTCTCAGTGTTTTCGACCCTTTCTCGTGTGACTTTACGCAGATATTCGGGGACGTACACCTCCGATAACAACCCAGCTGCGAGGCGGTTGCCACGCGGGAACAGCGGAGGAGAGATGGAAGCTCCTGTCTGAGACTTTTCCCGCGCATTTAGCGATACGCCGAGACAGAGAGGGGGAGGGCAGGGAGTAATAATAAACATATAATCTTGCTTTCTTCGAGACTCAAGGCATAGGACGCTTTACGCCTGGGACGCTTTACGTCATCACTTGCATGTCTTGACTTGAAGTATACGGTTTACCCGTAATTTCGATATGGATAGGGGCGGGGGGTGAGTGAGTACTTCTCTGTAAGAATGGAAGGATTTGGGTTGGCTGCATTTCCGATGGAGGCGGAAATGTTGTAGGCCCGTGCTCAGATTTGGGTGCACGGTCCCCAGCTGCGGCTGGCCGGGCCAGAAGGAAACAAATGCCCAGTACACAGCGAGCGGTCGTGAGTTTGGGTGAAAAGGTCGAGCTGCCGTGAAGATAAAGCTGGATAAAGAAAGCAGAGTGAGGGAAGAAAAAAGGCGTTCTTTCAATGAGCGAGAAAGGGAGGTGGGGGAAACCGAACATTGCACCCCGTTGTTGCTAGTTTCGTGCAGCGCGTTGCCGGGTAGCGGATAATATACGGCCTGCTCCGGGCACTCGTGTGTCCTTTGAAATGTTACGAAAAGAAATGACACCAGAAAAGCAGCACCTCCCGAGTCTGCGACAACATACAAGCACGGCTACAAGCCAGGTAAACAGCTGGGAATCAGAACATCAATATGAGAAGGCCACCTCTTGCCCAACTTGACAGAACGCTTAAAGCACATGTATATACATATTAAACATTCAGGTTAAAAGAGCAAGTGAAGAAGTAGGGTACAATAAAATTAATCAATATAAGCGCTCGATATATATCGATGCATGTCAGTTATTTGAAAGCGAGCCATACAAGCGCAACGTTGCACTGAAGTCCGAAGATTTTCCCCAGTTTAGGTTGCACATACGCGGTTCAATCACCCGCCTTGATTATTGTCATTACGCGGTAAGTGACAGATTGGTTTTGTTTGGTATGCATGCACTGCCACTCATCATTCGACGGCAAATCACAATGACATGGCTTGAATTAGGAGAGCACTTTCTTGGGTAGCCGTAAGAAGTTTCTGATATCCTTGCACGTGTTACGAAAGTCTTCTCAACGGAGCGATTGGAATTCAACGAGGTTTACCGGCTCGTAAGCTGGTATATTATATCGTGGAGGATGGGGGGTGGGAGGGCAGCCATTTATACGATTCCACTTTGTGTATGTTCGTGTCTGAGTGCGCCTATGTCAGGCCCGCAGCTATGAAATTTCTTGGAGGGGGTGGTACTTGCTGAAGACTCACTACTTTACAAAAATATATTTCCGTTGCTTATTTTCGGTAAACCAGCCCCCGCAATCTCGGGGGGGGGGGGGGGGGTGTAGGGCACCTTGTAGCTACTGGCCTGGCCTATGTATACATCACTGGAATAGCCATGGGTTGAAGAGTTCAATTCCTGCCTCGCATAATTTTATATTTTACGTGCGTAAACAAGCACGCACGCATACAAACACACGCACAAATATACATAAAGAGCAACTAAGCCCCCCCCCCCCCACTTTAAATAAAAAAATTATTTCCGGCTATGGACCCTGACACTTTGACTATGCCAATTGGCCTCCGACGATGCCTCAGCTATACCATTAGCATCCATGCACGCTGCACGGTTACTGGCGGTCCCCTAACTTCGATGCCCGACGTGTTCCAATACGCCAGTTTTCTCAGTGTTTTCGACCCTTTCTCGTGTGACTTTACGCAGATATTCGGGGACGTACATCTCCGATAACAACCCAGCTGCGAGGCGGTTGCCACGCGGGAACAGCGGAGGAGAGATGGAAGCTCCTGTCTGGGACTTTTCCCGCGTTTTTTAGCGATGCGCCGAGACAGAGAGGGGGAGGGCAGGGAATAATAATAAACATATAATCTTGCTTTCTTCGAGACTCAAAGCATAGGACGCTTTACGCCTGGGATGCCTGGGACGCTTTACGTCATCACTTGCATGTCTTGACTTGAAGTATACGGTTTATCCGTAATTTCGATATGGATAGGGGCGGGGGGTGAGTGAGTACTTCTCTGTAAGAATGGAAGGATTTGGGTTGGTGTGGAAGAATTTTCGGGGGTGTAAGGAGGGGGGGGGGGCTGTTAGTGGGATGATGATTTAGGTCGGCATAAATCCTTGTGGAGGAAAAAAAAAAAACGGTAGCTTCTCTATCATATACCACCAAAAGGAGGCGATCCGTTTATTGGCAGGAATAAGTGCTGCGACTTCGTTCACGTAGTTTAGGAGGCATTTGTTATACGTGAAGAACGTCAGCGCGATGGCGTGCTGTAAAAAAAAAGAAAAAAGGGGAAAAAAAGCAGAAGAAAGAAATAATGGAACAAACGGAGAGCAAGACAATTGTACGTTTACAGTCCGACGCAGTAGTAAGAACATGAAAAGTAAGTGGTTTGCAGTCATACGGCAGTGTACCTTGCGCATGGTCGTTCACTGGGCTTTGTTTCGGAGGGTGCAAATACGTTTTGCATCACTACTAGAGGATGGGCCGAGCGTTAGTTTAGCTTAAGTGGCGGGGGGGGTGGGGGGGGGGTGCAAGTAATGGCGCGGCTTGAGGGGGGTAAGTGCCTCTTTTGCGCTCAACTGCGAAGCCCATGGCCTTGAGTGTCTACCACAGAGCTACACTATTGCCTCAAGACGTTGCGTGCTGCCACAGGTGTAATTCTTGTGCACCGCGCACGAGTCCACATGCGTTGGCATGCACGGCGTACATGCGAAATCAGCTGGTCACGTATTCCGAAAAGGACGGAGAGGAATGGAACAGAAGGCCATGTTTTGACCGTGAATACAAAGTATTTCAGCGAACCAGTCAGTCTCGCTGGTAGGCAGGTGACGCCTCCTTTGCCGTATCACAGCATAGCACCTAAATTATAGTACTGAAAAACCGGCTTTCGTGAGTGGTCTCGCTGATCATGCGTCTTTGACAGGCGCATCGCGGTACGCTAATCAAACGGCGTTGGGTGTACGTACAGTCTTACGTCGATTACGTACAGAGGTGTAGGCAGACATCTATTTCCGTTGGAGAGGGGGGTTGATTCGACCCTCTCCGTATCCCCCCCCCCCCCCAAAATCATGGTGTTAAAACACAACGCATAAGTTCCCTGTCTCTCTATTATGCCAAAGTATGAGGCTGTCTTTGCCCCCCCCCCCCCCCAAAGTGAGTGAGAAGACAGCCCTCCCCCCCTGCCCTCCTATGCGCACGCCTATGGAAGGTTGCACCACTGCCATAACCAAAACGAACGAAAGAAGGGCAATCGCGATCTAGGAGTTTGTTTTTGTTAGACACAACCATTTGAATTAAGCCAGCAGATACCAATAGTCCAACTGTCCCACAGCTTGAGTTAAACAAAGGAACGCACAGGAGGAGTTATCTGCACTCTTCCTTTAAAAAACTTAGTGTCATAACTAGGAGATTAACTGGGTAAACGGATAAACAGAACCCGCAATCTACGCATAACGTGGCGTAGCAGGGGGAGGGGAGGGGGAAAGTCAACTCTTCGAAAATTTTCAAAATTTTACTAGGAGATTAATTGGGTAAACGGATAAACAGAACCCGCAATCTACGCATCACGTGGCGTAGCAGGGGCGAGGGGAGGGGAAAAGTCAACCCTGCGAAAATTTTCAAAATTTCACTAGGGGAGTAATTGGGTAAACGGATAAACAGAACCCGCAATCTACGCATCACGTGGCGTAGCAGGGAGAGGGGAGGGGAAAAGTCAACCCTCCGAAAATTTTCAAAATTTCACTAGGAGATTAATTGGGTAAACGGATAAACAGAACCCGCAATCTACGCATCACGTGGCGTAGCAGGGAGAGGGGAGGGGAAAAGTCAACCCTCCGAAAATTTTCGAAATTTTACTAGGAGATTAATTGGGTAAACGGATAAACAGAACCCGCAATCTACGCATCCCGTGGCGTATCAGGGGGAGGGGAAAAGTCAGCCCTCCGTACATTTGCAATTTTTCACGAGTATATATACAGGCACACATACAAACGCATACACGAAGATGCATGAAGCGTGGTTGAACCCCCACCCCTTCCCACGACATTGTAGAAACATTCGCTACGCTACTGGAACTCAATCATGATCCAGCTTCCAGTTCCACATACAGTTGAACTTGCAGTATGTGGATTGTAGAACACCAGTATGTTCGAATGGCTTGTGTACGGCCAGAACACTCGAACCTTCAGAAACAATGAAAAAAATGCGCAAAAGTGCGGCCTACAGTAGACGAGGCGGCTCACCTCCACAGGAGCTAAATGTAATACGGAAGGAGAGGGGGTGGCAAGGGGCTGCCTCCACCTCCCACGTAGACACCTGGGGAGGGGATATGTCTGCTCTCTACTGCGGCGTGCCCTGCCGTCATATTGTGGTTTTGGTACGTAATACCGCGTAATAGCCGTGAACCCATACTATTGCATTATTGAAATTGCCGCGCTAGTGCCTGACTTGACTAAGGTCCTTAGACTTGACAAACCGGTCCTGCCATCTAGCGCATTCTAACCGAAAAAAGCCCTCATGACTTGGTGACTACCAACATCTCTACGAGACGATAAAGCGTTACAAACAATCATGTATTTTTTTCTGACTAGTTTTATGAAAATTACTTTCTTCCACTATTCTGGCCAATTACGTTATACGATTGTTGTCTCCAAGTCTTAGCTACAAATCTCAAAGGCTGTACCTTTGCACTTTTCTACAGTAAATACAGCAAAATTTATCACTACAAGCGTCAATTTATTCTAATTTCAAGAACAATAAAAAGAAAAAAAGATGTCGCGATGGCAACGGTGTGGTTTTCCTTACATTAGTTATATTATACTACAAATTCATTCTTACACATAGTTGTAATGCTCACAGAAAAAGTGCACTACGCTTTCTTGGTCCATTTTCCTGAGTGGGTGCGAGTAATAAGTTTAAGGAGACAAACAAACAAACAAACAATACATGTCATCTTTACGAGTGTCATAGAGCAGGACTCGGTTTCACATTGGCAGCGGCATCGTCAGTTCACCTTCTCGTCTGCTGCTACTGCGTTAGCTGCTTTGTTGATTAGTGTTTTAATTGATCCTCACTCAACACAGGTTCACGATGTTCAGCAGGAGAAGAAAGCTGTTGCTTTTGAAAAAGAAAATCCTTCTTTTAAAGCTGCTGGAAGAGCAGCGCCAAGAGAGGCGGCGTGTTTGGGTCCGGCCAGCGATCCTGGAACGCAAACAGAGGAGTCTCTACTACACCGCGGTGACTATCTATTCTTTTGAGCCAACTTGCATTCATGTCGGTAGCGTAAAAAAAACGAAATATAGAAACATAGAATCAAGGAGGCCACGTAGACAGGACGGGCGCTAGACGTCAACTAAGGTTGCACGACGCGCTTGTTATCCCCATCCAGGACGGGGTAGAGAAGAAAACAATGCTGTGTATGTGTCTTCTCTGTCCTGTCCTGGATGCGCTATTCATGTGATGCTAGACATCAAATCGCCCTATAAACGTGTCCTTTGTAGCGTCTATTTTGCGCTACCGTAATCAGTGCAAGTTATCCCAACCAACCAGTCCGCATTACCGTCTTTTGTGCCGTCACTACGCTATGGATCATTGAACGTACAGTGATGGAAGTGCTGTTCCAATCGCTCCAAACTGCCCTAAAAGAGGAGTGCTGCTACATACTACTCCAAACTTTGATTGCTGTTAAGCACTGCCTGGAACCTGCTCTGAAACGGCACTAAGAAAGTGCAGACGAGGTACTTCAACCGTGTGACCAACTGGCAAGCCCCTAAAGCAACCAGAGACAATCTGTATGCTATCATCCCGGATTGCTAGCACGCAGCCTTTTCGGCTCTGGTCTCATCTATGCAAGAAGTACTGGTACTGCGTTAAGCGCATGGCTCATTTGGCGGTTTATTATTATGATTTTTTTATTATTATTATTATTATTAATTTGATTTGCAGGTTAAATAAGAAAATAACAGATTTACTTGATCTCATGCCGATTCAACTGCCGTTTTGATTTATGTGTGGGGTTTAACGTCCCAAAACCCCCATATGATTATGAGAGACGCCGTAGTAGAGGGCTCCGGAAATTTCGACCACCTGGGGTTCTTTAACGTGCGCCCAAATCTGAGCACACGAGCCTACAATATTTTTGCCTCCATCGTAAATGCAGCCGCCGCAGCCGGGATTCGATCCCGCGACCTGCGGGTCAGCAGCCGAGTACCTTAGCCACTAGACCACCGTGGCGGGGCAACTGCTGTTTTGGCAATAGTTATTTGTGACCACGGTTACTGTTATGTGTACTCAGCCTTGTCAGCATGATATCATTTCTGCGATAGGTTTTAAATATAGGTATATTTCACGTTGCACCATCTTTTTTCACGTTGCACCATCTTTTTCACGTTGCACCATCTTTTTCACGTTGCACCAACTTTTTCACGTTGCACCAACTTTTTCATTTATTGCTCTTTGCACATCACATTGACTATTGTCTGCAAAATATCTTTCATAGTAAATATTGGTAATTATGAGATACTTCAGTGGTGCTTTGAACACCAGGGGTAGTAGAGCATATTTTTCCATCTGCTACTAAAACGTCAGCAGCTGCTCCAAACCAGCACTTTTTTGTGCTACAAAAAGGGACAAGTCATTCACTTCACTGCATGGAGCAGAGGTTCATGTTATAATTTTGATTGTTGGTGATCCTGTCTTCTTTTTTTTTTACATTTCAGATGCGTCGACTTCGTGAGGGAGATTATGATCCTTTCCTCAAACTGTATCGCATGACACCACGGCTATTCGACGCTCTGCTCTCCTTTGTGGAGGACGACCTAACTCGGCAACATTTGGTCAGGGAGCCGCTAGAACCAGGAGAGAGACTCGCAATAACGTTGAGGTTGGTCGTATTTACATACAATCTGCCATTTTTCTCGTTATTTTTTTTCCCACAATGCTAAGGTCTATGCACAGACACATCCCAACACGCCTCTTAATCTCTGAGGATTTCGTTGTGGGCATGGTTCCGATTCCGAATTCTGACCAAAACTCTACCGAATCGGCAGAGGGCAACACAAGAAAATAAAAGGAGCAGACTGTTGCCTGTAGCAAGCGCATCACTACATACTGCCAGTTCCTATATATGGGACTGAAACATAAAGGATAACAAAGCACCGAGAGAAGCAGTTGAGCATCGTGTCGCGTGCAATGAAACAAAAAATGATAGCAATATATTAAGGGATCGAAAAACTGCAGAATGGGTCAGGGAACGAGCAGGAGTAACAGATATTTCAGTTGACATTAAGCGGAAAAAAATGGACCTGGGCTGGCCACAGACAACCGGTGGACAAAGATTCAGAAGGGACGGGAAATAATGGATAGAAGTGACAAACGCCGTCGAGGAACACAGAGTTATACGTGGTGACGGAAATAAATTCGCAGGCATAAAATCAAATCAGCTTGCACAATATGAGCAAGCTGAAGATGATTTGAAGAGGCCTTCATCCTTCAGTAAACATAAACAAGCTGGAAACGATGATGATGAGCAAGTGTCGATGCTGGTGCTGTATGTTTATGTTGTCCAGAGTACAAAAATGCTTCAGATTGATGCCATGTTTAATACAGGGCACACGCAAAGTGCGATGAGCTTGGTAGAACTGACATTGTTGACTAGCTTCAGTCAGAGAGAGCTAAAACAGCAGAAATTGACCAGTGGTAGTCATCATAATACATGCGAATAGCATATCAACAACTCAAAGACTCACTTCCTCCATGGTGTAAAAACATGCTAAGCGTGCCGACATGCAAGCTGCATGCGTGAAGGAATTTGTAGAGGCTACCATTGTCATCTGCAAAATGCGTCAAGCGTTGAAATGCACGCCCATGAAGCCTGCATGACATTTTTATTCCAGGCAAGAAACTGTGGCATGGTGGCAAGACTTGTAAGTCCTTGCACTATAAGCCAGGAAAAGCTTAAAACTGGCTGTCAGAACATCTTCATTTATATCTATCTGGTGTGTGTATGCTCAGACACGTTTTCCACAAAAATGCTATTTGCAATAAAAAATAAGCTTTAATTTAATTTACGATGATGCCGTGCCTTCTTTTTGCAGTTACCTAGCCACAGGCAAGGACATCAGAGAAGTCGCCAATGCTTATCTCGTGGGAACTGAAACTGCACGCAAAACCATTCATGACACCTGCCGGGCGATCTGGACTCGTTTGAGTCACCGTTTTTTGAAGGTAAGTAACTCAAAATTATTGCCAGTCCCGAATACACATTTTACACAAACTAATGGTTGGTGGTACAAAGTTGCCAAGTGTTAGTCAACTCGCATGTGCTGTGCAGAGAGCGTTCATTCTTTTATTGCAGATATATAGCTAAGCTCAGGCAGAATATACAGATGTAAGGCTGTATGCTTTATCTCTGAATGCCTCAAGTGCCACAGACAAACTCGCTTACAACTCACAATGGCTCGAATGTACAAGCTCCTTAATTAGAATGGTGCGCTTAATACGGCCATGCAAAGTCATTTTCATTTTACCCCGCCTTTAACAGACCCATGATGGCTGCATTGCCAAGGGGTTTTAAAGAGCTTATAAACCACTCTGAGTTTTAAGAAAGAGTGGTTTTGCCTCAATTTATTACAAGTGCTATCTTCTTCTCGCCACTTATTTGTGCATATACACGGTGACAATGTCACAACTTTGTGTTGAGCCTGTCAGGATTTAAAAGTTCTTTGCTACACTTGTTATCTCTGCTTTTGCAGTGGAAAAGACACAAAACAAAGCAAGATCAGTTGATAGTGCATGACAGTCATGCAAGACAAGGTTGAACGGGTGTGCTGCAGCATGACAACGCAGCGGAGGAGACGATAGATTACTAGCATCCCTCATTAGAACAGTTGTGAGAGCTTGCTTCTAGGGCTGTGTGAATGTGCTGTAAGGGCAATATTCATAATGACAGGTATTCCTGGCAGAAATACTTTCTGCAAAAGACTGAAGACTGTGCTCTTCATTTTTTCTTTGATAAACAATTGCAGGTGCCGACTACAGAAGATTGGCTGAAAATAGCTGACAACTTTGAGAAGAGTTGTCAGTTTCCCAACTGCCTGGGTGCTGTTGGTGGCAGGCACGTTACAGTCGTCACCCCTCGCCAATCGGGTTGTGGATACATGAACCACAAGGTAAGTATATATGCTGGGCGGTGTTTGTGTAATGACGATTTACCCAAGTGAGCACTTGCGCATGCAGAGTGCCACTTGCCAAAACCACTGAGTATTTTACAAAGATCTTCACAGTTGATTCATTATGTAAAAGTAGGCTCTTGCAAATATTCTAATGCTTTGAATATTCGAATCAATAATGCAGTATTTGAATTTGCTTTGAATTGCATTTAAATTATTGTTCGAAACGAATGAATAGATGCGAATTAATCTGCATGTAACGTTTTTTAAAGGCGATTTTACTGCACTGGAGGGGTGCTAAGCCGTGAAAATACCTATTCAAGTGCATATTAGTTTGTGTGTAACCTTCCACAAAAGTGGTTTCACTGCAGTGAAGTGGTGCTAAACCGTGAAAACGCACATCCAGAAGAAATCTACGCTGCCTTGAAGCTCCATTTCGAAGTTAAATGAGGATAGTACCCTCACACCGATCAATATATATATATATTTTTTTTTTTCAGTTTAGAAGCTCGTAATACCGACTTGTATGCTTTATGTAGAGGAAATTTTATAACGTAACATGTTTTACATGCTATCAGTTGCATTCTACCAGAAGTCAAATCCGGGCCCTATTCAAAGATGTTTCCACTTCCATTGACACAAAAAAGTATTGGAATTTGCACAGGCCTTGTTTGAATTTAAAAAAAAATATTGTAATGACAAATATGCCCCCTTTCTTTTATAATATGCAATATATATTCTATTCCAATTCAAATCAAAATTATTTGAGCAAACTTTGCTTCGAACCTAAAATTCACTACTTGTACAAGCCTATGTAAAGGCAGCCAGAGTGACTGCGATCTCTTTTTTTCTGCACTGGCAGTGACTTGCCTCATTGCTCGTCTGCACAATAACATGATGCACTTACCTTTTTGTTTGCTGTAGTGCCTGAAGGTAATAAACACAGCAAGTGATAGATAAATTCTAGGATACAGTATGCACAAGTATTTTATCTATTATTGACACTAATTTATGTAAAAATGAAATTTTATTGTTGAGGGTTTACATCACAAAAAAGCAATATTATTATGAGGGATTTTGTAAAGAGAGGAGGTTAGAGGGGGAGGAGTACTCGGGAATTATTGATCAGGTTTTTTTTTAATGTGCACATAAGTAGAAATGAAATGTTACATGGCTGTATAATTTGGTGTTTGCCCATGTGCATGAATGTGAAAACTTGCCTTGCCCTCACATTCACTCTATAGGCTCCCAAAGACGAGACACATGTAGCAAAAGCTATTTAATTCTATTAATTCGAACTTACAGTTAATTCAAACTGACACCCTAGTCCTGCAAAAGCCCCATGTAATTATATGTGGCAGAACTTCAGATTATTCGAGTGCGTCAGCATCCCCGACACTTAATTTGAATGGGAAGTTCCTGGTTTTCATCGCTCGCAGCAGTCAGCCGTGAGTGATCACAGTGTGTTAAAAAATCAAACCAAAGTTACTATAGGTGCAGAACAATGAAAGAGGAGCATTCTTCGGCAGATGTGATGGAGCTCATGCGTAAACTGCTAACAATGCTCGCGACTGAAAGAATGCAAGCAATAGCATATTACTGATTTTACTTTTGATTTTGTTAACTATGCCATGAGAATAAACGTTTTGTAGAGCATAAAGAGCTCGTATATTTCAACTTTGATGTTCACCGCTCAGATGAATACATGTTGGTGCTTGCTTCTCGTGTATCACTGACTGATTAATTTTGTTAGATCTCCATGAACTCAATCTACGAAATCATCTGCCACAAAGCTGTAGCAGTACCTAATTTGTGATAATGAGTCCACAGGTGGCTTCTTTTGGTACTGCATGCAGTGTGGCACGATGTCATTCCTTTTAGAGCCTGCCCCCCAATTCGAACTTCACTTAATTAGAACAACTTTGTAGCCTCTTTCCAGTTAAAAAAAAAATGACGAACTTTTAATGCATAAATGTGAAACTTTCACGTATGTAATTTCAGAGGCAGCATCAGAGGCTATTATTAAAGAAACACTTATCTGACACAGATTCGTCTGTCTGGGTAAAATCATATGATAAGCAGACTCTCTACCCACGTTTAGTCTTCAATTTTGAATATTAAAAACTGGCCCTACGTTTTTATACCCATTCAGTTTTTTCTTCAGGAGTTGACTTTCCTGCCGGCTCCAGAGTTAGCGCTTTTATTTTTTAAATTGATTGTCTTCCTCTTCACCTTCATTCTTCCTGTCATTCTCGTTACTGTTATTATTACACTTTGAGAACAAGGCAGAAGGTATAAAAGCGTCACAACCTGAATTCTGTGCATTCAAATTTCGCTTTTACAACCTAGCCCCATATTTCAGGGTTCTTTCTCCGTGGTGCTAGTAGCTGTCGTCGACAGTAACTGCAAGTACACTTTCGTTGACGTCTACGCCAAGAGCCGTGAACAACAGGGTGATGTATTTGAAAGTTCAGACCTTGGCCAGGCACTGCTTGGTGGTTCTCTCAAACATCCTTCGACAGCTGCGTTACCCGGCGCTGACGGCCACATGGCCCCCTACATCTTCGCCGGAGAGGACGCATGTCCTCTACGGAGAAACCTCATGATACCATTCCCCGCTGGAGAGGCCAAAGACGAGAAAGCAGTCTTCAACTACAGGTTGAACAGAGTGAGGTAGGACGTTGATAATAAGTTGGATGCAATGAGGCATGTATTTGGGTACTGCGACTCGCTTTTGGATATGTGTCTACAGTACTCGTAGATTGGAATGCAACATTTTTTGTTTTGTATAATTACTACTATAAAAGATTTTCATGAAGGCTGCATCATGTTGCTGCAAACCTAGTCTCTGAAGGTAATGCTAGCTCGTATGGAAGTGGTCGTGTCAAAATTACACCAATTCGTCAAAAACTGTAGATGCTAGAAACAAAAGTGCCTTAATTCGCATTTCGATTCGCGAGTACTGTACTTCATTCGCTGAATAGTTACTCTCATGAGCATATTTCACGTAGATTTTCACTTCATAGAAAAAACCTTGCCGGAACATTTCACGTAGGCAATTGTTTAATTTTTGTTTACCAGTAATCTGTGCGCTTACAGAGATTAAACTGCATAAAAGCGCAGCTTATTAGTACCGAGTGTTTCTTCTTTCCCAACATGTGTGTGTTGTCGAGTCCGCAAAACTGACAAAAGCTGGTTCACCGGTCGAAACCATTAGAAATAAAATTAAGACAACCACTAAGTTGTGTCTCTTCTCTTCCCAAGTACGTTTGGCCTATTGGAAAAACTTCATATATATATATAATTCACTGCCAACACAAAACATTTTGGTATGGTGGTGGCCTTTGTTATGGTGGCACACCATTCTGCCATTACAATGATGAATTTATTTGTCTCTGCACAATACAAGAAATGCCGACACACGTCACTGCGTTAAGTTCATCTGTCTTCAACTGCACGAAACTGAACAGAATCATTAAACATAGATAATAATTGTAGTCATGAACCATCATGACTCTGTGGCTACAGAATTTTACTTATTACAATTTAAGCTTGACTTAACAGAAGGGTGTTTTTCGAAGCCCAACTGCTGCGTTAGTATATTAAAACTCAATCAACCAATCGCTGAAGTCATCACAAGCTCATTTTACATTGCTTTGTCATCTTGTTGTTTTTTTACAGACTATTGCAGCCACTGATGAAAAAGCATGCACAAACTGAAACAATCAACAATCTCGCAAAATAACCACTCATCACAGTCTATTTCTATCTGCATTTATTGATGGATTTCATTATATTAATTATCCTCAGACTGTGGTGTTCAGCGATAACCTAGGGTGCAGTTATGCAAATATGGCAAATTATCTCGGTATGTCAAGTTGCGATGCTGGTTGTTAACCTCTTCTCCCTTACTTTTTTTTTTCCTTTTCTGGGTAAAAGTTTTTTTTTAGCCATTTATTTCACTGTGCTCCTTTGTAAAAATTTGTTTTGTTTGCCCCAATCAAATAATATTCTGCTGCTAAGTTCTGTATAGCAAAAATTTCTGGACACAGCAGCTGATTATTGTTGGGGGAAGAATACTTAAGCGGTAGTGTATTATGCTTTGGGTACACGTTGAAGTGTTGAAGTAACATAAGTGATAATAAAGAACTCTCCTCTACTGGTCGAGATAAACAGCACAAAAAAATGAAGACAGAGTAAAGGAAGGACACAAAAAAAGTGCTGTTTCAACTGAGAAATTTAATGAAGAAACACCAAACATATACATTTATTTGCGCTTGCTCTTGCTAGGCAAGAAAACTGAAAAAAAAATCACAGCATATCGATGGAGTGAAGATGATTGGTGGGGCGAAGCGTTCATCAGTCTGTCCGTGCTTTCGTTCGTCTATTCGTTCTTGCTTCCATCCATCCATGCGCCTGTCCATGCATTTGTCCATCCGTGTGACCGTCGGTGCATCCGTCCCTTCGTGTGTCCTTCTGTGCATCCGTCCGTACGTCTGTTTGCCCGTCCGTCTGTGCATCTGTTCATGCGGCAGTCTCTCTGTCCGTTCATCCGTGTGTCTACCCTTCTGTCTTTGTGTCCGTCCATCTATATGTCCGTCCGTCTATCTAGTGAACACTCCCAAGTACAGCTATCACATCTTTTCATCATGTATTCATCATATACAAGTGCCGCCATCCAGTGGACATTCTAAGGACCGCTTTTTCTGGTATGTGCCACCGGTGGCTACATACACCATCAGAGGATGGACAGACCCACACACTAAGGAGCTTCGCCCTTAAAAAACTGTGTAGACACGAAGCATCTTGTCCTAACGATGTTAGTGGTAATAATCTGAAAATTATATTTTCTTACCATGGTGAGCAAGACAGTTCACCGACACAGTTTTGCCCTTCCTTTTGAATTCTGTGGGCTTCGAATATTTACCTTGTCAACTGGTCGCAGTGGCGGAAAATAACCCTCATTCTCAAAAAATCTGCAGTGCACCCGCAGTCCCGGCAGTGCACGGCCAAGTGTGTCATGGGAAAATACCCTGGAGGGACTTTCAGTGCTCCCTCAGCCTCAGGTTTACACACCTTTTCTACTGCTGTGCTAATATAGTGTCGATGTTAATACGGAACGTTCCACTACAGCATCCATCACAATTCACACTTGACATTTACCACCTCAGTTCGGAACGGTATACTACTACATTTCTATAGTATAGTGTCACTAATACAGTACTCCACTAATACGAAGTGAATGTTAATATGGAACCTAATATGGTACTCTACTAATACTAAGTGAATGCTAATATGGAACCTAATACGGTACTCCACTAATATGAAGTGAATGTTAATACGGAACGTACCACTGCAGCATGCCACATAAGTTGCACTTTTGGACACTAAACACAACAAATAAATGTAATTTTGTTCTCTTTCACTCCTTTTCTATGCTTACGCAGGAGATGCGCAGACAATGCCTTTGGACTCACAGCGGCTCGGTGGAGGGTGCTGCTACAAGCTATTCACCTACAGCCAAGCAATGCCGACTATGTCATCAGGGCAGCTTGCATGTTGCATAACTTCCTCACTGTCCTAAATCCGCACCTGGAAGGCTACAAAGACACTGAAGACAGCGTTGGTAATGTGGTTCCGGGTCGCTGGCGGCAAAGTGTGGCAGAGGCAAATGAAACAGAGCCACACTATTTTCCTCTCGAGGCTAAGCACACGGAAGATGGGGACGTGTCTGGCGCAGGGACCAGGAACGACTTCATGGCGTACTTCTGTAGTGACGTGGGAGAGATTCCGTGGCAATGGCACGTGCCAAGTGTATCGAAAGAGGCCACGCTATCACATCTGCATGAGCAGCCCCTTCTTTCGGCTCTCTCATAAAGGCAAGTGCCCTCTAGATTGATTGTTAGGAAATTCAGAGTTTTGCGTTCAGGCATATCAAGGCGCTTTAAATAATGCTTTAGCACTAATAAATGTACTGTACAAATCACAGAAACGCTAGCACAGCAGTTGTTTCCGTTCTAACATTTTACATATTGAGTTGTGTAATCCTCACACTTGCTCAATTGATAGATTGATATGTGGGGTTTAACATCCTAAAACCACCATATGATTATGAGAGACGCCGTAGTGGAGGACTCCGGAAATTTTCACTACCTGGGATTCTCTTTAACATGCACCCAAATCCGAGCACACGGGCCTACAACATTTCCGCCTCGAAATGCAGCCGCCGCAGCCGGGATGCGAACCTGCGACCTGCGCGTCAGCAGCCGAGTACCTTAGCCACTAGACCACCGCGGCGGGGCACTTTCTCAATTCTCGCACCCCCCACATTGCCCTGCAAAAAATACAATTTTCCCCGTGAGTAACCATCGCACCCCAGAAAATTGCAACCGTAATGTCATTTGCTCTTTCTACCACTGATGATGATAGCACATGAGAGCCTGGCGCTATCTCTTAAGCAGTGTGTGTACTATGAACACACGGAGCCACAATACAATTCAAGCCAAGCCAAAGTGGCAAGTGCGTGTAGCAGCGTGGTACGTTGCATCCATTCTGTGGCTATGCTATTACAAGTTGAAAGTGATTGATCATGCACTAAACAATGGCAATGAAACCGCCGGTAGTCACTTTGGAGTCAACAAGTTTTGTGTAAGCTACTGGCGAGGGCAGCACGACAACGATTTCTTTTCGAACCCTCTTTCCCACCATAATGTTTATCGTTGGTCTGAAAAGGAAAAAAAAAAAAGAAACTTCTGCACCGCACCGAATGCTGTCTCTGGTATCGTATCGCAATGCACGTGGCAGCCGTTTTTTCGTCGGAGTTTATTGTCTTCGTTTCTTTCTCTCGCCCCCCTCCCACCCTTGTTTTTTGATGGTACCATCCAACCATCGCTTAATGTTCATCGTATCACTGATAGCCTGTTCAAGCGACCTTTGTGCGTGAGAAGCCTTCGCTAATTTGTTCAACTTACATTTGAGGTCACTCAAAGCGCCGTGCGCAAGGCAGCAATCGCGTGGTATTTTTTGAATTTCGCACACTTTGAACAAACTCCGGAGAATGATTAACCAGCGTTGTTATCTTACCCCAACTTGAAAATTTTGTTATTTCTAGATAAGAGCTACAAGTCTTGTATTGAAATTTTTTCTCTAGAGTCAATCTTTCAAAAGTTCATTAAGCAATATTTGTTAATTACCATGCTTGGTGGATAAAAAAACATTTTGTTGTGCTACATACAGCCAAGAACAATACTGCGCTAGCTGGAGACACGTAGCACTCATTTTTAATTTTTTATTGCTTGATGCTTTTTAGCTGAAAACGCTCTGTATATGTGTTGTCTTCAGTAAACTTTCAGTAGCGAGTGTGTGCTTGTATCCTCTTCTTCTTCTGTCTGTTAGTGTGCCCCACCTTTTTGTATCAGGATGAACACATACTACCTAGCCCTAATGTCAGTATGCAGCCCAAATGTGTATGTATGTCTGTACAAGCAAGTTAACTGCTCACAGGGGAGCCTGCTCATGAAAAATAAACTTGCCAAACTGTAAAGATAATCTTGAGTGCACACAGCAAACATCCCCAAATCATGACAGGCGACCTGCCGCTCTACCTGAATGTGAAAAGTGCATGATCATTTTATATTGCTAGTTTTAACACGAGCTGGAACTTTGATAATAACGAAAAAACTCGAGAAGTTAAAGACCGTTTTGCAGGCAGTGGAATGGAGAATCGTAGGTATTTAGAGGTATTATCGTATATTAAGAGATCGGAAGACGAAGAAATGGGAATGGGGAAAACAGCTATAGCTAATATTTTAGTTGACATTATGCTAATGAAATGAACCTGGATCAGCTATATGATGCGTTGGACTGGAAAATGTAGCTGAGGACAACAGCGAGTAGAGGGAACAAGAAAATTACGAAGTTTTCTTGCATAAAACATAGTCAGCTTGCTGTGAGGACAGGTGGGCTGCGCTCTGACGCAGCCCCGAACTTAACGATCAAACCCTGGCCGTCCAGAGTGCCCGTAAATGGGCCGCCAAGCTCGGCTTGACGGTCCCTACGTGGGATTAGCCGGGTCGCGTGAGGTCTCCCCTGCGTCTTCTCAGAACCAAAATAAAGTTTTAATCGATCAATAAGCTAGCACAAGATGGGGAAAATTAAAGGGACACTAAAGGCAACTATTAAGTTGACGAAACCTCGCAGTGTTTCTATTGTGCCAAGGAAGGGCTTATTTTAGTACTCTGGGTCGGGTTAGCACGCATAAAAATACCCGCCTCAAGAAGTGGACTATCTCACAACACTGCTGCCGTGCACAACGTTGCCCGGCTTTAGTGCAGGGTTGCCGACACTAGTAGTAGAACAAAAGCAGTGGGAGCCACAGCAGCAACAACGGCCATTGATCAATTTCCTGCCATTGGCTCCGAAATGGCCGACGTGTTTTGGTTCAACTGAGCACCACTAGATGGCACGACCTGTCTAGTTTAACCTACACAATAATTGAATTTTTGAACCCCTCAGGCCATTCTCATAGTAACATCTGGCGGTTCTTTTTTTCATAAATCAAGCGGAAATGAACAAGCAGCATTTTATTGTGTATCTTGATGCACGGAAGGTTCTTTATTTAGCACAGCTAGATCGATTACAAGTGGTTAATTGCAGGCGGTTCATCTGACATCATCGGGATCATTTTGCGAAAGTTCCACGCATAGTGCATGCATTCTTACGCATTAGGCTTAATTTCTCGATAAGTAGGGCACTTCTGTTGATAATACTCGTCATTTTAGATGTCATATATTGATCTTTCACTCCGACGTAAATTGTTATTTGACTTTTGTGTCCCTCTAAAGATCATCATGAGAGGCCTTCGTCCTGCAGTGGAGATAAAATAGGCTGATGATTATGTACACAGTTCTGTGCAAGAATGAACACGTCCTGTGGTGTTCTGCTTCCGCTACCTGCGACATGACAAAACAGGTGTCACACTTTGATAAATTTATAGAAATCTTATTTTTTTCTTCAATAGATGCTGTTGAATGTCAAGTACGAGTCTTGCAAAGCCATCGACTGTTGGCGAGACAGTGCTGCCAATGCTTTGACAACTCTTGGAAAAAGTGGACGCTTCTCCTGTGACATTGTTAGCACGCTTTGACAGCAGCTCTATTCTTGGACGTTCAACCTGAATGCGTCAAGCAACTCTATGGCACTTGTACTCCTGCAAGATTATCACTCATAGACTTTCTTCTTGGTCCGAACCAATGACGTGCGTATATTGGGAGTCCGGAGAGATGTGCAACTGGGTTGATGGCCGCACAGCACAAGTTACTGTAAATATACATCATTATTTAAAATGATGTTCCTAACCTTTTTTTTTTGCTAATCTTACCAAGTCGCGAGAACAAGTATTGTGACATGATGTACACTCAGACCCGATTATAGCAAAGTTGCATCTTACACAACAATAAGTTGCATTATATCCCAAAATTTGTGGTAAATGTATATTCCTAATGCTGCATCTATTGGAAGACTATTTTTCATGTACTTCAATTAACCGATGATTTGTTATATTAGTATTCATCGTATCGAGGTTTAAGCATACTTGAACTGGCCCTGTGCATATTGCGAAAGGTAAAATGGCTGAGCCAGGCAACATAAATCATGACCAATACACACACAAAAAAAAAAATGTCTAGCTTGCATCCAGGAACTGAAATCCTGTTAGCAGAAAGATAGCATCCCATCCAGCTGAGTACCAGTGCTCACTGCAACCTTCTTTGCAAAACACACACAGAGTCGCACAGAAACACACACAGTACAGAGGCACTTTCATGGCAACTTTCTTAAAAGAGCCTCCCTCTATATTTTTTTGTAAACGAACTTATTGCATGGTACACAGCAATCCGATTTTTTTCTTTTTGCTAAGGAACAATGTTAAGAGCTTTGTATTTGAGCTTAGTCAGTATTCACCTAGTCGGTACAACTATTTCATGCTATGCCAGTCAAGCATGCCAAATAAGACATACTCGAATATGCGGACACTACTTCATTGATTTTTTTTTTTCCGTGTGCATTTGTTGGCAAAAAATAAATACCATGATGATTCTAATTAAACATTGGTACTGCTCCTCTTAAATGTTTAATGATAATAATAATAATAATAATAAATGCTCATGTTTTAAGTGCCAGAGCCACGATATGATTACGAGGCATGCTGCCCTAGTGAGGGGCTCTGGATTAATTTTGACCACCTACAATTATTTAACATGCATCTAAATCTACGCACGCAGGTGGTTGTTGCATTTTGCAACCCATCACAATAAGGACTTAGTCGGTTTTGCAAACCAGTCCTGTTTAAGTCTTTCACCACTCTCATTTGATCACAATGTGCAAAGACTGTGACCTTGGTGTAAAGTGATGAGTCAGGGGCCAGTTGAAGTAAAATCATGATGCAGAGACCACTATAGTTGATTACTACATACCCTCTTGGGTGTTGGATAATGCAGAGAGCAGGGACTCCTTGACAGTGCGGCCCATCGCATTGAATGGCAATAGGTGGATAGCAAAACGGCGCTTCGTCTGCTACGGTACTTCTGTTTCGAGGCCTATCCCTTCGCTGCTTCAAGGTGCCTGCTGCGCAGTGTAATCGGGGTGGAAACACGTGCAATTCTGTGACGCTTTTGCTGCTGCTTGGTCAATGATTGTGTTCTTGAATTCTTTTTTTTTAATGGAAAGATGATATTTCGCGCATTCCAGGGAACCAAGCGAGATGTGGACATCGGCAAAACGAAGAACGTTGAGAGATAGGTTTCGAGCACTGCGCGCGGTTATGCTTTGAAACACGCAGTAACTTTTTGCAGAATCACCTCGATTTACTATTTTTGAGCGCATACACTTACCGAGACCACTTCAAAATTACTCACACGTATGTTCACATGCTGTCATATGTCAGTATACATACGATGTCTATATATGTACGCGTACTTTGCGTGATCAAGTTTGCCGATATAGTATACTTCTATTTGAAATCTGCATCGCTAACTGTTAGTCAAATTGATTGAAAGAGGTGAGTGCGTAAAAAGCCCACAGAACAATACGGCCACTCAGATAATGGTATCATGCGACGTAAAACGATCGAAGTCGCTTTTGAAGCAACGAGTAGCATGGTATGGCGTCTCTGTTGTCAGACTTGGAAGCGTGAAGTGCTGATAGGTCATGTCATACTCCGACCCATAGCCTTAAAGGCTATCGTGCACAATTGTATGCTGAATACGGATAATTTTGCATGCATTGAAAAACATTGTTTGAGCGTGTGAGTGACGACACCTTATTTAGAGAAATATTTAGAGGCATAATAAAAAAGCCAGAGAACTACGAGCAAGTTTCGTTTGTAGCATTCGAAACACATTACTACGGCCATTCTCTATATCAAGCCCGGAAAGGTATCTTTGCAACCAAAAACTAAATTAATCATTTTATGGGTACGCGAGCAACATGAAAACAAGTGAATGGATATTTCGTGATCCCATGATGTGCAGGAATCTTTGTACGTGACAAAACATGCGCAATATAACCTTCGCTGCAAAACAACAAGCATGTGTCCGGAGGTGCAAGCCACTTCAATGAAAAAATGACCGCTCGCGTGATTTTAACTATCTCGTAGTGATTTCATTTATTATTCAATCATGCTGCATATCACTCCAAAGTATCACGCAGCAATTTATAAAAAAAAAAAATGACACCACGCGTGCAAGGTGAAACACGCTGAAAACGACGGCCTGGCAAGAATGCCCGCACGGCATCATGGCGCCTCGAACCGGAAATCGGTGCAGACGGCGCTGTAGCCCACAATCTATTTGCAGAGATTTGCACAATATATTTTGCACAATCTATTTGCAGATTTGCAGAGATTAATGGACATCTGCAGTAATGAGGGAGATAGATTAGATTTCAGATTCAGTAAGGAAAAATCAGCAGTCATGATTTTTAATGAAAATGAAGGTAGTGAGCTTAGAATACAGGAGGTCACGCTAGGAATAACAGATAAATACAAATATCTGGGCGTATGGATAAGCAATGGGACCGAGTACCTAAGGGAACACGAAACATACGTGACGACTAAAGGTAACAGGAATGCAGCAGTCATGAAAAATAGGGCACTGTGGAATTACAATAGATATGAGGTTGTGAGAGGAATATGGAAAGGGGTCATGGTTCCTGGTCGGACGTTTGGCAATGCGGTCTTGTGCATGAGAGGTTCAAGCAAGATTAGAAATTAAGCAACGTGGAATAGGTAGGCTTGCTTTAGGAGCTCACGGGAATACTCCAAATCAGGGAGTATAAGGTGATATGGGATGGACATCATTTGAGGGCAGGGAAGCTAGCAGCAAGATAAAATTGAGAAGCGATTGAGAGAAATGGGGGAGGAACGTTGGGCTAGGAAGGTTTTCAGCTACTTGTGCTTGAAGAATTTCGATACAAAATGGAGGAAGCGAACCAGGAAATTGACTGCCAAGTACTTAGAAAACAGCAGGGGGCCAAACCAAAAAGAACTATCGGTTAAGAAGAAAGTGAAGGAAATGGAGACCGACATGTGGAGAATCGGCATGATTAACAAGTCCGCACTGGAGATCTATCGAACTTTTAAGCAGGAAATTGCCAAGGAAAGGATCTATGATAATACCCGGGGTAATTCTCTACTGTTTGAGGCTAGTACGGGAGTACTGCGAACCAATACATATCGGGCCAAATACAAAGGGGTAGACACAGTATGCAGTGCATGTGGAGAGGAGGAGGAAGCGGCCGAACACTTGATAATGTTCTGTAAAGGGCTTCACCCTATAGTTCAGGATGATGGCACAGAGTTTTTCAAAGCACTGGGTTTTAGGGACAGGGAGGGCAAAATAGACCTTAAGCGGGTAGAATTAACTAGAAGAAGGTTGTCTGGTTGGTGACTAAAGTCGAGGCACGAGTGAAAATTAAACCCTTCACTGCAAACTACCAGTCCTGAACTTTACCATTTAAAGGAAAAAAAAAGATAAATCTAGTGGTTAGTTAACTAAATATTATGGCTAGGTGGCGTTAGCCGCCGCCCGATCTAAAGGGTACAGCCACATCCATCCATCCATCCATCTAGTTGCGAGAGCCACGATTTTTCTATCCACCTATTACTATTAGTACAGCGTTCTAGAAGACTGCACTATTAGTAAATATTAGCGTTCATCATTGAGAAATTTAGAGAAATGAATTCGTTCCCGTGGGATTCAAACATACGCTGTATCAAATGTCCCTCGATTCACAAAAAGCGCAGGGCACAGAACGCATCTGGGATGCATTAAAATATACACAGCATCTTTGTAAAAAGCGCGAACGAAGAAACGAAATCGAAACTAGCGCCAGTGTTCAGCGCGCAACCTGGCGTCAGCGGTCCGTAACACATTTAACGCGGAAAACAAAAATGAAATAAAATTTTGAGTAAACATGCGTTGACGACGCAACGGTTGCAATCGTTTCTAACACGAACTGCTCACGCACATTCCTGTTGGTCAGCCAAACTACGCTAGCGGCTCTTACGGTAAAAATAAGGGGTTCAAACGAGACGCGAAGTGCACGGTAAAGTTGTACGAAACTAGTGTGAACAAAAACGGAGAACTGCTACAAGCCTTCAACGACAGCGTCGACGGGCGAAGAAACGCTGCTGAGAAGAATACTGAAAGTTCTGAAAAAAAGTGCATGCTCGACCTTACCTTATTTGATTGACACTACGCCGGCCTTGCGCTATCCATGAACGACAAGGTTGACTCCGACAAGTGGGTAATGAAATCAGGCCCAAAGTACAAGCAACGCTACCGCAAGGAGTGGGAAGAATGCCCGGCATTTCGGGGTAAGCTATTCGTCTCTACAGTGAACAAGTTCCATCTCGTTTGCGCGTTTCCATCGATGCACGTTCGCTTTTAAAGGAGCCCCCACTCGTCGCGCCTTTGCACGGGAATCCGCTACATTTAGCTACGTGCAACATCGCGAAAAAAAGTGCGGTTTGCAGGCGTCGTCCATTTCCCCGTCATGTATAGCGGATTCACGGTAATGCTATAGCCTGTGTGGCACCAGGGGCTTGTGTAGTTCGCTGAGTTTTGCGGAGCATTCGACATGCATGTATCGTTAATCAATCAAGTCTATTTTAAATGCGTAATACAGACGGGCGGCACTGTACGGCATTCGTAGACGCTTGTGCGGCATTTGTATACTGGTTAAGCCTTCCCGTTGCGACGCCGATTGCCGCTGCCGAGTGGTCTTAACGAATCAACTACGACCACAGCCGCGTGTGATCGTGAACGGTACACCGAAGAACACCTACCGTACCGACTTGAGCGTTTGCTGTGTTGCACGGCACGGTACAGTGTAACAATGAAGTCGGCGCCCTATGGAAGAATCCTCGATTCAACCCGGTGTTGGCCGTTCCCAAAAAAACACGCATGGCATGCATGCTCACCGGCGACTTTCGGTGTGCATCGCCGTTTTTGCAGCCGATTTGCGGTCCCCACGTGCATGCATCGTCAAAACTGCGACGGCACGCGCTAGTTTCGTTACTTCCAAAGGGCGTTTTAACTGTACACGAGCGACGCTCACAGACCATTGAGCCGTGGTGTAGCGTTGCTTCTCAGGGTGACAGAAGAAATCATTGGATCGGCTAATGATGCACATTCTTATTCCACTGCGTACATACTTGATGTAATCAAAACGAGATAGTGCACATACATGGTCCAAATAAATATCGTAAGACAAATACTGCTGTGTATTTCGAGCGAGTTGGTATGGTTATGTGGTGTAAATAAACACTGCAACCTTCAACACAGTAAATAGACAAGTAGTTCATTGGCGTCGGTCTTTTCGTGTTTTGTCAGCGTTGAAAGCTGCGCTGATGCCGTGTTAATGGTAGGCAAACGAGGAAAAACTGAGAAGCATTGTTGGGACACAACCTGTACTCTTCAAACACATGGTTAACATGTCTTGTACACTGTACAGAGATCTCTTGTTACTTGCATCCTGATTTATTCCCCAGTCAATCCTGAGAAGTGATTTTGTTGCATCTAGTCTGCTCACCAGTCTCTCCTGCTTATGTTTTTTTTTTTCAATTTGGGAGCAAATGTGCTGAAATGTTTCTGCAGTAGAGCAGACAAATTAATTTACAAGGGTTCAGACGAGTACCATAGAGTATACTGACAAAAATGCAAAGGAACATTAATTCGCACAGAGTATTTGCAGCTTTGGGGCTTAAAGTTCTAAGCAGTGAAGTTCTATTGGTGTACAAAAGTGTGGTTGTATTACGTGGTTAGCCACAAACATTCTGATGACACACATCTGCCTTTTTTTTTACTGGCTGATCAAGAAAAGCCCTAGTCATCATTTCATGAAGTTTGTGAGACAGGGAGTCATTATTTTGGCAAATTACATTTGTACAGTACCAGGTAAAAGAAGCTGCAAACTATGCACAATACAGACAATGCCGTATCAGAAATACAGTTTTGATGTAGAGCTATCTTAGTAGTGAAAAATTAAATAACTAACTTAAAAAAAAAAGCAATGTGTGATGCCATCTACAGATAAAGCATACAAAAGTGAAAGGTACGTAAAAAAATTATTGGTAATAAGTAGGACTCTGTGTGTGTTTTCAGATTTAAAAAATTCAATCAACACTCGCCGGTAAATTTTTCGACAATTCGTATTTATTCGATAAGCTTTGATTTTGAAAGGCCACTTTAACTTTCAAAGCACATGTTCAAGGCTGCCCATCATCACGCGAAAAGAGTGCCACCTCTATCAGCAGCAGCAGCAACCTGCCAAAGTATATTTGCGTCCATTACAAAAAGCTGTAAGGTTGTAATGCGAACGAATTGAGGTGTTTTGTGTTCAAGCAACCAGTGCTTGTATTTCTGTTTGCAGGTTCAAGCATTCCTGACATCTAAAGCACACTTAGTCTGTTAACATGTATTTGTGTTCACATGTCATTTTATCTAAGATTTTGAAATATTAAGAATAACAATAAGTCTTTTTTTTTTTTCATAAAGAAGATGACGAAGGCTGGAAGCAAAATGGTGGGACACATCTCCCTGAAAGTACACTCTGGAGAGTTTACCGCAGTGCAATTCAGCAGCCTTATTAGCACGGTAATTGAGCAGGAAGTCAGAAAAGAAAATATAAAAGGATAAAAAAACAGGATTATGAGCAACAATTCAATGCATTTTTTAAGGTAAAATTAATAGGAAGACATGCAGTGTCTTAAAATGTAAAATTAAACACCAAATTTTAGTCAATTGAAGATTTATGAGGAATAAAGTTTAATAAACAGCAAGTTTTCTGAAAAAAGCTTCGATAAACACTCTCTCAATTTCAAGAAAAATAAACTCTAATAACACGCCCTATAGTAACGACACTAAAGAAGTCAGTAAAAAGTGAAGAAGACATCAGTGTCCTCCAAACAGGTACTGAAGTAAAAGGCTGAAAAGGAACCTTTTTCGAAGTCAGGTTTCTTTTTCTAAGGGAATAATGTATGTATGCATTTCTCTTGTGTTTTCACACCTACCCCCCACCAAAAAAAAAAAAGTATATTTACACGGCCAAAAAACAAAAACAGTATAAAAAGT
Organism: Rhipicephalus microplus; assembly: GCF_013339725.1. Taxonomy (NCBI): domain Eukaryota; kingdom Metazoa; phylum Arthropoda; class Arachnida; order Ixodida; family Ixodidae; genus Rhipicephalus; species Rhipicephalus microplus. The sequence goes on from NC_051171.1 coordinate 139,450,493, forward strand.
GAGAATGTACAGTGGCCAAACTTTAGCTATTGTGTGCAGCGGCCACTTTTTTGCCTGTCAGCGCCATATTATGGAACAAAGTTACAAGAAATTGCTTCATGAACTTGTGCTTTATGGGCATACACTTGTCTTTAATTCAACTGAAACTTAATTAAGTTGTATGGCAAAAATACAAAGAAAAAACTGCCACTCACACACAATAGCTAAAGATTTGGCCGACTGTACATCAAATGTCACTCCGGGCTTCCTCACAACAAAAAATACAAGCTGATACTTCCTTTTACTGATTGCAACTGTTGAAACATTTTGCTGCAGTGTCGTTATTTTCCCAGCCACTGCTTGGTACACTTGGAATAGATTACGCAGTAAAACATCTTTAGAATGGCACATGCTAAGGATTGCAGAGTTCCGTGCAGTAATCATTTCAATACAGTCTTCCTACTTCTCCAATGAAGTTTGGCAATTACAGTTACATGTGCTGTAAGTACAAAACTCACCCATAGGCGTTCACACAATCACCTGTCCTGCTGATGGTTTCTTTGCAAAGTGCTAAAATATTTTATAGTGAAGGAGGTCAAGTGATTTCCAAAAGTTTAAGAAAGGATGCATACTGCTATAAGGTTCCCTGTAAAACAAAAAAAAGCACTTGAAATTAGCGTGCCATTATCACAGGTGAGTTCCTGATTTTCATTGAAAAGAAAAAAAGGGGGTGGGCGGGAGGTGGTCAAATATGTGTAAAAGGGGTGTCCCATCAGCCTCATGAGGGGGCATGGCAGTAAGAACTTTTTAATTCAGATTTTATGTATATATATAAATGGCCACCATGGCAAGATGTGTGTCCACTCTTGTAATTTCCTCGATTCCCACCACTGCTCCTTTCCACCTCCCACGAATCCCCGTAGAAATAAAACCTGAGCTACGCTGTTCACGTAAAGCTGATGATATTGCAGAACTGCACCCTTGATGTGCATGGCTTTCTTCCCCTACCGAACAAAACAGGCTGGCTGGCGCCTGTGGCAGAGAATGCCTGCATAGCTTTCTGCAAGAACTGCAAGATCACTTTCACGGCCAAGCTGAGCGACATCCGGTCTCACTCGACTTCACGCAAGCACCAGAAGGCCATGCAGGGGCAGCTGCCCCGCAAGCGCATGTCAACAGTCCTCCGGCTGCAAGGCATTGAATCACTTGACGTAAGTTATTCTTATTTTGTTGCTTATAGTTACACTTAATGGCATCTTGGTCCTTCTTCACATTCTCTTTACTGTTGTACTGCTAGGGCAGCAGGCGATGTGTCCTCAACCTACATGTATCGGCGGCCCGCAAAGCTTAGCCACACAGCTTACAATTTGAAATGTGCGAATTTCGCTGGTTGCACAGCATAAACACCAAGTGGTTGTCGGTATTGCTTTTTAAACTTTTTAGCGTTCATGCAGAAAACTTGGCATTGGTGAGCGTAGAGAAATGCGAGTGCATAGGAATGCCTCAAAGGTGTGCCGGTCTCATGAATATTTGTACACGCCATTTTCAATAACTGATCCTGTCTCGATTGTAGGCGTGTCGCCGATTGGCTGTTTCTGGCATGGCAGCTGATATTTTATCGAGGTTGCTTGTCATTTCGCGTTGCCATGTTTCACAGTTGCCATTCATTGCTTCATGCATGACCATTGTTATTGCCTGTAGCAGATGTAGTCCTGCAAACCAGCTATGCAGAGACCAACAAGCTGGAGGAAAATTTTAAAAAAAGTGAGAGATCATTTGCCTGGATGCAGCATTCCTCTCCCTTCCCTCCCTCATAAAGATGGGGGTTTTAAATAATACACAAAGCCTTCCATAAATTCACTTAGAAATTCTAAGGTATGTTTAGACAGAAATTGTTCAAAGTCACCTGTTTACTTTGTAAATGTCATCCAAAGGATACATTCACACATATAACGAGGCTTGAACACTAAAACAGAAGTTGTGCTAGTTAGCTCAAGTGTGCCTGTTGGGTTAGTACAACATATTTTCTTTTTTTTTCCAAGGACAAAAAAGAAAATGTGTTATTGTTGCAGGTTGAACTTTTCAACAGCAGGGCTCTAGAGCAATAACTGAAGATATTTCTTAGATTTTGGATGAAATTCAATTAGTAGTAGGCCAATTTGTGCTTAATTATAAAAAAAATTTGGCTTTGGAAGAGGAATTTAGTAAGATTAGAACATTGCAGTGCTATAGTGTACTGTTAGTACAGTCATTCTAATGCACAACCATATTTTTCTCATTAGATGGGCTTCTTGATAACGATAGGTCTCAACCTCGTTTTTTTTTTTTTTTTTGGGGGGGGGGGGGGGGAGAGGTGAGCTTATAAGAACATTGATACCTAAAGCTGAGTATATGAGGTGTACTCACCTTGAAAAAAAAAATTATGGGATGAGGGGGTGTCAGGACATGCAGACCTCCCCCCTCCACTGAATGTGCCCATCATTGAGTAGCATTTATATATGCCATTTACCTGCCCATTTTCGGTTCCTCCTCCTTTTTATTTTTTTATTGGATGTCAAAAATGGAGGGGTTTTTTTTTTTTTGTCCTTCAAAATCTCATCTACGATTTCATAGAATACCAAGTGAATTGAATCCGTGCTAATAACGGCTTCGATTCCTTCATTAGCCGCTAGGACAACAGATCTTATCCAAGTCTGTACCTTGCCGATCAAATATCTCTTTTGATCACAGTGCCGCTAGGCCTAAAAAGCCATCGTACCTACGTCCTCAACCCCCCCCCCCCCCCACCTCAGCCACAGTCCGCCCACTCATGCAGGCCTGGGTAGACGCGCACATCGCGTCACATTTTGTGCTGGCCCATCTCAATATCGCTTTTTTTTATCTCCCGGTTAGTGCGTTCCGGCGCTGCCGTCACGCGATAGGACTCCTCTCGTATTCAAGTGACGCCATGTGGCGCTGGCGCGGCAGTCGCCACACCTGTGGTCTCGCGTCGCGCGCGTACTATCAGCGTCAAATGAAACCCGAACGGCGGCAAGCCTTTGCGATAGTATAGTGCGTGCCGTCCAGTTATCACCATTGACAGGCACGCGCATCTTGTTCAGCAGCTTTGCGCACATATGCGTGCCCGTTCGGAGTGATAAGTAGACGGTGGTAAGTAGACTATCGCGAAGCCTTGCCGCTGTTCGAGTTTCATTTGACGGTGATAGTACATCATCGTCGGACCACAACCAAAGTTCTCGGCAGCACCTGCGACTTTGATATTTGTAGGAAGACGTGTGGCGTTTGGTTTCCTACATATTTTATTTATCACTGCTCTGGCATGGACGTCCACAGACGCTGCCGTTCTTGCTGGCGTCTTCTCTCGTGCTGCCTCGAACACGCGGAGCAGCTGCAGCACAACTTCGCCTTCTCCGAGACGCTGACGGCTTGCCATAAGGCCCCCCTCTAGCGAGATAGCCTGTGCGCGAAGGAGCGAATCCTATGAGCAGGTTGTAGGTTCTGCTATTGCGAAGCGCGTTCGACTGCTTTTCGCGGATGGCTTGTAGTCTTCGAGGACGGCGTCAGTGTCGAGGAAAGCCGACTTTATGCGGTCAATGGAGACACTGTCTTCGCGTCCATTAAGTAGCCGAACGAAATGCTTCGGACAACGCTTGACGACCTTAAATGGTCCGTCGTAAGGAGGTTGCAGTGGGGGTCTGATTGCGTCATGTCGCGCGAAGACGTGGGTGCAGTCACGGAGCGCACGACTGACGAAACTTGGGCGTGAGTGTTGACGTGCAGCAATAGGTGACACATCTTTCATGGTATTTCTGAGGCGACTGGCATAATCAGCTACGTCCAATGGTGATACCGGTGACGTGTCGAAAAACTGTCCAGGAAGCCTTACGGTAGTGCCAAATACGAGCTCAGCTGAAGAGTAGGACGAGTGGTAGTCGCTCCGTCCAAAGTCGCAATGATTGGGAGGCCATTAGCGAAGCTTTGAGTTGACGGTGAAATTGCTCAACCATGAATGCTAGTCGACATCGGGTGGTATGCCGTCGTCTTGATCTGGTTGACACTAAGCATTCAGGACAAGGTGCGGAAGAGCGCGGAGTCAAATTGACGACCTCGATCCGTTGTGATGGTCTTGGGGACTCCGTAGCGGCTTATCCACACGGTGATGAGTCCGCGGGCGACTGGCTCTGCCGTGATGTCGGTGAGGGGTAGTGCCTCAGGCCACCGCGTGAACTGGTCTACGCAAGTTAGCATATGCCGGCTGTTTTGCGATGGGGGCAAAGGGCCTACGAGGTCCAGGTGCACGTGACTGAACCGTGAGTCAGGAAGCGTGAACGTACCCAGTGGGCTGACCGTGTTGCGCTGTACTTCGGTTAGCTGGCACTTGAGGCAAGCACGTGTCCAGCCACGGACGTCGATGTTCATTCGGCGCCTAGATATCGCCCTGTGATGAGGCGCTGAGTCGCACGTATACCGAGGTGCGACAAGGAATGCAAGGCGCCGAATACTCTGCGGCGCCTTGCATTGCATGAGGTAGCCGGGAGGACAGCTAGTAGAGATTTCGCAAACGAGGGGAATCTCGCCTCCTGGAAGCTGGACATCTTCGAACTTGAGGAAGTTCTCTTGTAGTTGCAACACCTGAAGCTCGCTGTCGTCCTGTTGTGCAGTAGCCATGACTGCAAAATCGACTGGTGGGCGCTCATCCATAGTTGCGTTGATTTTTATTCGGGAAAGCGCGTCAGCAACGGTGTTGTCTTTGCCACTGATGTGCCGGATATCACTCGTGAACTCCGATATGTAGGCAAGCTGGTGGATCTCACGTGGGGTGTGGGCAGAGTTGGTAGCGGTCGATTGACACGTAAGCGGCTTGTGATTGGTGAGGATATGGAACTGCCGACCTTCTAGGAAGTGTCGAAAGTGCTTGATAGCCAAATAAGCCGCGAGCAGTTTGCGACCGAATGTGCTATAACGACGCTCGGTCTGTGAGAGCTTCCGTGAGAAGAAAGCGACCGGCTGCTCCATCGGCCAACTGCTGCAAGACTGCTCCTATGGCGACTTCCGAGGCGGCCACTGTGAGTGACGTGATGGCGTCACTATTTGGATGCGCGAGGAGCGTTGCGTTAGCCAGAGCTTCCTTGATGGAACTAAAACCTGTTTCTGCATCGCTCGTCCAGAAGATGGAAGCTTTGAGCTTCGTTTGACCGGATAGAAGTGCATGGAGTGGTTGCAAGATGGTAGCGCAATGAGGAATAAACTGCCTGTAATAGTTGGCAAGCCCGAGGAATTCACGTAGTTTATTCGTATTTGTTTGTTGTGGAAACTGCAATATAGCTTCAACACGCGCGGCCGGTGGAGAGATCCTTTGCAAATCCACGTGATGGCCGAGAAAGTCCAGTGAGGAAACGCCGAACTCGCTCTTTGGTCTGTTGACGACTAGTCCATATTTGCGCAGTCGTGTAAAAACCTGACGCAGGGGAAGTTCGTGATCTTCTGCAGTGGTGCTGAAGACAAGGATGTCGTCGATAAATGCGAAGCAGAAGGTCAAACCACGAAGTACCTGGTCCACGAGCCGCTGAAAGGTTTGTGCGGCGTTTCGTAGACCGATGGGCATACGCATGTATTCAAACATGCCAAAAGGTGTTATTGTAGCAGTCTTCGGTACGTCGGAAGGCTTGACAGGTATTCGGTGGTATGCCTCTACTAAGTCAATTTTGCTGAATATGGTGGAACCATGCAGCAATGCCGTGAAGTCCTGGATGTGAGGTATCGGATAGCGGTCCGGTACCGTCACTTTGTTGAGGGCGTGGTAGTCACCGAGTGGTCTCCAGTCACCTGAGGGCTTGGGAACCATGTGTAGCGGTGACGACCAGGCACCGGAAGAGGGGCGGACGTATCCGAGTGCAAGCATGTGCTCGAATTCTTGGCGTGCAATCTTGTAGTGGTCAGGAGCGAGACGACGAGCACGTGCAAACACCGGCGCTCCTACTGTCACTATATGATGAGTGACATTGTGGCGTATCGGGTCTTCAAAAAAATGGAGCACGAAAAAGGTCGAAAAATTCTTGCAGAAGCGACCATGGCGGGGAGACTTTGGCATGAGCTTGCACGAAACGCAAGGGTGGCAAATTTGATGTCACGCGCGGTACTACGTGTGAGGAGGGTCTCAGAATCTACGAGACGGCTATGTCGTAAATCTACCACAAGCTTAAAATGCCAAAGAAATCCGGACCGATTGTGGGTACACGCACATCGGCGATTAAGAAGATCCACCGAAACGTGCGTCTTAGGCCGATGTCAAGCGTAACAGACCTCTGTCCGTAGGTCCATATGGTCGAACTATTGACCGCGGTGACAGGTCTGGCGTCGTCGGCGGTCCTCCAACGTAGGAGGAACAACACACACTTCTGCGCCTGTGTCGATGAGGTAGCGGACTTTGGTGACGCGATCCCTGTCGTGGAATAAGCGGATGTATGTCGGGCCTGAAACACTGGCCGCGGTCAGTGCGTGGCCGGTGCGTTTCCCGCAAACTGGCATGACTGTATGCACTGACGAGCTCAAGTTCCGTATCGGTGGTGGTACCAGCAGACGCTTAGAGGCAGACATGGCGATCTTTCGCGGCTTTGGCGCCGTTTTCGTGACGCGTTGCGGCGGTGGTCTACCTTGAGCGCGCTCAGTTCAATGGCCAACTGATCCACCTTGCGGTTGAGCTCCTCGTTAGCTTGAAGAAGGTGGTGCAAGCGGTCATCGCGGACCGGCACAGAGAGGGTAGATTCACGTGGTCTCTCGATCGCAGATATGGACGGGGCACCGATATCAATAATCTTGTCGGCCATCCGCGCTAGTGAGTCGAGGGTTTGTGTAAATGATACACTCAAAATCATTCGCACCTGCTGTGGCAGTCGCTGTAAGAAGAGTTCGCGTAGGATGGAGGCTTCCAATGCAGGAGAGTGGTCCCCGATCAGGTGTCGCATATGCGACGCAGAAGCTCTGTAGGCGCTCGGTCACCGAGCTCTTCCGAAGTGAGTAGCTGCTGAAGCCTACGCTGTTCCGACTCAGTTGTCCGGTGTATGAGCTCGTCTTTGAGGGTGTCGTAGGGGTTGTCAGGAGGTGGAGAACGCAGAATGTCTCTTACGATGGCGATGACAGCAGGTGGTAAAGCGCCGATGACGTAGTCGTACCTCGCTGTTTGCGACGTTACCCGATGTCGCCGGAAGAGTGGCTCGACGCTCAGAAACCAGAGTTCAGAGTCCGCCTGCCAAAACTCCGGGAGCTTGATAGTAGCGACGGCAGGGTCAGGTACCGTGGGATTCGGCGTGGCGTCGTTGTTGTGTCTGGTGTCCATGGTCAGCCGAAATGAACGGGGCTGAAGAAGCAGAGTTGGCCGTGACGCTTGGTGCGTTGGCGAAAGGACGAGTAGGTGCGCGTTTCCGCTCGAAGTCCGGGTCACCACTTGTAGAAAGACGAGCGGCGTTTGGTTTCCTACATATTTTATTTATCCCCGCTCTGGCATGGACGTCCACAGACGTCGTCGTTCTTGCTGGCGTGATCGTGCTGCCTCGAACACGCGGAGTAGCTGCGGCACAACGTCTGACGGCTTGCCATATATTCTTCAATGAAAACGGGGTTAGTTAGGTGCAGCGCCGCCAAATATCGCGCTGTCATATGTTGGGTTCCTGGTAGACCACGTGCACTACTAGCCACGAGGAGGTCGTGACCGCGGCTATGGCGGCGCCTTCGCTGGCGCCATCTGGCGGAAGAAGCCTATATTTTAAAGTAGCTTTGATCTAGTGCAGCTCATTGGCGATCGACCCATGTGTTTGTCAATGTTGCGCGTGAATTCCCCTGCCCGGCTGTCACTCATGATTGCGTCCGTTTAGAGTGTAGTCTAGCCTACCGAACGAGCCGCGTGCGGCTAAATAATGGACGCGTCTCTTTGAAATATCGCTAAAAGCCGATCTCGAGGTGTCCGGAAATTATGGTCGGAATTAGTTGCCTCGCGCGGAACGTCGTACTGCTAGAGAGTACACTGTAGTACTGCAGCGTGCAACGGACAACTGCTTGAGCCGGATGTTTGGGTCGACATGCGCAGCTGCACGCATTCTGTTCGCCGGGCGTCACGTTGCGGTTGGCTCGATAAACTCCAATTACGAGAACGCGAAACGAACTACGAAAAGAAACACTAGAAATACTGTTTCAAATAGAACGCGTGCGTCGATAGTATGCCTCGCCCTGCGGCTGTAACCATGGGGGAAGGAATAAGCTGCAATGAATCAGCCGTTCTCTCTCTCTTTGTCTGCTGCGTGTCGCCATCGTGTTCTTTTTGTTTCGTTCCCGAATGCACGCGGTGCGGCTCTAGCTGGTTTCGCGCGGCCGCGTCCGATGAAACTACACGGCGGCATTAGCGCGCGAACGGTCTTCTAGGCTCACGGCTGATATCATTCACAACGGCGTGTACCTTCCTTGGCGCCACCTGGCAACATCAGCTGTTGGTCGTTATCTCCCGCGCTTTCCGTTATCGCGGGCATCCGAATAACAGGCCTCCTATAAAGAAAGCTTCACTTTTCGAGACGAGCCCGCTGCAGTGCCCGAGGAAGTTGCACCGCGTACTTCAGTATGGACGTGGGTGAAAATATTTTCTTATTTAGATGGTCGTAAAGGGACAAGTTTAGGTTCATGAACTTGCGCTTACTTTAATCTGGCTGGCGACGAGCTGCTTTGATAGCGTTGTGACTAAACCGATGCCAATCTCGAAAGTGTGCCGCTGTGGGTATTTTGCAGAGCTGTCAGCTCTAGAAAGAGAGAGAACTAAATTGCAAACAAATGCAATTCTTAATTTTTTTCGTGAACATAGTTTATATGTATGAACTATAGTCATTGAGTGTAAGTACATAAATTCATATGCAATGTGATTGTGCATGCATAAATGAATATATATGTGTGTGTGTGTGTGTGTGTGTGTGTGTGTGTGTGTGTGTGTGTGTGAGAGAGAGAGAGAGAGAGAGAGAGAGCAGCTAATATCGTATAAATACAGTGCTTAGTAGCATAGCCAGAAATTTTCTTCAGGAGGTGGAGGGTTCAACCCTACTTTACGTATGTTTGTGCATGTGTTTGTATGTGTGTGTATATATACAATGGCAAATTGAAAAAAAAATCCAAAGAATTCTTTCTTGGCTATGCCCATGGTACTATCTACCTGCATTCTACTTAGTGACATATGGTGACACACGTTGGTCTAACATATATGAAGACATCAAGCAACATGTATCACAATTACATGTGTACTGCATTTATACAAATGGGTCATTGATACATATCTAGATTGCAGATGTCAGTGTAGCTACAAAGGCAGTATCATGAGAGCCATTTCAGTTTAAAAAAGTGCAGATAGACCCACTTAGTTGAGAATGAGGTAATATCATGATCAACGAGGTAGCACAATCAACAGAAAACCAAGAGTTATCATTGTACTTTTGGGTGAAGTGTATTACCTGGAAATCTTGGATCGTCGGTGTGTTGGCACTCTTACAAGTCAATTTTGATGTTGAAATTTGCATTTAGATGTTTCTTTGGATAGCATTTGTCAGGTTATGCTTAACATGGCCAAAGAATTTGAGTTATTAGAGCCATCAGTCCATATCAGAAGTAGCATAATGACAGTGCTAAAAACACTTCCATATGAGGAAACACTGCTGAGCACTTTCGAAGTTATATCATCCTTCTGTAAATTGAAATGTGCCCTGGATATGGTGCTTTCAGAAATGCATGTCACTAACTTACAAAGCAAAATATGCACCAGAAGCTGCTTCCTTTTCAAACTGGGTCTATGTTAAGTAAAGGATTTGTATTAAACTTAAACCTCCATGAAACGAATCCAGATATAACAAATATTGTTTATAGCGAAGTAAGTGAAGAATAGTCTTGCAATGAATATACCTTTATTACAAATGGAAACATACCTTTATAAGGAATTTTTGGATATAACAAACTTATTTTTATGTAGAATGCAACTTTGTTTTAAGGAGGTATAAAGGTATTCACTTCTGTTTCTTATTGTTTGTTGATCATGGCAACCTGATTTTTGCGACAATAACAAAGCACTCAAAGGTATTAGAACTGAAATCAATATGTTATCCCAGGCACTACTTTTCATGCTCATGACAAGGTGCTTGTAATGACAGTATACGGCTTCGGGCTAGCTCGTACACTTCGTGCTATCACTTGCTAGCTGCTTATGAAAGGGGTAATAGGCAACTACGCATTTGTAGCAAGAGGCCACAGAAAAATCCATGGCAGTTCCGGAAACATCGCGCAGGATTGCGCAGAACTCTTTAGCAATAATTTGTGCCCATGTGCTTTGAGTTTTTTACTACTTTGTAGGGGTGAGCGAATAATCGGAAATTTCAAAGAACACATCAAATAGAATTGTATTTGATTTGGTGCACAATTGACTAGTGCAAATTTGAATAATCGAATATTTTTTAATAGTCTTCAAATAATTAGCACTAATGGGAAAACACCACAAGAACAGCATGTTGTAAAAGGGAGGGATCATTTTTCTTTTTTTTTTAAATTGATGAATCGCCAAGGCACATGCAATTCAAACTTGTACGGTAATGCCAAAGGATAGGCGGAGTCTGTCTTTCACTCGTCATTGTCTGTGTGTGTTAGCACAGTTAATGAGCCTAACTAGCCCGACTTAGTGCCTTGCTTTAAGACGAAGTGTTACTGAAGCGAATGCGTCCTCTATTCACCATCACTTTCATGACATTCGTGGTCATTCACCAAACATTAACTTTTTGATTTTAGTGTTATTTTAAAGCTGGTGACTGAGTATCCCCTCAAATACTGGAATAATTGCTGTAATTACTTCACCACATTGAAGGCTGTAGTTGTATGGGCATACTTCAATTTACGTTATTGTGGTATCTTTTGTTGGTTAAACGTAACGGTAGTATTACGTTCTCAAAACCTGTGAATACTTGTTAAAAAAAAAAAATGTAACATTTCAGACTTGTCTTCAAAGTGGTTGCCATATTTGAAAGCTATTCGAATAGGATGCGATTCATATTTGATTTGGTTATAAATTTTCACTATTTGCACACCTCTTACTAATTTGCCCTCGCACTGGTTCGTCTCAGGGTTTATTCCTGGATCAAGACAAATTTTTTTCAACTTGAAGTGTTCCTTTCTGAGAAGTCCACATAGATTTCTTGTGGCTCTGTACTACAAACGGGTGGTTGTTCATTATTTCTTTCATGATACTTCTGCCGCCTTGCGGGATTCCGTGCAACTCAATTACAATATCGCTGGCTGCTTTATGCATGGTTACTCGGCGCCTTGAAGTTTAACGAATTGACTGCGGCGCCTGTTTATCTGCACAGGTGAGCAACATTGTGAGCCTGTACCGGGAGATTGCACGCGTGCCGGAGGCACGTGATGCATTTGTGCATCTGAACCAGGACGGTCAGTCTTTGACTGTGCACACTCTGTGGGAAGTGCGCGATGTGGAACAAGGGGAACAGGCCCTCTTCTGTCGCCACCACCTGGGTCTGTTGGATGATGAGAACAAGCTCAGCTTCCAGGCCATCGGCCATCCCCAGGAATGTTCGTCGGAGTGAGTTTTCACTTCTTTCAAAGGAGGGATGATGCACTGAATGTATCGGCATGCACATCGTGACTCAAGATTAGGCTCAATGAGCCAATGCTGAGAGAGCCACATATAAACGCACTCATCGATTCACCGACTAAATGATTTCCCATTGAGGTCTAAATATGAAAGCTCATTCACATACTGAGTAAAACGAGTAAAAATAAAATGATTTTTCTAACAGAACAGAAAATTAATTATTAACAATATCAAAACCATCACGCTTGCGGTGAGAAGGCTTGGCCAGCGATAAAATGTGCATGAAAAAAATAGGGATGGCGATGTCATGTTGAAACTCTCGCACAAATCGCTGTGACATCCGAGATTTTGACGATGTCCACTATGGCCTATGTAGTTTGTAATCGGCAAATATGAAGTACATTGTCCTTTGAGCCAGCCAAAGACTTGACATACCAATTTCAGCATATTTTGTTAAACCATTGCAGAGGGGGAAGACAGATAGAAATTTATGGGGTCATGTGCAGAAATTTCGGTGTAAAAGTAAAGATGAATCTTCCACCTTAATTTTTCTCTTCTGTTAATGAATCTGTAATGGTATAATTAGCAATATAGCTTCGAAGTATAATTAAGCCATAAAAACTGACTTATTGTTTTACTTTGGTGTCTCTTTGACGCTTCATAGAGAGTATTTACTGTAAATGTTCGAGCTGGACATGGTATTGGAATTCGTTTCTTCCGTTTTACCGTTCCTATATTTGTGATTTCCTCCGTTTTTTTTTTTTTTTTTCTGCAGAATCCTTACAGCATTTTCTCAGTCTGGGTGCCACAAGGCAGTCCTGAGGAAAGTCACTAAGAAAGGAGAAACCAAACAGATGATGGAGGTTTGTATCTCACGTTAACTTGTTTTTGGGGCAAGAGCAATGATTACACATTATAATGAATGCAGTGGATTTATATGTTTGCCTTAACATTCTTATGTTGTAACGGAGCTCTAGAGTGAATGTACAGATATTTTTTTTTTGAAGTGTGTTCTTGCTGCATGCATAATTTTCAATTTATTTTCCTTTCTTAAGCATATTACGGTTCACTATGTTCAAGTAAGAAAAGTTTGGCCAATGTGCATTTGCTTTTGATATAGTGAAAACTGTTCAGACCATGAAAAATCAGTGTAAGAGAATGACCTAACCTGATCTTTTTTAGAAACTGCCACAGGAAGCAAACAAAACCACCAGGCCTGCGTGCAACGCACGGCATAGTCACAGCGAAAGCTGAAAGAGCAGCCTTTCAGAGCCTTCTCTTAACTCTCTTTGGGTAACTGCTAGAAGCACTCTTGTTGAGTACACACAAAGCCATAAATAATCATAATTTTTGTGTAGTAGGCTGACATTCACTGTGCTATTCTTCATCATTCTTCGGAGAAGCGTGGTATCCGCTACGCACTTGTAAGGAATTTGATGCAAATATTTTATGCAGTGGCTGTCGACAATGAGGATTTATGCCTGAAGTGGTTATGCGTTACAGTTAATTGTTGATCAAGTACAAGCCTTTGTAATGGGTTGGAGCATTGGATGATCCACTCTTACGCAATGCGCATTGTGTGATGACTAGTTGTTTCTTCGCTGTTCTAAAACGCTTTATTACTCATATTAACGCAATTCCTTTGCCGACATGGGTTGGAGCATTGGACGATCCACTCGTTCGCAATTCGCATTGTGTGATGACTGGTTGTTCCTTCTCTGCCCAAGGCCAGCCTGAAAAGTTGTCCCAAGCACTGGCATGGCTCAATGGTAAAATAGTGGGCTGGCGCAAAGGGGACCCGGCTTCGAATCTCATTGTGTCCTTGGAGTTACTTTATTTACTGAGCTTTTTTTTTTTCATTTCGTGCGATAGTGGTTACAGACACCGGCGACGGCGGCGAACAACTACGGTGCAGCACGCGACCCATGCTGCGACCTCATAATAGCTTTCCCTGTAAAAAGATGCAACACCAATTAAAATGTAGAGTAAATTAAGGCATACTTTAAAGTTCAAGCAACTATGATTTTTCACAGGTACAAGAGGAACCCACAACCTGCACACGGGGCTTGCAATGCTCTACCAATAAAGCTAGAGGCTGCCTCCATTTACTTTCTTTTGCATTTGCGTATGTGTTCTATATGTCTTGGCCACCTATGATGTTTCAAGTTGCATTATGTAGATGTATCACCCATACACAGAGACTGAAATTGTTTTTCTTATTTCTGTGGGGCATTCTAGCCAAATGGTCACCTCTAAATCACCTTCAAATTTGAATTTTGAAGGTTTACAAGCTCCACTGTACGGGAGCATGTGTCTTTCTGCGGACTGGAGGTCAAATGTGCTTGATGGAATTGCATCCTATTCTTCTGGCATTTCTTGTTTTACTGAAGTGTTGACACTCTCGCTCAGTTTTGGGACCAGAACATGAGGTTGGACTCGGTCGACCTGGAGGCCGTGAATGCTCATGGCAAGGTCCATGAAAGTGGTGAGCTCTTATCCTCATTACACATCTTTAATGGACCATTATAATAAATGTATTATCTGGAACACACATAGTGTGATGCGCAAGCAATACCTAATGTAGGACTTTGGACATGGAGCTGAATCTTTTGGAGTAGATTTACCTCAGTTTCTGTCTTTTCTGTCTGTATGTGACTGTTTTCTGTTTGTCTTGCCATAAGAATGAATATTTTGCCATATCGATGCTTGTTCGTGTGGAGGCAGGACCTGTCAAGCTGCCATCAAGTGGCGTAATCCTGCCATCCTTGCCGTTTATCTGCGCCAAAGTATACTATTCATGTGGTAAAAATAAACTTTTTCACTTCGTTTCAAAAGTATTGTTGCCACTGTCTTCATGAAGTGCAGTTGTGACAAAATAGGACAAGGGTGCAGCAGAAAATTTTCCTCTGAGCTAAAGGTACTCGTAAATAGAGCCATTTAATTAAGCTGAGCAGACTAGAATGGTATGACAGTGTAAGAAAACATTTCGGTTTTAACGGACACAAATTTTGAAGCAGGACTGAACCGCAGTAAATCTTCATAGGACTTCGTAAGTTGTCCCAGTAGCAGGGACTGTAATGCCAGTCTTGCAGCAGTGTGCAATTGTGACTACAGCGCGCAAAGTTCCGTACTTGCCCTATTAACCAAGACTGTGCTCAGTGTGACTAACATTATCCCAACAGTGTGTGGGAAAGCCTTTCAAAAACATTCCCTACGTACAAAGTGGGAACTTGCCCTCCTGTCTATTCATCCATTGCTTCCTGTGTTAACCTTATAATGCATCTACATTTACTGGTTAAGGTTGCGAGCACAATATTATAAAGTGAATGCCCATAAAAAAAAACTACTTTTTGTTCCTGGTAATTGTCGTGTGCAGGAACATTCAGCAGCTTCTCGTGGTCTAACAGCGAGAACCAGCTGCTCTACATCGCTGAGAAAAAGCAGCCTAAGCGAGCCTCCTACTTCTGCCGCACTGAACAAGAAGTTGAAAAGGTGCGTGAGTTTCAACCTTGACCTGAAGTTGTGGCTTGGGTGTTTAGGTCAGGGCTAAATCCCTGCAAAAGGCCGGAGGTCCAGCTGGCAAAAGCACATTGAAAACCTATCTTCCAAAATAGTGCTATGTTCCATACTTACTGCTGCAATTTACAATGCTATTTCTGTAATTTGCAAAAATTTTACTATTTGTATGCCCACTTGTACTCGCGCTGCGTTCATTTTTCTTAATGTTGTGCTAGTACTGCAAACCCAACAGAATAACGTGGTGTGGGTTTCAAAAAGTTGATATAAGTATATCCTCCTTCCTTCACACTTGCACTTAGTGAACCCCTGTAGCACTTTTTAGTGCATGCAAAGAGGCACCTTTGAAAAACTGACTCTGAAACAACCGGATAGCATGAAATGCATCTTGCATAACACGTTCATTGTGGCAAGCTTTCTCGAGGTCTCGTTTCATATGCGGAGTGACCGACTGGTGGGCCACTCAGCATATCTGCCAGATGCGCCGTTGGAGAAAGATGGCATAATGGCGTCTAACACCGGAAAAAAATTTCTTCTGGATATTATGACCTCTTGGCAGCAAGGACCGTACCTCTGCATTCATGTGTGATGAAGTTGTCGCATCAGCAAGCAGAGGTGCGCTCGTAAAATCACGTCCGCATAGGAGTAGCACAGGCTGTGATCCGGCGACCCATGCCGCAGTGAACGTGTTAATCCACACTGAGCCAGAAACTATTGTATGTCATCCACTTAGGAAATAGTGCAGAGGTTCGCTCTAAGCCCAAGTAGGCACACATGTTGCCTTTTAGATATGTGTGCAGTATCATCCACTGTGAAAGGGAATACTGTGACGATGGCTTGTCACATTGCAGGACCCATAACTGTAGGTAGACGTACAATTGTTCGTACACGGCATTAGTGTTTTTTAATAAGAGCCAGAACAGTCAACCAGCACTAGTCTTATGAAAACGTAAGCGTCTATGCTTCTGCCAGAAAACAAAATTCCGACATAGTCCACACGAAAGTGTTCCATTCAACAGTGAACCCATCTGTAAATGACATGAGAATATTTTAAATTCACAACCTATAAATAAACGCTGATGTGCATGACGTAAAAAACAAACAAGAACACAACAAAGTTATGCTAATTGTGACGATAGGTGCGGGTTTTTTTTTTTTTTTTTTTTTGTAGGGTACGCAGTTCTTGCACAGAGACAACTGGGGCGAGTGCCACAAGGAACACTGCCAGCCCGTGGTGTGCACCATCAATGTGTACAGCAGCGCCATCAATGTGCTCGACAATATGCCCGAGAAAATCTCACCGGGACAGGCTGTGTGGGCTCCCGAGGACGTGGGAATTGTCTTTGTTGGCTGGGAAGGAGATCCATGGAAGCTGGGGCTGGTCTACACGAACAACCGCAGGCATGGGGTCTCCCTTACTCTCAAGTGCTTTGGCTGGTTCACTACACTCAAACCCCCATATAACGAAATAGCGGTTATGACGAATTAAATAAAAGATACGCTAGCAATAGATGTGGCGTTAGGAATAAACCTCTATAACGAATTTTCGGATGTGACGAACTGATTTTCTTGGAGATACAACTTTGTTATAAAGGAGGTTTGAGTGTACTATAAATGGGAAGTGCTTCACAATTGGTGGTAGTGTGCTACTGATTTAAAGATTGGGCTTTCGTGCCAGTCACGGCAGTCACATTTTTATGGAAGCAGTATGTCAGAGGCTTGTGGACTGTTTGATGTCAGAGCACGTTAGAGAGCCCCAGGCGGTCAAAATTCTTCGAAGCCCTCCACTATAACTTCTCTCATAATGTAGACAGATGAAAAATTTGTGCACATGAGGTGCAGCTGGAGCAGAGGTTTTGACAAGCGCACTTACCTTTTATAGGGCTTCAACGTTCAAAAAGACAAGCCTACTTGTTGAAACGTCGGCTCCAGCGACACCTCACGTTCATGAAATTCTCATCTTTTCAAGCTTCCATCTCACACTGTTTTCTCTTCTTTTTTTAAATCTCATAACCTAAGTGAATAATGTCGTATAATGTGGCAGTAATGTGCTAAAAAACTAATGAGGAGCTTAAGCTCCACCACTACTATAATAATATTACTGTTTGCAGAATGCCAAATGATGATTATACCCATTAGCTGTAAAGAAATCATTGTAGTTCAGCTCTGTCACATTTGAATACATGCTTCACATACATTGCGACATGTGTGTGAATATGCAGGACTTTTTAAGTGGAAGCTGTTGTTGGATTGTGCCCGTGGTGGATAGCCCGACTCCTGGAAGGGGCAGATCTTGTACAATAAACCGCGTTGTAATGTTAGTTGAGTAAGCAATGCTAGTAGCCATGTAATTATTACTTTTATGGCATGCTTCCAGATTGTAAAATTGAATCCAAGCAACATCTATATTGCAACATACGGAATAGCGCATAAAACTAGAAAATACCGCACAGACAGAGAGTAAAAAGCACTGACCAAGTTTCTAAAAACCTTAGTTCAGCCTTGGTCAATCCAAGTGATGACATGATGACACATTCCTTTCCCATACAAGCAATCTCTACCACCTCAACTATTTCCCTGATGCACTGGTATTTGTGGTGGTAAACAATGCCACTTTTATCAAACTGAGGTGTGCAAAGCCGAGTACACCAGTGCGTAGGCTTATCACCGCAGTTACCGCAGTGTAAGTTGAGATGTTCCTGATTTTCCTCCATTATGTTCTTGTTGTGCTCTTTTAGCCTCATGTTAGCGCATCTGCCCGTCTGCCCTATGTATTCGTCTCCGCAAGACAATGGCACCCGATACACAACGCCCTCGTCACAAGGCACAAACCGATTTCGGTGTTCGGTACTGCAAAATTTTGCTTCTTTGCTGCTGCATGGGTTCGTTTTCTTGCAAAGAAGTGAAAGTTTTAATGGAGCCGAAAATACTACATCATCAACACCTTCACATTTTCCTATATTTTTCAGGTTATGGAGAGTCTGATTAATATACGGGATAACGGCTTGTACGCGTCTAAAACCTGCCACACCATTCTTGTCACGCTGCTTCCCTGTTTTGATCTTTTTCAGCAAGCCTTTAGCCACAGAGACCACAAGTGTTTCTGGGTATCCCTCCTCAGATTGCACAATTTAAGCAGGAATTTATGCTTGGCATGAATTCTTCTCAGCTCATTTGTTGAAATGCCTTGATGTTTTGGTCAGTTTTCGTCAGCTCTGGAAAACTTGAACTGCTGACAAGTGTTTAACGGTTAATCAAAGATTCTTGACCGTCTGATTCTGTCAAGTATATTTATAATTCTTTTTCATGCAGATCCCGCCTGTATTTCTACGAGTTCGAGACAGACAGTTATGGTAAGTACCACACATTATCTTTGATCTCTAACCTGCTGGCTCTTTCAAGATGTAGAGCATGATACGAATCGCCTTCTTGATAGAATGCGTATGTCGCATTAAAATGCAAGCTGTGTGCTTAGCCGAAATTTAAAGCTTCCTGCTTTTCGTTGGATTGTCGCAAGCACAAAAAATACCGTTCATGCGAAATTAGAAATCATTGAATAAGGAACGTTGTTGCAGGTGATGTGTCAGCTTAAGGACTGGTCTTCGTAAGGGCACTTGCCCCTGGCAAAGGTTCATCCTCTTACTGAAACATTGGCTCTGGCAACATTCTCTATTCAGCAGTTTCTCGTCAATTCAAGCCTCAATCTTTGCCCAAACTTCTGCATTGTGTGAAAGCCAACTACATCATAATCTGCAGAGTAATTGGGACTTTCTTCGTACAGTTGGGATCATCAAGAATCATTGCGCCAAAATGATATATTTTGGTTTTACATGAAAACGTGGTATTTTACATAGCGTAATAATTCATCGTCCAACTAGTTTTCACCAGATGTTGGTGAAGACCTTAAATGTTCTGAATTGTTACTATCTCTTATGCCGCCTTTCACTCGCAGTGCGTTTTCTGACGGAAAAATTTTCCCGAGTGATGGGCAGGGGTGCCCACCATTTTTTTTTTCAGTTCCTTGTCTATCTTTAGCCACCATTGGCGACACAAACAAGAGCATCTGCTCGCCACGGATTAGCCCGGATGGAAATTCTCTTGTTTACCTGCAGTCAGAGGTTGGAGGTCCCCACTTTCAAGCCTGCCAGCTGGTCAAGGTATTTCGATGTTACACCTTGGCATTATGATTACAGCATATTGTAGAAAGGGACACAAAAATTTTATTCTGATTTTTTAAAGCTTCCTCTCTGGGTGAAGTACAAGGCATATTTGATGTACAACTGCAGAGGGGGGGAAAAAGGACTACTATCAGCACATTTGCAGCCTCGCCGTAAAAGCTTAGCCATTCTGGTAGTGCAGTGGTGATGGTACTTGTGGCTCCCTCAAATTACAATGTATTTGACTGCCGTAAAATGCTGAGTGAGCGCCCCCTCCCTTTTTCAGAAGATCTGAAATATGCGCCAAATAAGCACCAATGACCTGGTCCGGCCCTGAGCCCTCCCCCCAAATCTGGCCAAATTATCCATCACCATAGGTGGTCCCCCCTTGCACAGAATCTTATGGTAGCTTCTTTTTCATTTAATTTTGTTGTTTACTTCATTTTTTTTTAATATAACCAACCTCCTTCCCTTGTGGCACCCTGTTGTGGGTCTTGAGGACACTCAAGTATATAAATAAATAACTAAATAAAGGACGGGCTTAATTCCAGGTGCAACAATCACTTTTTAATGGACGAAGCAAAATACTGGAGGTCCATATGCTGTCTCAGTATCCAGCTGGTCGAAATTGTCTGGAAACTTCTACTACAGCCTATCTCATAGCCCGGGTAACTTAAAGACGTTAAACTTGTAAACCAAACCAGAAGGAAAAGCTAAATAAATTCTACTGTAGATCGTTTTAGAAAAATTTCATTTTTCAAATGTGTGATTGATTAGATAAGGGACGTGAATTTTGCACGGTGGAAAATTTCATGCCTAATTATTTTGCAGTGCTCTTGGGAGACTAAGCAGACGTTAGTTATAATCGACAGGATCAGCACGCCAGTAGGTGAGTGACCAGCAGTCCTGTGGCAAACAATCGCATTTGAGTCTTTTTGTGATGCTTGCCCAATTTACAGTTTGCATGGTGGTGTAGCCTCTTGCAAAACCTTGATTGCACGGCTTTATGCGTCCTGCGACTAAGCGTAAAAGACTTCGGAACAAACGCCGAGTGCGACATACTAAAGTAAATGAACACTCAATCAACGTGCTTTGCCTGTCCTACTGTATTTGAATGCAGAGGCTTTAAGCGAGAAAGTGAGAGGTTTGAAATGATGAAGAGTCTCACTCGAATCGAGTGCGTTGCTCATCGAAAGTCTAGTGCCTGAGCCTAGGTGTTTTTATTGTTTTTGTTTCAATAACTGAAATTACTTGATTCTAGCTTTTATTCTCGTGAGTTGGACTTGAAATTTGAAAGTGTTCGTGATGACTAAACTTCACTCCAGGCAATGAGTTCCCTGGCCTCTACCTGAATGCACTGCCACAGAATTGCTTCATTGGTGACGGAAGTACTGTCGTACTTTCCACTTGCTGGCACAGCAAATGGGTAAGTGCCTCAGAAGTGTGTTTCATCACGTACGCCATGCGCTATTTTACTTTTTTGCTGGAGCATGTTTTCACCGAATCGCCACGGTCATTAAGCTTAACAAAACATGTTGAGGCTATCTGCTGGTGCACATTTTTTTTTTTGAAAAATATCCAGCATTAAGCTTTGAACACAAGCACACACACACACACGCATACAAACGCACTTGTATTCAAAATTTAGCACTGGATGTTCTTCAAAAGAAAAAATATGTTCATAAGTCAACACTTAGTGCAACATGTGTTTGCAGCATGCAAAATGTTTTTTAGCACTTTCACTGACATGCACCATGATCAGTATCACACATTCTTGAGTTATATTTGCACAAGTGACTACCCTAGAACGTATGAGGAAACGTGTTCAAATAGTGAGTACATTTGAACCGTGGCATATGATTCAGTTGCTTTTGTACTGGCGAGTCCACACGTTCGAATATGGGAGTCTCGTGCCTCTCCTGACGTGTCACTATATTTTCTTTTCTGTAGGAGGTTATCGGAGTCAACCTCAATTTTGGCACTATCACGAAGCTCAGCAAGGGTAGGTAACTGTGACACCCTTCACTGAATCTTGCCCTACACATTTTCTCTATTGTTCCTGCAATATGAACGCTACATTCTACCATGCACAGATGAAACCGTAGGCTGCTGGCAAGTTCTGACAGTCAAAGAGAACTTCATTGTCGCCTGCATTTCAGCTCTCAATTCAACACCTCATGTGGTGAGTTGCATCATTCTATTACTACAGTTTGTACTCAAACTCTTCATTTTACACATTAAAAAAAACTATCAAGTGTCCCATATGACCATGCTTTGGATTGCAGTGGCATAGCCAGAAGTTTTTTTAAGGGGTCTCCTGCTGGTATGTGTGGCAACCTTACCTTCTTCCATAGTCAGTTTATTTACACTGCGTTTGGCTGTGTTAACGTACTGATCAAATGCAGTTGAGCCGCTTTATAAGAGGCATGTTCTGGGCAGCAGTTCTTGTCTTTTATGAGATGTTTCTTGTAAGCAGGGTACTGCGTATGCATTTTCCTATCAACCCGTAGTTTACTTTACGCACGCTTGTGTCTCTTATACCCATTTGTCTCTTATATCACTGTCCTTCCTAAAGGAGTTCGACTGCCAATGTAGTAAAACACGCCACATTCACCTCTAGGCAACTGAGAAAATAGAGGTGCTGTACATGATTCCGTGGCTGTGCAAGCAATAACAAGTATTTTTTTTTTTATATTAGTTAAGCACCAGTCCTAGACTTCTCGCTTTTGTCTGCTTCAAATTCGTCTCTAGAAACCAATATCACTTTGGTTCACGCAGATTTCATGCCTCCCCAAGACGTTGTAATATAATTTTAAACAGTAAAAATGCAGCAACATTTTCGTTTTATAGAGGAACGTTGAGAATGAAAACTGAAGGCTGTAATACTGATTAACAAGCAGTACTACAGAGATTGTTCAGCCATACCGAGCCATCTTGGTTTGTATTAACAGCAATCGGCAATGCTGCCTGGTATTTTCCACAAGGCTGCTACTCGCTAAACAGCACTTGCGAAAATCATTGATTGTAAATGACAGCAGCTTTGTTTGAAGCTTGGCAAAATGACTTGATGCGAGTATTATTGTTATTATTCGGTTTGTAATCTCAGTGTTGTCCTCTGTTTTGTTTCTCTGCTTAGGTTGTAGGCGCGCTTACGGAAACAAATGACGTGAAAGTGTGGACACCCATCGAGCCTGACGACAACAAGGTGTCCGGCATCAGCTGGTACATCCTGCAGTTCTCGCCGCCCGATGAGTCAAGTGAGCTGCACTTCTTGCTTATCATTCTAATGCTACGATGGTAGCTGACTCATTTATGGTTTATTAGCCAGCCATAAAACTGCACATTTCCTGAAGTTGATGAGTGTTGTCTTTTGTGCTTTATAACTATAGAACAAAATTATTGCTGCATTACTGCACAAAGTCGATGGCACATGATCTGCAATAGCTGTTTTTTGCTTTGAACACAGATATGATCTTCGAAGCCACGCTAGTGACACCAAAGAATGAGAATGATCTCCCACTCATCGTTTGGCCACATGGTATGTTTTCTTTTTTTTTTTAAGGTGTTCGATTGATTAATTTACGGGTTTATAAAATTGGAGCTAGATCAAGAGCGCCAGTTAGTTGTAGTATGGCATGCTGAATAAACAGAGCATACAACAGCATGCGAGAACACGACAATGCAGTTGTCTTTGTGAGTCCCGTTCCATTTGTTCTCTTTGTCTCGCATATTCTCGAATTTCGTCCAACTCATTTTTATGCACTTCCTTGTTCATTCCAACTCCTTCTCATGTATTTCAGGTGGCCCTCACAGCTCCTTCCATGCTGGTTTCCAGCTGTACCCCGTCCTCTTTGTCAAGTGTGGATTTGCTGTGCTTCTTGGTAAGGAAACAGCGCGATACAGAAATCTATTTTGTAATTTAATCTGCATCTGTAAGAAATGCAGCCGGGGAAGCATGCACAACTGAAATCATAGACGTTTTTATGTGAGCATTACGGCTTTGGCACACTCAAAAACCTCTTTCTTTTTCGAATAGTGTTACCTTAACGGGCTGGATTGCCTAACAAGGTGAAACCTATAGGCTGTTTGGCTGTGCACATTGAAATTGTAAATAATACACAATACAAGGACGCAGAAGAGGCATGCAATAACACACACATGAAGCGCTCTACATGTTTTTGCATGCCTCTTCTGAGTCTTCCTAGTTCACCCTCTCTGCAGTTCCTGATTACCCAACTTGACCACGTATGAAATTGAGAGTTACCTCATGAGAAGGAGTTGTGCATTGTTTCCTCCCGCCACTTCATATTAAACATCATAAGCGGCATTTTAACCCTCACATATGGCAACTTACTAGCTCTTAAAAATTGGCATCGATTCAAGAACAGCAATAATCTTGCAAATATTTTAAACAATAGTTATTCATGTTCATAACAAATTCAATGTGTGACATGAATTGCGTACATTAGTACCATTCTTCGGTACCATTTTTTATGGACCTTATCTATAAAGATTTTTGTGCCCAAAGTCAAATAGTGGCAAATAGTAGATGATTGGCTATGTTTACGAGGCTGGCCCTTTCATTTAGGTGATGGTTAGGACATTGATACATTTCCTTCTTCTTTGCAGTGAATTACAGAGGTTCCAGGGGATTTGGGGAGGACAATCTCAAATCACTGGTGGGGAAGATTGGCCAGCAAGACGTATTTGATGTTCAGGTAACTTCAGAGCCTACCATTCAGCGTTTTTAATCATGTGACTTACAATATGCAATGCAAGTATTCATGAATGCATGCAGCAGCAGTGCTTTAAAGCTGAAAAACTGTTTGTGTGTGTCACTGAATAGTGATTTTTTCTGACATAAAATCCAACGTTTCCTCTTTTCTACGCTGCATGTATTCCTTCCATGCAGTGTGCAGCCGAAGTAGCAGCTCAGCGAGATGAAATCAACCCAGACAAGACGATTATATTTGGTGGCTCTCATGGAGGCTTTTTGGCTTGCCATGCTATTGGCCAGTTTCCGGTAAGCATCAGAGTAGGCTTCAACTTTCTTCGTTTCATTTTCAGTTGATCTGAATTAACTCAGATTTCTAAGTACATTAAGATTTTGTTTGAATTATGCGACTTAGATTGAAATGTTATCAACATATTACTTAATGGGCTAATATGTGTATTTTATTATACACGTGTTCAAGGAGACTTCGGAACTCGGTTATGTTACCAGCAACACGTGACACGTGGTTGAAGCATTATTGAACCAGCAGAGGCAGTTCCCTCTTCTGGTTTGTGAGGGTGGTCACTCTTTACTACGAGTTCTGCTTCAAACTGTGCACGCATTGTCTGTCGTGAAGTAGTGTCACACATAAGAAAGCTGTCACTAACTTCTTTGGCAATCATATGTGATTGTTTCTGCTACGTTTTTTTCTCTCCGTCAGAGAAGCCAGGCATGTAACAGTACCTGTTATCTTAATCGATAACCACTCACACGTCTAGTTCCAGGGTTGCCGAGAAGCTGTCCCATACGTTGAAATTTAAGTGTTGGTGTCTAACATTGCACTCACGTTTTTTTTTCACAGAGCTTCTATCGCGCATGTGCAGTTCGGAACCCTGTCGTGGATCTTTCATGTAAGTTCAGGATCAGTTTAGTACCTCAAAATAACTTGATCATGTCGACCTGATATTTAAGCAATTGTTTTATGATATTTTTGTGGTGTTTGCAACATGTCATCCCTGATGTTTTTCTTACAATTACAGCCATGGATGGAACTGACATTCCCGACTGGTGAGTTGATTTTCTAATCGTTCATAGTGTGTGTTGGTAATTGTAGTATCGCTGAGTAGCTTGCCTTGTGGAATGCCCTTAATTTTGCACACTTTCTCTGGCTCTCTTTTTGTTTACTTCTAGATTTCAGCTGTCAATTTGTGTTCTCGTGTATATCTGTGTTCCGTAGCCCATTGGCTATCTCAACATTATTTAGAGTGAACAGACATGAAAGCCGAGGAAAGTATGGTGGATGGCATTTGCAGTAATTAAAGATGTAAAGGATGTAAAGGTGATGAAAAGATAACTTGCCTTGTCAGTGGCAAGCACTTTTTGTCGACATTACTTTCTTCTCACTTACATCATAACTACTGTAAACATACCCTATACATTCCTGGGATTTCTTGTCTGTTGGTTCCAATTAATGTAGTGGCCTTAATATTCCCCTCCTTTCGTTTGTTGTCTATCTTAGCGATTTATTTCTGTGATAACCGGCAGTCATCTTCACCGGCAGTGAATATGCGTGAGATGAATGACTGGATACTGCGATGTAAATTTAAAAGCTGACTACTTCCTTTGCTGTTGTCAGTGTGTATTATTATAACTATATAGCTTAGCTAACTCTACCTCATGAGTCAATTCGTTCAGGCTCAGATGGATCCATGCGTCTGAGTGGGTCTTGCGTAGTAAAACTATGCCAAATCAAAATGTGAGGGGGTTCCCAGCAAACAATGTTGCTTGTGTGATTCCAATTTATTTTGTTGGCATATGGTTATAGCAAAGCAATTTTTGTGCATTATGAACCATCATTGCAAGGTTTCACTGTATTACACCCACACCAATCACCTCACACTTTGTCAATGACCTTGCAGGCGTTGCGTGGAGAGTGCCGTGATCCAAGACTACTCGACAAACTGCGTGCTAGAGCCCAAGCATCTGGAGCAGATGTGGAACAAGTCGCCCATGAAATTTATCAAGAACGTAAGTGCACTCATTGTGGCAGACAAGCACTTGTGTTGTCATGCTGCTGAACACAGAAGCACAGGTTTGTTTCCTGGCTGTGGGCACCTCATTTCGTTGGGTGCAAAATGTGAAAGCATGGAAATTTAAACATTCAAGTGGAAAACACAAAGTACTACTAATGCCGAATCCCCCACATCAGCAAGCCTTGTAATCACACTGTGGTTTTGGCATGTGAAGCTGTGAAACTAAATTACGATATACGTGATGTTGCAGTTCTATGGAGTTGTTTCAGGTGTGGCAGTAGGACATTGCATCTGGCATTAGACTAAGTTTTCGAAAGTTCTTTCTTTCTAACATTTTTGTTCAATTCAAACACCACTAGCATCTACATACTTTTGGCGTTCTTATTCAGAAAATGGAATTCATAAGCAATTTAGCGGTAAATGGCAAATGCATAACCATTTTCCATTAATTATCTCCGATTGTCTGACAGCTAACACTATCCAAGTTAGCCAAGATTAGCCAGTACTCGTCGTATGCATAGTAAATTCAGTCAACCCCTTCCTAACCATACACAATTTGCCTGAGTATAGCTGCCAATTTTAATGCATTAGAAGGGCTTGAGGGAAAGATGAAGTCAAGGAGGCTTCTGCCCTATGTTGTGGTACGCACCGCATGACATCAGTGCAATCTTTGCATCACACTGGGTAGACTTTATTTTCGAAGTGTCACCAACACTTAAGGGGCTGTCAAACCTATATGAAAAATATTTCTATAGTCGCTCCGTGGCCAGGAAGGAAAGGAGCTTGTCTGTACGTTACGAATGCTTTTTGCCGACAGGTGCGTGTGCCAACTTTGTTCTTGCTGGGCAAAAACGACAGACGGGTGCCGATGACACAAGGCATCAAGTTCTACAAGACACTTCTCGCCCAGGGAGTCAGTTCACAGTAAGTGTGCACTTTAATGTGCCAGCACATGTAAACATCACTGCATCTCGTAACGCATGCTGCACAATGCTTGGATCCACAAGAGAGCTCGACGTGCTAAATCTTCATACTTGGCACGGCGGATAGATGACCTATATTTGGTCCTTATTCATAACAAACTGAATTCTACAGCATGGAATACAAGGCGAAAGACATTCATGTGTGCTTCTTCGTCTATCGTGTGTATTCCATTTTGTACAATTCATTTTATTATAAAGCTTCGTATACATTCATTTCTAGGAGAACAGACATCAAAGCTTTGGCTGTTGTTTTGTTTGATGCCATGTACTCAGTCACTGCCTTTGAATTGCAAACATTGCGTAATTTATGAAGAATATTTATTTTTATGGAGACCTTCATTTCCTAAAGTTTAAATGCATGTAAAGACTGAGGTGTTAAAAAAATTGGCTGTGTTAAAACAAATATGAGGGACGAAATGCTAATGGCAGCTATGTTGAATAACTTGCATTGTGCTACTGAAAAAAATTAAATAAACAATGAAGAATTACTTACATAGCTATTAAAGTGCATGCATTGATGTGATGTAGTAAACTGTATAACCTTCCGTGCTGAGAAAATGTAGCATTTTGTTCGCATAACCTGGGCAATGGTCATTGTTAAATCTCAAAACAACTGTCAGTAGGGCGCACACTTTTTCCTTGCAAGATTTTTGTCTGACCGAACAAACAGTTTAGGCACATTTCAGTTCTAAGTAAATCAGTGAATATGGTGAGGTTACTGTGCTATTCAGTGATTTTACACCCTATAAATGTTACAGGCATTCTGGTCACATGTGCATAGATCTTAATATGGCGTACTTCTCTGAGAAAAATAGAAATGAGGCCTAGGGGATTATTAGCCATTTCACCATCTTTTATATATATATTTTTTCATTTCAGGATGTACATCTATGACGACAACCACGCGTTATCCAAAGTCAACGTTGAAGCGGACGTGTTTGTCAACATTGTCCTTTGGTTCAAGAGATTCATGAACTGAGTTGTGAAGTGTCAGCAAGAAGTGCCTGTTGAGATTAATGCCTACCGTGCGGCAATTTAAGAATAATTGCTGTCTTGAATTCCGGTAGTCGGAACACGACCTTGTAGACTTGTGAAGAACTACAGGGAGCTTTCTTTTTACATGTTCACGCCGGCACAATGTTGGCACCTCAAAATACGAATCTGTTTGCGTAAACATCACTGTTACATGTGTGCATTATGAAAATAATACTCACAAAAGTTGGAGTATCGCTGATGTGTGTGCTGTGTCACTCGACTCACCAGATATGTGCATTAGTTTCGGTGACTGCAAGAACTGTTGCAACTTGCACATGCGTAATGGTTGCATGTCTGCAAGTTGAGAAAACATTAAACACCATTCATAATATTGCTGGAATGGGATCTTCAAGGTTTTGTTATATTTTGTTAATCTTAAATAGATGTCCAAGTGGTCCAAACTTTAGATAAATATTTTTAAGAGCCAGAGTACCTTAAAGGGGCCTTGCAACACTTTTTGAGCATTGTCTGGAGACGCTGCCATTCGGTAGTCAAGGCTCCAATGAACATGAGAACCAAATATTGTTGCGCAGCATGTGACATGGAATTCACAATAAATTCTCAAGGTCAGCTGAAAATGGCTTTCTTTCCTCTCGACACATGATGCTGCATACTGAAAAATCGCAGCGTCACAGGATGGTAACACACCATTGGTTCATTTGAGCATGGTACGCTCGGGCATTGCTAAAGCTGCCACGGGAGGCTGAGACTTATCCGTGCATGCACACGTGATCACACTAAAAAGCCATGCGTTCAAAGAAAAAAAGCAGAGAGAGAAATAGTATATGAAAAATGCTCAAGGTCAAGAAGTGCACACGACATATTTTCTTTCCCCATGCGATCCCTCCATACTTAGCACACTTTCATTGGGACGACAGAAAAAGAGAAAGCTATTGCAGCGTGCAACAAATATTTGTAACTCCACTCATACTAGTACAGATTCTAAAACTTTTTGTTGATTTTGATTTGTTGAGCAGTAAGCTCCTTCACTTTATTCATTCCACGGCTGCTTTGGAAAGTGTTGCAGGGCACATTTTATGCAGAACTGTAATTTTTTTTTTGCGAAACCATCGAACTGCAGTACGACAGGTCAGTCCTGATAACTTATTGGGGCTACTGCATACGAGCGGCTAGACGACATGAGATACCCATATCATGATGTAACAGTAATGTACATGGTGCCAAGTCTGGCATTTCAAGGCAATCTCTGTGACGAACAATATAATTATTTTATCTTTCTTGACCGCCACACTTGCTGAGGTGCGATGTTCTCACATGCAAGAAGCATTCTTTCGAGCTTTCACAACTACGAATTTGTGTGTCTGACCTCCTTTAAGATCTGACCTCCTTTAAGAGAAATTAAATCAATGTAATAACACATCAACTACAGTTGTAGAACCAATGTGCGTGTAACGTGCCTGAAATTCGTAGGATTATCATGTTCCATAAACTTAAATTTTTCTTTTAGAAAGGAACTTAAGCAATCGCAATTTTAGGCATTTACTACTGTCCCTTGTTGACAATGCCATTTTAACATTATTTATGCATACAAAAGCTGCAAAAGAGGTTGTCTTTAAATTATACGCATTTTTTTTAAAAGCAAAATTTGCTAGATCCAATAACACTTCGGAATTCGGGCAGGCAAAAGGGGTGAAATAAAATGTAATAAAGGTAATATGGGATATATGTTTAGAGAAACTATCAGAAACTAAAAATGTCAGGCCTGCGCGTAAGGCACAGCACAGTCGCAGCGAAAGCTAAACGAACGGCCTGTCAAAGCCATTTCTAAACACTCATTGGGTAACTACTGCAAGCACACTTGCTTGGTACCCACTACGGCATTATTGATAAAACTTTTTTGGTAGTAGGCCGGCATTAGCTATGCTATTTTTCGTCATTATTTTCAGAAATGTGGTATCTGCTAAACACTTGCAAGGAATTTTGTGCCAATTGTTCATGCAGTGGCTGACGACGATGCCTGAATTGGGTATGCGCTACATTTCATGGGTGAACAAGAACAAGTTTTTGTAATGGCAATGCCTATAGTGCCGGCAACCGCTTATTATCTCAGGAAACATGTTGCCGGCAGTTTTCTCTTATTGGCTGCCCATAACTATGTGACTTATCTGCCGGCACATTTCTGGCGAGCCTGACTTGCGGCCTTGCTGTATTTGTCGTCATTTAGCTATTTTTGCTCTCCGACATTTTGCAACATTGATCACTATTGTCAAGGATCATCGTCATCATCATCATCATTTATTTTTCCCTTAAAGGCCCCTCTCAGGGTATTACATAAGGGGGGGGGGGGAGGTTACATAAAGAGTTACAAAACATATCGGATCACAATACTGAAACATAACACATAGAAATGCAGACTTATTTAAAAGCACAAAAAAAAAATGTTACAATTTGAATCGGGCATATAAAGGCGAAAAGAAAGAACAGTGTAAAAGAATTTTACAGCGTAAGATGATCAGTGAGCAACTGCTTAAACGCAATAGGGTTTCGCTCAACGACAACACAGTCTGGCAAAGTGTTCCATTCTGCAATGGCTGTTGGCAAAAAAGATTAATTAAAAGAAGACATAGAACCGTGCAAACGCTGGACGCTGCACGAGTTAAAAAGGCGACGAGATGTACGGCTTGGCGGGATAAAGAGTTTACCGTGAAGATGTGGGAAGTTATAGTAAAGCCTATGGAACAAGCACAGCCTTGCAATCTTCCGACGGAACGACAATGACTCGAGTCCCAATGATGACTTTATGGCACTGATGCTTTCATCACGGCCGTACCTAGAAGAGATGAATCTGGCCGCACGGTGCTGTATAGATTCTAAAGTGTTAATGAGGTATGCTTGATGAGGGCTCCAAATAGCTGAGGCATATTCAAGCTTACTTCGTATAAATGTTTCGTAAGCCAGTTTTCGCGTGGATGAGGGACACAAGGAAAGGGAACGTCTGATGTAACCAAGTGATTTAGTAGTGTCGGCTGCTAATTTGGTGATATGATCGGACCATGTCATTTTTTGTTTATTGTGACACCAAGATAACGATAAGATTCGACGAGGGACAAAGCTATCGAGTTTAAGGAATACGTGTAATTACTGTTGGAGCGCTTACGGGATATCTGCATAACTTTACATTTCGAAATATTGAGTTTCATTAATGAATTGGAACACCAGGATTCGATTTGATGTAAGTCGCTTTGAATGATTTCATGGTCAGTTCGGTGTGCGATGCGACGATAAAGAACGCAGTCATCTGCAAAAAGTCGAATAGAAGATGAAATGCCATTAGGAAGGTCGTTTATGAAGATGAGAAAGAGCAGAGGACCAAGAACGGATCCCTGTGGTACTCCAGAAATCACGTTAGTAGTGGCTGAACAGTGATTACCGACAACCGTGTATTGGAGACGATTGGTCAGGAAGCATCGGATCCATGACAACGCTAGGGGGTCCAGCTGTAGGCATGAGAGCTTGGCCAGAAGTCGCTGGTGGGGGACACAGTCAAAAGCTTTCGCAAAATCAAGATAAATGACGTCAGTTTGAAAGGATGAGTCTAAGTTTAAGTGAAGCTCGGTAACAAATTCAAAGAGCTGAGTATCACATGATAGGTTAGGCCGAAAGCCATGTTGATTGGGGAAAAAGAAGGAATGATTACCTAGATGACATGCTATTTGTGAGTATATTATATGTTCTAGGAGTTTGCAGGCAATGCTTGTAAGCGAAATGGGACGATAGTTGGAGGGATCCGAGCGGCTGCCAGACTTGTATACAGGTACTACTTTATTAATCTTCCAGTCCGTCGGAAGTGAACTGTCAGTGATTGACTGCGTGAAAATTATTTCTAATATAGAACTAGAGAACACTTTCGTGCCTTTTAGTATTTTGGCTGTAATACCATCATGTCCTGGGGCACTAGAAATCTTCATTTTTTCAATGAGCTTCAAGATTCCTTGAGAAGTAATGATTATAAGAGGCATATCGGAAAGAGAAAGGTTGGGCGGATCAAAGTCGTTTAGCGTGGGTTCATTAGTGAAAACAGATGAAAAGTACGAGTTGATTACATCTGATCGCTCATCAATTGGCATCAGGGTAACTCAAAGAAATGTTATTGGAGCTTTTACTAGGTGTGAGGATTTTCCAGAATTTTTTAGGGTTGACACGCATAATGGTCTGCAAGTCGCGGTGGAAGAACTTCTTTTTGGATTGCCTCAAAGCAGAAGTATATTGACGCAGACTCGTAAAATACTTTTCCCACTTTGAGGAAATTACCGATTGCTTCGCATCGCAGAAAAGACGCTTTTTTTTCTCTAACAACCTCTTTAGTGTGTTCGAAAACCAGGGTTTTCCCAGGTCACCGCGAATGCGTACAAGGGGTACATGTAACTCTACAAGCGATGTTAACTTATTCTTAAATAACAGCCAATTATCGTCTACTGAACGAAGTGAAGCAGACTGACGGAAGTAATCAAGGAACTCACTTAATTCTGAGTTTATTTTTGTGAAATTGGCTTTGTTGTAATCCCTGATGTGTTTTATTGAGCGCTGTCGAACAGGACGTGGGATGCTTAGGTTAAATAGCACTAAATTGTGGTCACTTAGACCTTCAACGGATGATATCGATTTAACTGTATCAGCGTTGGAAACAAGTACGAGGTCTAAGATATTTGCCCCACGGGTTGGTGTATTTATTTGCCCCACGGGTTGGTGTATTAACCATCTGAGTAAGGTTAAACGTCA
Organism: Rhipicephalus microplus; assembly: GCF_013339725.1. Lineage (NCBI taxonomy): Eukaryota > Metazoa > Arthropoda > Arachnida > Ixodida > Ixodidae > Rhipicephalus > Rhipicephalus microplus. The sequence continues at coordinate 139,483,270 of NC_051171.1, forward strand.
GGGTCATTTCAAGAAAATCTTTGGACTGGCGGTTATCTGACTCAAAATTTGTGCAGTTAGTATCTGGAAAATTAAAATCACCACAGAGCATGAAATAAGCAGAAGGAAAACGAGAGTAAAGATGTACTAGGACTGTATTTAGCTCATAAATGAAGGAGGCATCACAATTAGGAGCGCGGTAACAAGCAATAATCACAGTCATTTTCGAAGCAAGTGAGATGTTCACACAGAAAATTTCGTGTTGACAGTTCATTTTGATGACATAAGAAGGAACACTTTCTTTAACAAAAATCAATATTCCGCCCCCCCTCCACCCCACCCTGTCAAGCCGGTGAACAGCGTACGCTTGGCCGTCTTGTAATAGCTCGTGGTCAGCAATGTGCGGCTGAAGCCAAGATTCCATAAATATTGCAACGTCAGTGTTGTTGTCATTCAGAAGGGATTCAACAGCGTCTTTCTTAGGCAGGTAACTACGCACATTTGCGATTAAGACTGCCATACATTGACAAATGGGATCATTCATAGGGGCGAGGCAAGGTTGGGGGGGAAGTGGGGACGCGCATGCCTGAGATATAGAAATGACTGCTACGACTGCAATTCAACAACGCTATCAGATTCTGCATGGTACAAAAATTGCTTGTTTTCAAATAGTAACTTGTCAAAGCGTAGCTTGAAGGGTTTGCCGCTCAGCATGCCATGGTCATATAGTTTCCTTCGTGCCTTTCGCACTCTAGCTGAGTAGTCTTCGCGAATTGAAAAAGTCGTGCCCTTGAGCTTGGACGCAACTGCAAGAATTTTTTATTTATCTTTAAATCTTGCATATTTTACTATGATAGGTCTACTTTTGTTTTGCTGGTATCGACCAAGCCGATGTGCACTCTCCAAGTCGTCTTCTGGTATGGAGATACCGAGATTTTCAGAGGATAGTCACGGACCTGAGTTTCCCTAACTTAACCTAACGTAACTTAACCTAACACGCCCTACAGGCATTGTCCAGGCAGTATGCGGCTAGCTCGTAAGTGCCACGACCTAGGCATGATATCGTCTACCTCAGAGCTAGCTCGCAGACGAGCATCTCCGAGGTGGACAATATCAAGCCTAGGTCACAGTATTTCTCTAGCCTGGGCAGCTCCTCGCGGTTCCGCAGCACCAGAACAGCCTCGGCACACTCCCCAGAGAACGTCACTTCAAACCCTCCTATAGGAAATAACTGCCGGCATCCGGTATGTCGATATACTGTACCGGCTGCCGGCAACATAGACACTACCTTTTGTAATGGGTTGGAGCAATGGACGACCCACTCGTTATGCTATTCGCATTGTGCGACGACTGGCTGTTCTTTCGCTATTCTAAAACGCTTTGTAAGTTGTATTACCGCAATTGATTTCTCGACATCGTCTGCCTAAGGCAAGTTTGCCAACGAGTCCCAAACACCGGCATTGCTCAGTGGTAGAATACTGGGCTGGCACCCAGTGGACCCGGGCTCACGCCCCATTGTGTCGTTGGCGCTAGGTTTTCTAATTACGTGCGATGTGGTTATGGACAAAGACGTCGGCGGACAACTACGGTGGCGGGTGACCCAAGTTGTGATCTCATAACTGCTTTCGCTGTAAAATACAAATGCTAGTTTGTTGCACTTCTTGATATCTAATGAAACAGCCTACAAAGTTTCCAAAGAATATTTTATTGAATGAAATCAGACTGAAATTGCTGCAGCACTAAAATTAAAACTGTCTTTTGAGAAAAATAGGAATAAGCATTATAAGTTTCAATGCTTACATGAAAGGCACCGTGCCAGACAACTGATCCAGACTCGTAAAAAAAGCCGTCCACAAGCCTCTCTATTGTCTTATTTTGCCCATTTATCAACCGTGCCTTTTCTTTCTTTCTGGCTTTTTTTGCTCAATGAGAGCTCTACCAATACGCTTTTGTCACCCTTACCCCCACATTTTTTTTATGTATATGGTTAGGCCATAGTTAAAGAATGTAAATCACTTGTACTCTAATTTGGGAAAAGTGTCTTGCATAAAGCATACCACAGTCAATTATAAAGGTTATCATTCTTTTAGAAAAGCCCTGCAACATTTTTACAGAATGGTCTGAAAACATGGCTGATTGATAGTCGAAGCCCCTGATAACAAGCAAGCCAACCATTATAGTGTAACATATTGCCTGGAATTTGCAATTAGCAATTTTCTAAGTCAGAAATTGCTCTCTTCTCCCGACAAATGATGCTACATACCCTAAGTCCATGGCCAAACTATTAGTGGCCGGCCATTTTATCTGCGAATGAACTCTCGTCACATGCATGTGGTGGTGGTGATGGCAGTAGGTAATAAGGCAGGGGTGCAGAGCACATTTTGGCTGAATTTCAATACGAATGGCATCATACAAATTTCATATGAATGGCATCAAGAAAATTGTGATTTTTGCTCTGCTCTCACCTAAGATAAGTACTAAATTAACGAATTCATCAAAAATGAAAAATAAATAAAAGACAATGTGTATTGATGTAACAGACATTTGATCATCTTTTGTGTGATACATTCGATGATTTGGTATTCAATTAATTCAGAAATTTTTCTCAACCCCATCATTCGAATTAACGAGCTTTTAAAGTATTGAGTTCACAACTCCAAAAAGCATTCGATCTCAAGGGATGTTGAGTAGTGTTTCTCTTTATTGATACTAATAACAGCCGTGTATACATACAAAAAGGATGACACTTGTACCAGTAATCGCAAATATAACCACAAGAAAACCCACACCCCACTAGATATTCAAACGCGACACTTAAACACATCTTTAAGCTTCAAACGTTTCCATAGTATTTCCCGAAACTACGCCACATATCACAACTCGCACTTTGGGAAATTGCACTCACAAATACACACCAAAGACATGCTGCCAGTTATAAACAAGTTAACGGTGGCAAGAACCAAACCATGCGCCAACATTACAGGCAACTAAGGGTGCAGTTTACGGCCAATTTTGTTTGCATAACGTCAATTTTCGATTGCATTTACATTAGCTTAACGTATATCGAGAGAGGTAGCTTCAAGCTTTTTTTTTTATTCCTGTTTTAGTGTGCGCAAGCTGGGATTATGATCATTTCCTGAAATGTCTCTTTAATCTTTCAGTACTGCTAGTGAAAGAAATGCCCTATGAACAGCAATGGTTTGCGGTTAACTAGTAGTCTGTGCAGTATTTGCATGTGGCTGATCAGCACGAATCCATTTCACAGGATTATTGATAATCCTCAAGTGCACCAAATGATCATGTATACGATGGACAATTGCAATGTGTAATTACGGCTACATTAATAAGATGAATTTCCATGTGAGAAATGTTTAAGCTGTGATTCGAGTGTAGTCTACAATGCCTGCTTATTGTAAAGCCTCCAAAGACAACACTAGCTTAGAATAATTTAGCTTAGATTTGACGCATGACAACAAGATAGATGACTACTCCTTGCAGTATGCAACCACCTATTTTCCACAAAGACCTCTAGAAGCTTCTCATTGTACTCCTAGAAAACTTCATCATCTTGATGTGAGCTGATGAATAGACAAAATCTAGCTCTGACATGCTTGTGGCAAGGTACCTGCTGTGCTAACACTTGCATAGACTGCAAGCACACAGAACCAAGCATATCAGCCTTTCTTGCTGCTATGTCAACATACATTAACATAGCTTTGTGTAAATGACATACAATATCTGCAAAACAAGGCCCACTAGTAGTACATATTAACAACTCAGCTTGTCATTCGTCCTGATTGTTTGATGTTGAAGAGTGATAATTCTTTTACGTGTTACTAATTGTGGTAAATTGGAAATTTTTTTTTTTCATTTCAGTAAACAATATTATTAAAATTTATATATCTGCAAGATAAGAGTTACACTTCAAAAGCAAGTAGTTTGTTAAGTGCGTCCAAGATAACTAGGTATTTGAGGAATTGATTCGGCACGTGCACTGGCGAATGTGCCAGGCTATAGCAACAAACAGTGCCACCTGTAATGCTCAATGAAGTAAGAATTCACACCAACATGAAGACACTCACATTGGTGAAAGCATCTTATATGAAGATAGGAACTATGTTGAAGCAGTTTGTACATGCTAAGCCCTCCAACTGCTTTCTTCCACCATGTGGTAAGCACAACTGAGGCAAAATAGCGCAATGTTTGGCTTGTACCAGAAGGAACATTTCTTTGTCTGTTATAACAAGTTAATTGCATGCGTGCACCATTATGCAGAAGACTGAATCATTTATCACTCAATTTATATACTTATTTTAAGGAAATGTACATATTACTGCAGTCCTTGTTTAGGAAGCTATGTGCATTTAAGAATTAAGGCTGCGAAACTGCATGAATAATATATGTATGCTAGCCGCAGAACAGCTGATAAGGAGAATGAGATTCCCTATGCTTTTCTCCACTCATAGAAACAGATCTTGATAACACATAGACTTGTATTGGAAAAGCAAAAAAAAAACCTGCAATCACATGCCTCTGTGAAACTTCCAACAAGAACAAATGCCAGACGCTTAATACTATAATAAAAACCCACATCAATTCAAACTCCTAAGAAGCATACTTTAATGTGAATTACCCAAGTCTCGGGTTTTCGGAAACTGAATGAGGCATGGCCCAAGCCACAATTACAGCTTGTTATACAAATAGACCTGCAACTCACATTTGTATTATCAGATGCCTATATACTAAACGAGGGCATGTTTTGGCTATTTATATCCTAAACAAGTTTTCTAATAGGTTTTTTGTGGCCGCATTGTTTTGCACTCAGAAACCAGAAAGCTTGCATAAATGAAAATACATTATTGACATCGGATCAGCGAGGTGGCTTTGGAATGCACTGAAAACAACGTAGGCCAGCCAAACTAATGTTTCAGTCGGTTCAAAATAATTGGAGTTTGAATTCCTGCCAGTCTAGGCAATATTGCACATCCACCAGACACCATCCTCGAACGAGCAGCAAAGAAAGAGCTGTATGGAGCCACACAACAGGTCTCACAACTGCTATTCAAAACAACGTAACACAGGGATGCGAGACAGTTTTTCAAGCTCACTCACTCGTTTCATTAACATCCACACGAAATGATGTAGAACTCACACGCACCTCCAGATCGTCAACTCTCGTACTCATTGGCAGAATGCTCCGTGAGCAATGTGCCTCTTCCTTTATACTTATTTCACACCTTGGCACATTCTATCAACTTTGTTCATTCAAGAGAATAAAATATATACGTATACATGCAGGACACTTATTTGAGAAGGACAGTGTAACTCAAAGGTAATACATATACACACAGAAAAACATTACACGTCACATAATTTAAGGGACTATTGTATTCAAATGTGAAATTTAAAGACCATTATCTGCTGTTCCACACAAGAGTAGAGCTGAAATTGCTTTACTACCTACATACTTCATTTATCACCGTAACAATACAGCTAGTTCTTTAGGCAAGCAGTACTGCGTGAAAACAGCTGCATGAAAGGTCTAATGCATACTAATGTTTGACCCTTAGGAAGAGTTGTGGAACAGGAGTGCCGGTCACAGCAAGTGCTTCTTGGAGAAGAACCCTAATAAATAAGCGCAGTTCTCTTCATTTTACGCTGCCTTACGAGTGTAAAGACCTAAACATCTGAATATAAATCTAGGTTCAACAACATTTCCTAGAATACATACTAAATATAATCTCATAATCCTATTACCTCACAACTCTGACAGGCAATGACACAGGCTAGAGAAAAAAAATGTGATGCCACCAGATGACACCGACAAGTCACGCACACGAAAAGTCAATGCAACGGTGAATAATACCGCTAGAGGCATGGAAAATAATTGTATCACAAAATAAGAACCCTAGCTTAGAAAAGTGCCCTGTAATACCTTGCTTCTTTGGTGCATTTGTAAAGTGTAAATAATATATATTGAAAATCTAAATGGCAAAAATGATAACGAAATAAGGTGCTCACAAGGAGCAATGTTTCGCGGCTCGCATTTCTCCAGCGAGAAAAATAGAGACCTCTGCATTTCTAACCGGTACACACAGATCGAGATGCCACTTGAATATTTCTTTTTAAGACACACTTACTTAATATGCTTGGTCTGTCCTATTGAGAACATCTACAAGTTATAGCATCAATGCAGCCTGTTACATCATTGATGCAGTAACCCAGACATATTGATTGGAAAGGCCGGGACGGGGCACAAGCATTCAATACACACATTATTTTCTTAAGAATGGGATCTAGGCTCGTGTTTGCTTTTGAAAAAACAAAAACAGATCTGATATAATCGAAATAACAAAACACCTTATCTATCCAACTATAATGAGAGAGAGCTAACACACTGTTAATTCACAATACTATCAGACAAGCATCCTCGAAGTACGACTACTTTAGGCTCTGATGAGAAGAGAATGCTCTTACGACATCAGAGCAGCAAATGACAACTTTGGGCTGCATTAGCAATGGTTCCAAGTCCAAGTGGACTTGGTGCCTTACAGACAAATATGTTGCACGTAACACTAGACAGACAGAGTAGGGAGTTTCGTTTACTTTTCTCTTTCTTTGGATTTTTTTTCATCCAAAACACTTTGGTGCATCGTTGATCGTAACTAGGAGACTGAGAAAGAATGCACTTTACAATTCGTACACATGCCAAGACTCCGTGTACAATCACATGCCAATCAAAGCGTCAGCCAGTCACGTAGAGTCACGCTCAATATCAACTGTAACATAGTGCCCACAGTAGACGGCCCCAAGCCTGCACGGTAACACCAAGATACAGTGAATGTCTTTACAAAATACCAGTAATCGAAGCTACAATCAGCTCGCAAATCTTTCTCTCGTTGGCTCTGCCGTGCAGTGTTGGCCCCTCTTCGGCTAAGGGCACCACGTTGCAACTTATATCGATCATGACAATACACCTGTCTAGAAGTTAAAGCCAATCAAAACCTCAGACTATCAGTTGTGTTTATCAACAGCGATGCTAGGTTACCAATGAAATGAGATTGGTTCGGTTCAAGTTGAAATCACAAGCTGGTGTCCTGGCTCAGTGCAACCAAGGAGCGCTGCAAAACTTCCAGCAGCACTACAATTGTACTTTATTTTCAGGCTGACCGTGTGCTTTAGACTAAGAGCGTGCGTTAGTTCATCAGTAATTTTTTACGCAGGCAGGGACTGCCCACACAACACCAATGACATTTATAATCAAAAGTCGGAGTTTTGAGGTGAATGGGAAACACAGTACAATGTCTCAAGAAACCGTTTAACGCTAGACGCATGAAACGTTCAACCTGTGGTATGAGAGAAAGAGTGATACAGCTGGGTAACATCACTGCCAAAGCACATTCACTCCCAAATCACTAGCTGCTGTCATTACTTTCATGCACCTGCAGGAACTCTCAACAAACCTCTGATTGATGGCCCCTGAATCTTCTACAAATATTATTCCTAGGCTTAAAATTAGTAAACCAGCACAATATCGCCCCCTTCTCTTTCTCATGCTTTTTGCTTGCATTCGTGGAACTATGAAGTGTGCACAACAAAAATACAGATGACAGATGTCATGAGAACAAAACCAGTTTTTGCTTGTGAGCTCAAAACACGGATGCTTTAGATCTCAATTGGCAATACATCCCGCCAATGCTATTTGCACACAAGAACCATTTTTCAGCCGAGAAAGAAAGACCATTTAGGAGAAGAATAAAAAAAAAAGAAACTTTTTCGGATGCTTTGCTAACAACACATGCATCGAAGTGATGTCTTTTCAATCCGTATCTTGATTTTTTTTTTCTCAGCATAAACTTGACAAAAAATTATTAAACATTACAAAGATGTCAGTGTTTGAAAAATGTGTAGTACAGTGCAGTCCACTTACAATGAAACAATGTATCATTGGTTGCTTTGTTGTAGCAATGGGATTTATGTATTGCACGACACGATAAAAGTGGGAAGAATCAATTGATGTACAATAATGTACCAATATAAACTATATTAAGCAAACTCTCAGTAACCAGAAATACCTAACTGAAATCGCTGCTTCCATAGAACAGCTCCCTCAGTATGTACGAATGGTCTAACATTTCAATTCAACACCCCTGTTCATCACCCCTGTTCATCTCTCAATCAGTGGGACTCTCGTTAAATGGAACATATTTTTGTGTTCCATTCAGGTGCCAATTAACGACAGTCTACTGTAATGCTATATACTGCATGGAACATACTGACTTACAAATGACAACCAGTACTATGTTAGCATGGAATTCGCATGCTAAAAAAAAAAAAGCAAAAAAAATAGCACACACCCACCAACTTTTCCCTGCATAAAAAACAATCTTAAGCTCGACGTGTCATACTATCATGACAACGACATCAAAAATAACTTAAGTTCTTTAAGATTCTTTTAAAAAGTAAAATAGACTTCTAAAGACTTAACAATAGAAAAAAGTCTTACAAACAATGTAATATAGTAATTCGCAAATAAAACCCCTTTCAGTATAATAGTCACTTGAAATGTGAATAGCACAAGTGGCAATATTACTTTATCTGCTCTTAAATAGTCGGATGTCAATTACACTTCAAGAATAAAGCGGTCGTACACGACCTATTTGTTCAGTGACAAAATAAATTTTAAAAAGCAGAGATTCTAGTAATAACTTGCACTAGAGCTAGTAAGTAATGCAGGATGAATTAAAACGGCAGCATGTTAATGCATTAACATTTCGAGCAAACATTGTAGTTGACAAGATGACCAACACAACAGGTGTAACATCTAACCTGTAATAGAACGAGTCCTGTGAGCACTATTAATGGCTAAATAATCCGTAGGCTACATTGCAGACATGAACTGTGCGCTCTCCTTCGCATGTTGCTGTGTGTGAGGAACAGAGACGTGCATTGCAGAGAAAGTGATAAGAGAAGCTTCTTAGCACAGCACAACCAACAAAGTAACAAGAGACTAGATGTGTTTGTCAATAAAAAATTGGGCATTTTACGCGTAGCTGCCTTTTGTAAAATAAGACACACGTGATGCAGGATAATGATGGAACCTTAAGATATCTGAAATAATCATTCAAAGTGTTTAAGGCTTTTTTCTTCTTGCCATCTTTCTTGCAAAACAGGTAGGACAGCTAAGCCGAACACTCCGAAGCCTACAGATTTCGTGACGGCTGCCTAGCTATGCTTCTCGTCGAGCGCACAATAGTGACGACTAATGTAACCACTTTAGCTCTGCTGAATTCGGTGCTGAAGGTTACAATCTGCCAAAATATCTGCCATGCTTTAGAAAAATTACGAGTGCGCTTCGACAAGAACAGAGACACTCGAGAACAAAATGCAGCGTTTGAGAGATCGAATAGACTCACAAGCACATTCTCCTACAGAAAAAATTCTCCCGTGACAAGGAGTTGCGTAAGAAAACAAAACAGTAAACAGCAGTGTGAAAAGCTTAACAACCCTGTGTCTCAGAAACAAAATTGACTCACGAACTTGTGCCTTCCCTCAGTACTCTTGACCTGCCTCATTTCTCCTCTCCTGGCCTTCTCCTATCTTATTGTGCGGGCTCGAACCGCCTGTTTCGATACTTCTGGGGCTTCTGACAGGGGACTCATATAGGCAGCAGTCACCAGCTTCGCTCAGTTAGAATATTCACACCAGAAGACCGCATTTTCACTCCCTCTGGTCCTTAACCATCCTTCGATACGCTTTAAGGAAAAGTATGCACCCTTTGCGGTGTATCTTGTACTTAAACAACACCATCATCTATACTATTTGTCTTTCCTCAACGCTGCATGCTTGATATTTTCTAGTCGAGAATCGCCTGCATGTTACCGGTGTGAGATAGCAAGCAACAAGGCAAAAAGAGGGAATTGACAAGGAAAGAAATGCGTCATAGATGACGGTTATTGTTTAACGGCCGAGATATGCCCCAAAAGATGCAAACTGTAGCATTTGTGTCATCAGTGTGACGTGCCTACCCTTTTGATAACAATATAGTAATGCATGTCCCTAGTGGTAAGGCGAAGCTAGTCCAATAATCACACACAAAGAAAGGGGAGAGGATTGGAGAGAAATTGACGGAAGACAAAGCTAGGCTAAGCAGGCTACCCAAGAACTTGTCTTGGAAACCAAACCCCGGCTTCCCAGTGTGCACCTCGGCTATGCCGCGCTGCATTTTTTTCTCTTTGCGCTCTCACCCCACGGGTAGGCAACTGTGCTGCCTCCAGAGGTGGACTTTCTGGCGCGCAATGCCATCTCACTTTCCCGTGACCCAAAACTCTTCGAGGCGATTTCGGGCCTTGTCAAGGACGTCCACACCTGCCTGACCGGCAGGCTGCGGCTTCACCGGATCTTCCGGAGCTCCCTTGTGAGGGGATTCCTCGAACGCTGCCTTAGGTATTGGGTCCACCTTGCCCTCTGTAACCGAAGACACAATAATTGTTTGCTTTTTACATTACAACATTACAGTATGTTCATGAAGGATGTCACAGTGGAGAGCTCCGGAAACATTGACCACCTTGGGTTTTTTGGCGTGTATTAAACCTAAGTACAGCCGCCCAAATCTTTAGATATCGTCTGCGAACGCCGACTTATCAGTGCGTCAGCGCCGTACGACGGAGCCAAGTTACAAACAAGCCAAGGGTAAGCACATGTCTAGGAAGCGCGCTCAGCTGGGTACATAGTCTGCTTGGCTGTTCCTTTGTGAGAACCTTGCCCTGCATTAACTCACTTCAGACGAACAGGCTGCGCATCTTGCTCGAATCTTTTATTTCGAAGATCAGCAAGCAACCCAGAAAATGAGATCCGCAGATACATCATATGCCCTCGTGCATGAGATAAGCTGACAAATGTGGATCATTTGAATCGAGTTTAATGCAGGGCGACGTTCTCACAAAGGAACAGCCAAGCAGACGATGAGCCCAGCTGAGTGTGCTTCCTTGGCATGCGCTTACTCTTGCACTGTTTTCAACTCGGCTCCATCATACGGCGCTGACGCACAAAAAAGTCGACGCTCGCGTACGATAGCTAAAGATTTGGGCGGCTCTACGTGGGCCTCTAGCATATCCCCTACAATGAAATTTTGGCCACGGCGGCTGGAATTATATCTTATAACTATCGGTTAGCACTTGAGCACCATTACCACTAGACCACAGTGACGGGTGTAACCGAAGACGGTCATTATTGAATGCGAATAGCACTTCTAACTATGGACAGTGTAGCCTAGTGCCACACAAAAGCACACAAAATAAATGCAATCACCTAGAAGTGCTTAACATCGAGGTTATGCAGCAAGCTGCATACATTCGGATGTACCAAGATATCATTATGTTAAAGAGAAAAGGGGGTGGGGGGGAATGGATCACTCACCAGGTATGGTAGACTCTGTTTTAGGTGCAGACGTTGGCTTTGGGGCAGTGTCGATGATGGGTGCAGTGGTGCCCTTCGCTTTCCCTGGCCAGTCACCTGAGTGACAGACGCATCAGGTTGAAGGCTTCAGCAGCACATAATAGAATGCGTTGCTGGGCGAGTTGGTGCATTGTCTGCTTACCTCCCATGACTCGTCTTTTTTGCTCTATACTCCTATTTCTAGACTTTAACAGCACATAGTCAAATTAGAGCATTGAAGCAGAGGTTATACGTGTGAAACGGTATTTTCTAGCTTTATAACTTACACAACCATCCCAAGTCAAAGATGCCACAAAAGTGATGAAGCATAAACAATTTTTTGACAACCCAAGGACGAAAAAACCACAAAATTCGGCAATTAAAAATGCACACCAGTGTATGCACATCCGGTCAAACACGAATAGGTATAGTGAATATCAGTGCTTAAAATAACAAGAGGCTGTCATTAACGAATTCCCAGTTTTGCTTTCCAGGCTAATACGACACATTTTGTTATTCTGGTGCCATGAATTGTTGTGTATTGTATAGCTTCCACTTGCATTCGTTTGCTGTAGTCTCTTGAAAAATGTGCTCACAAACCTACTATATTGCAACATACAGATGATTAGAACTTTGAAATATGCTCATTGAGACATAATGAAAACATCTACACTTGTTTGACGACAGCAAGTGACAACTTAAAGGTAGCACAAAACACTTCAAAACAATCCCAAGGCTTCTAAGTGACTGTGATCACACTTACCAGCTGGTGACTGGCCGTCAGTCCACTCGAGGCCTCGGCCAGTGTCCAGAGGAACCGTCCAAGTTTCTGGGTCTGGTGACTTCACCCCGGTCACTTCCTCAGGTGACTTGACTGTAGTCAACGGCACAGGCCCAGATTGAGGTTCTGGCAGTGGCGACGGGCCTGAAAAAAGTCATTCATGAGGCACTAGAGTCAGCAGAAAAAATCAAGTGTTAGTTCGCTTGCAAACTTTTCAACGTTTATGTTATCATGAGTCTACTGGAAGCGTGAATGGGATGGTGGCACCATCTGGCAATGCAGTGATCAACAAAACAAACGCATAACTGTAGCTGCACCAATGAGCATATCCATAACTGCTGGTACAAGCTTTGGAAGTGACGTAATCACCACTGCCTTTTTTAAAAGATTTCACAACAAGAACAGTTGTCAAACACACAAAAAGAAGTTGTGTTAAATGAAGCTTCACACGATGTCACTACATCACTTGAAAAATGTGATGTTATGCAGAACCCATTGTGCATACTGGAGTAGTGGACAGACCAAAACTAATATTTGCCAGATAAAGTATTATCCAGACAAGAAAACAGCCACAGATTTCAGCCCTCCATTATTCTTCTTTAATTATGTGTCGGCACCTTCATTTTACAGCACAATATCAACGAGGCTTGAATGTTGTTTAATTCAAGAGGCACAGATCAGCCAGTGACAAAAGGTTTTCAAAAAACAACAAAAAAGCCTATCTTTCTCAGGGCATGAAACTTAGGCGTATGCTGCATAGGTTGTACACAAAAAAGCCTATCTTTCTCAGGGCATGAAACTTAAGCGTCTGCTGTATAGGTTGTACACAAAACTGCGGTAAGCACCCTGCTGCATTTTCGAGAATTCTCTAGATTACTTTGGGGAGAGAGGAGTCTAACGATATCAAATTTTTTGGGACTGCAGTATCCCTAAAACACGATTGGAAATTTTATGGGACAAATGACTGAGTTAAAGAAAAAGCGCTACAGGAAAGATGCAGAAACCACCAGATAACAGCTGCATAAGTTGAATGATAGCTTCTTGATAGATATGCAGAGATGGGCTGCCAGGTTCCTCCCTGATTAAGTCAACGCTGCACTATGTTATATACACAAATTCTGAGTGCACTGGGCAGGTAGCAATCAGTCTTATTCCTGATGACACAAGAAGTACGATGTTTTTTGCCCAACACAAGTGGTCATACTATCAGATATGCTATAATCGACATTTCTATGCGCATGCTTCAAGAAACTTCAGTTCAATCCTGTGATCACACACAAATGCTTTAGCACACTAAGCTCCTTCAACAGAGGAGCACTATGTCTGGTGTACTGTCGCAATGGAAAGAAATGCAAACGGTGGGAATCTACGCATTCAAGCAGTTGTAGCCTGGATGCTAACAAAAAGCCACTGCAGTCACCCATGATGCAATCAAGAACCACTATAGCATATTTTTATTGCCGCCTAGGTCACAGTGCAAAGAAAACAGCATCCCGTGCAGTTCATGTTTTTTTTTTTTCCATGGCCTTTGTACATAGGACAGCACTAGTGCATTTTCTATAACCCCCAAGATGGCGATTGCACATGCGCACGCACTCACGTACACACACACATGCACAAACATTCCCGTAAATCCTTGCTACAACGGAACAAGCCAATGCTGTACTACGTACTGGCCATGTCGGCTGAAGCCAGGGCCGAAGAGCTGGCACTGGAGCCATTCATGGGTGGCAGGCTGCTGGGGCGCACTGCATCTGACTTGCGCTCTGAGCCAGACCCGGGAGTGGCTGCCTCCACACTCTCGGCCGGTGTCGTTGCCGGGGGCACCAGCACACCGTCCTCGCCACCGCCAGCATCCTCCGCCTTGCCTACATCACCACCAGATGTGAGCGTCACGCTATCTTATCTTTTGCCATGTGAACTCGGAAAGTGATTTCAATACTAGAGGTCTCTTGGTAGCATGCATTCATCAGAACTAAAGTGGAAACGCATTTGCAAAGGTTACACGCCATCTGACGGCCTCTGGTTTCTGAAATTTTCAGTGGCGAATGCCTCCCGTGCACCTAGTATGAAAAAAAGTGTGCCTATTATTTTCATCTTATGTTGCACTGTACATACTGTACCAGCAGTTGAAATGTTAATGTATACGAAGAAAATTTAAGTTAATGAAAATGCACAGGATCACAATACAGAACACTGAAGAGCACTATAGAAAAAAAAAAAGAATATGAGCAACACCGCGAGTGAGCAAAAGAAACTTAAACCAGAGTCTGAAGGCAATGAGCCTTGTTTCAGCGAGTTGCAGAATGCCATCAGTAGCAGCTAACTGGTAATGCAATGATAACAATTTTTAATTAGGAAGAATGCAAAGGAGCACTTATGACGATGGTTATCACCAAGTTCTTGTTTTGTGGTGGTGTACCTATTCCATCTTGCTCTTTGCCGGCCGCTTCCTCTCCCTCCGGCTTGCCCTGTGGCTTGAGCCAGATCTTGCCATCTTGCTCATTGACAGCAGCCGACGCTGGCCGGACCACAGCCCGGGGTTTCGCAGCAGGGGGTGCAGCACTCTCTTGCAGTGGACGCCGGGGTCTTGAAGTCCCTAAAGGAAGCATTGCATTCAATATTTCAAGTGCACTGCTTAGGCTTCTCTGATGTAAAATCGTCTTCTAGCATAAATAAATGAATCCATCGCTCAGTTACATCACAGTTTTAAGCGCAAAGTTATTCGAGGGCAGCATTTGGGGGGATGTGAATATTAAAAACCAAACGACTCTGCCACTGAAGTATTTAGGAAAAGAGAACTTCCAAGGGTGCATCTAGCAATAGAAAAAGAGGCAGGACCAGCACACTATCTTTAATATAAAGCATATTGGTATGTGACTGCAATAAGAAATCTGAAAAAACAAGGCATGAATCATTTCGAAGAACCTGAAACAACCATTTGGGTCAACTTTCAACATAACCTCGCTAAAACCAATTTTTACAGTGACAATACGAGCTGTATGGCTGTATAGCTGCCCGAAAAGTACTTTTGATAAGCGATTTAATGGTTCGAGATGGTTTTATGAAATAGGTTGCCATTCTTCCTGCCCACTGTACTTGCCTGTCTTCTTATCGTCCTTTTTGTCAGCCTCAGCTAGTGGTGTGCGCCTTTGGGGTGGGGATGAAGCAGCCCTAGCTCGCGAAGAAGCAGTTGTCTTTGCTCCATCTTCGTCATGCCTTGCTGCATGGTAAAAATGTGCATAACCTCGCTTAAGACTTCAAACTGCAGTTCTACACACAACCATGGTTAACGAGAATTACACTCAGACCTCGTTATAAGAAAATTGCATCTTACACGAAAATAAGTATGTTACATTCGAAAATTCGTTATAAAGGTATATTCCTAACATTGTAGCTATTGCAAGACTAATTTTTATTGACTTCATTATAACCAATACTTCGTTATACACGGGTTCACTACAATGGTTTGGAGTGTAAATACAAAATATTGCAACATGTTTTTGCACATGCGATCACCCAGAAATATGCTGTTAATGTGCACAGTCAGTGATAAAACACACAAACAAAACAAAACCTTAGCCTTGATAGTGCTTTCTACTTTTGAGCATAAAATGAATTATGCAAAAGATGAAATTGTACCACAGATGGGATCTGTGCTACAATAAGCTCTCATGATGACAAACTCGGTTTAGTTAATATATTAGTAACCTGAACACTTCAAGAACATTTAATTTGTCATCTATTGCATCATTAATTGCATCAACTAATTGCATCATTATTTTGAACACAATTTCAATGTACTTCAACCACTCTCTCGAAAGGAGTATGCTATATGTGCTAAATGTACTTCACTAAATTTCTTGACATTGCAATGTAGCGAAAAACATGATTTAGTTTCAGAATATCTTAATTTCTCAGCTGCGTGTTATCACACCTTTAATGCCTGTTGTGTTCAACCAATCTTGTTCTATGACTTCATTTTATAAAAGAAACTAATTGGATGCACACTGCACAATCTATACTACGAGTGTGTGTTTTATTGTTGGCACCAATGCACGGCAGATATTCCAATGAAATAAATCCCTCATCAACTAGTACTATGTCGATACTAGCATCAGCATCACTGCAAGAACATTTTACAGTTTCAAAGCTTCCGCACCTGGTGTTTTCGGTGACGTCTGTTTTTGCCGAGCTGCAGTCTTGGCTGCCGGAGAAGCCTTGCGTTGATTACCTGCTGATGCATAAAATGGTAACAGATTCAAAACAGCGTAAACCAAGGTCAAAGGAAATGAGTAAGGCACAGCCTTGTCTGCCTGCTACTGTAATACAGAGTCATGAACACTGCACCGAGAACAGAAGAGGGAAAAATAGTAGATTTTTTCATGTGATCAGAAAGCTTGTGCTAGTAACACTGGAAAGTGAATTGCAGCGGCAATGAAAAATAAGTAAGGTCACATTACAGTTGGCGAGCCATGATCTAAGGAAGTGATACCACGATTGAAGTACTTCAGCACAATGAATTATCAAGTCATAATAAAAGGCTGTTCCACAAACCTATCAATTGAAAAGACAGTGTAAAGAGACACACACAAAAAAAACAAACAATTTTCTTCATAGTAGTAAATTATCCTTTAACAATAAAGAACACCACTTTTAATGCGAGAGGACGCTTGGTAAGGAAGAAAATGCACAAAAAGAAAAACAAAGGTGGCAACAACATTGTGAAGTTTCTGCAACAGCTCACTGTGACGTCATCAATCCGGACAGCATTTTCTAGGGCCTGTGTAACCGCTTGTTGCTAAATATTATTCACATAGTAGTCTTGGGGACACAAAGTCTGAACACAGTAAACTGAAGAAAAGCTCATTGAACCACTGTAGCGAAAATATGCAAGCTGCCGAATTTGTGACGTCACTGTGGCGATCACATGCTGAAGTTTAGCAGCGAAATACAAACATGAAACTATAACTTTCATTTTCTCATTTTATAGCTGACCTGTGAAGGTGAAATTATTGACAATAAGGATCTCAAAGAGAAACTCCTAATGTTTCATTTTAATGTACATTCAATATCATAAAGACAATAGACAAAATGTGATACTTAATAAAATGTGACAGTTATGCTTCCATCCAATAAGGTCACAAAAAAGAAACCTGCAAGCTCGCTGTTGTTCAACGCACCTTCGGCTTTGACTGGAGACACTGCTTTTGTCGGGCTCTTCTTCTCGGAAGAATCGGTAGAGCGGCCAGCCCTAAACAAGGGAGTCATTTGTACTTTGTATGGCCCGCAATACACAAAAACAGATATCTGTAGGAAAACTACGCTTTGTTTTTCTTTACAACACACAAGGCATTGAACACATGACTTTAGCAGCTAGGTAATATTGACGTGCTATAAAGAAAATTAGGTGTAAGTTGAGCAGTGGCTTTGTTTTTTCTTTTGCCTATGGCATATGGCAAGAACCAGCCTGCTTGAACAGGACCATAAATTATGCAACAGCTTTTTTTGTGTTTTCTTTTCCAGCTGGACAAAACAGTCTGATGCCCAACATAATGTCGTTGTCAAACAAGGAGGCAAATAACGCATAATATGCTTGTTTTGTGTTATCATATATATACATCTGATCATAAGCACTGCATTTACTTGTTGAACAGCAGTCAATTAGGATCATTATAGGATTGAACTTGGCATACTTATGCCGTTTGTATTCATTACCAACGTATATACTCAAAGCACATAGTTACAGAATGGATGTGAACAAATATGCTTTCTGAGTGTTAGAAAAATCCACTTTAGTTTATACTAGAGTAAGTTTAATAATACTAATGTGGATTGCAAAGAGGTAGCTTTAAGCACGTTCCCAAGATGTAAATAGTTCTTGTTCTGAAACAAGACAGAGCTAACACAAACATCCCAGTAGGTGCTTACTCAGCATCTGTCTTCTCTCTCCTCTTAGCAGACTGAGATCGATGAAGAGAAGCTGGAGTAGGTCGTTCCCGAGAAGGTGTCTTTGCAGAGCTTAGCCTGCAGAATTGCAAAATTTGGAAACCGTATTAATAACTTTTGCCATCTGCTGAGTAATTACAGGTGTAATTTTAGAGAGACACAAAGACAGTGAGATGGACATGCCAGCAGAAATTAAGAAAGTGAATCAGAGTTTGACAAGCGAGAAGTTTTAATGCTAGGTATACAAAAAAATTGACTTTAACATTTGCAAATGTGTCTATTCATGTAAAAAATGCATTGTTTACAAATTAAAAGTGCGCACGTTGAGGCACATCCATATGATCAATATTACCACAACCCTTTTCTTTTTTCACCTCCGTGCATCTGTGCAATATTTATGCTGACAGTTAAAATTTGTCTTCCCTACTCAATTGCTGTTCTTGTGTCCTGTGAACCTTCAACAGCTTGGTCATCTGTCATTCTGATGGATCACTGAACAGTCTCGCCCAAATCCATTGACATGGCTTTAGGCAAGCAGGCATGCAGACAGAGTTGATTGCATTGATGTATATGACAATAATGATTGCTAACGAAAAAACGTGCCTTGGCGTGTGTGCTAGAGCCAAGGCAGCGAGGCTTGCACTGGAGTCCAGTTTGGCCCACAGTGTGGTCGTCCTGTGCGATGCAGTCGGTCCCATTGTCTGTAGCGCGCCAGCACGTGACCGGCTGCGGTATTCATCAGCCATGTGCAGTCGCTCCACCACCTCAGTGTACCACTGGTTTGGGTCCACCATGGGGGGAGCATCTGGCATCTGAAAGCAGTAACGAGGAAAACGTGGACATGTCCAATGTTTAGGAGTACAGGCAACTGGGCGCGAGGCAACAGGGCGCGACTTGCTTTAAATGCAAGTTCTTATGCGACCGACACACTTTGACTACAACATAAAAATTTGAGCAAGTTGATGGCAAATAAACTTGTACATTTCAACAAGCATAAAGCAACAGGACTAGCGCCAGTCCTGTTTATGAGTGTCTTCCTTTTGTGATGGTTGTTTTGCGGTAGTCAACGTTTACAAGTTCAGACGCACTGAACATGTGGAGCGCGATTACTAAAGAGCCTTAGTTTTGTTGCTAGCCAACAGAATGACGTGGACTAAGTGGTATTGCATTTTTCGTAAAAGGCTTATACAGCGCAAAAATGATGACAAGATAACAAAACAGTGCATGATACACCTTCAATTTCATTTTAAATTATGAAAAAAAAAAACGAAAATTACCAAAGTCTATCAGAAACCACACCTGACTGCTGGGAACTCCATTCATGCAAGCAACACTCGAAAGCTTTTGCTAAAAAAGGCAGTACTAATCATCAAAATGAATGAGAAATCAATAAAACAAATTAAAGAGAGAGTTTGGTACACTCACAATTGCCCTTGGCTTCTTCCAGCTGCCATCGATGTACATGTAGGATGAGAAAGGCTTGAACTTAGCCTTGTATTCTGTTCTATTGGTCGTTTTTCTGCGAGAGATGAACACACATAAGCAAACTGACGAGGACAGTTTGTTAATGTGGTTGTAGTTAGTATGCTTCAAACCAGTTATTGAAATTTACAGACTTGGTGTAACATGGCAATTCGTGGAATGGTATATAAGAATTTACAACACTGGCATGCACAAGGGCCCTCTTTCTGCCATACAACAGCCACTACTATCAGAAAATATGAACGCCTTACTTGACTTCATGGGAGGTGTCGTCTCGAGGCAACAACCTCTCCATGGGCTCAGCTCGGTGTGGGCCATCTGCATTTACGAAAAATATGAGTTATAACAATGTATAGACCAGGCAAAAAGAGCGATTCGGTTATGACAAAGAAGTCCGCCTAGAGATTTCACTGAAGCAGTTGACAACTCTTGAAAGTGCGTCTAAATCAATACCCAATTTTCTTAATTCGAAATGGGTAAAAGTTTAAACGCACTACCATTTTGATCACATGACTTGTTCATACATGACTAAGCTGTGGCAATAAAAGTACCTCAACGACTGTTTCTTTCTTTTTTTTTTTTTTTGTTCTGCATGAAGTGCTCCAAGTTTTCTTTCTCAAATGCATTCTCTTGCTTGACGAGAGTAACATTTTAAGCTACACTGCACTACACCATTACATTTTGATGACAAATACTTGACCTAAACAGCCAAATTTATCATGAAAGAAGGCAAGGCCTATGGACACACTTGCAGAAGAGAATAAACCATCTATGCATATCTACACAACTTTCATTTGTGATGAATCTCAAGAAACAAGCTCAACCTTCTGTCATTCTAAGCCAAACTTACATCAATACAGGAGAAAATGGAGAAAGTAGAGATTTGGAGAAGCCAACATGAATCATGTTGCTTCTTTTTCTGTTCATTTCTTCATGATTAAAAGATTACTGAGACCAACTTTCGCAGATGGGTCTACTTTGCCATAAATATATCCTGTATACATAAACGGCTCTAAGGAAATGTGAAGCTCAGTGAATGCTGATATTATATTTAGATCTTAAAGTTGATTTTGCATGGTGCACTTACTGAATCAACACTACCGTGATGTCACACACTTCAGTGTAGCTCAATGTGATGACGGCAAGTACCAAAACATTCACATATAGGCGCTTGTGTATCACCAACACCGTCATGGAGCGAAGTGGCCACAAAAATGTCATGACACCTTACGCGAGCGCGTGACGAGTAGCTCATACCGTGCTGCGACATCAGGGTACAAAAGGAACTAAAACGCATTATCAAAAACATATTATGGTTCTTTTTTTAGTGTGCACTCATGCTTACCAGTACATATTCTAGGCTCTCCTGAGGGCTTAGCCTTTGATTTCACACACAAAAAAAACTGATAATTGTGCCCCTTCACTTGTGCACATGTGTTGTTGCCTGTGTGAATTACTGATAATTGAGAGCTGATAATTCTGCATTGTGTTGTTCTCTTTTCTAATCCCTGTTACGTACTACACCCCACTTCTTGCATTAACAATTCCTAACTAGCCCGAATGGCTGTTTTGGTATAATTTTCCAATATAACATCACACTGAGATTTAGGACGCGGTACATACCGATGACATCCCTGGTGGCCGGAGGCAGAGAAGGCTTGGGTGGCCAGGCAAAGGCAGCCCTGTACTCGCTTGTCTTACAAGGAGCCTCATCACCATGGCTCTGCCAGTGGCAAGAACACACAGAGGCATTCAATCAAAACCGGCTGGGCTGCCTATCTGCTCACACACTTGTACGCTGATACCAATTTAGGAGTTTTGGGATGCACACTAGGAGGCCAATTATTCAAAGTTCCCAAAGTTACTTCATTTATATCAGTGTACTAAACCCACTAAGTAATGTAAACCACTCTTGGTTCTGTTTATTTGCAGGTCAACTTTACCCCTTTCCCCATAATATCAGCATATTTGAATAGTTAAAGATACAAGAGATATACTGTCAAAATAGTGAAGACACTATTAATTTGGGTCACTCTAAGCATGTGGCCTTATGCTAAAATAATGCATCACCAAATGCATAATGATACATTTGTCACACTTTCAAGCTAATTAATCTTGACAATATAATTTTTTTCCTTAAGTCCACTGATTACACTTCTTATTTGCATGACAGATAATCTTCTGTTGAGGCTCGCACCAGCAACTCCCAGCAGTCCTGCAACCAATTTTGCCCAAGTTTGTCAAAAAGTGAATGCAGTTTTACTCTCCACACCTTTTCTTTCATATCAGATCTCTTTGGTAGTATAAATTAATCTGAAATATGTACAAAAACCGAGAATTTTTTTTTTCCACTTAGTTTAAACAACATTTGCAAACATCACGAGTCTGTACTCTGATAAGGTTGGATGCTCTTGAACAATGAGATCTTTAAGAAAGTGTCCTAAGCGCATACTGCCAGCATGATTTCAAATACAAATAAGTAAAAAAAAAATGACCAGGATGTATTGCTACACCCCCGCGTTAACCTGCTTGTAGCTGCTCCTTAATTCGGTATCGAGAATGCTGGGACCGAACTACGTTAAGAAATCGGCTCCAGATTGATTGCGCATATCATTATAGGTTGATGAAGCATGGGTTGTGTCGTTGCAACTTTTGTTTGTTTATTTGGGCTTCACTTTATGCTGGCAGTACATGCCTGTGTGAATCCTTACAGGCAACATTTATTTATTTATTTTTTACTGCATGGCCTTTACAGCCTGCAAACAACCTGGAGCATGCTTACCAGGTACATTCTAAAAAGCTCTCCATTTCACACATTCATACAGCTGCAAGCAGTTTTATCACAAGCCAGGCAAAAAGCAAAGCCAACGAAAGACCACAGCCAGCCCACTGAGTGGTTGTTGTTAGATTTGACACCATGAGACTCACCGGTAAGTTAGTGAAACTCCCCTGTTAGTGAGAGGCAAGCTCGTTAACACAGCAAGCTTTATACTGCCAGAGTACTTTAACTCTGTCATTTTTTGCAACATATATATGAAGCCTTAGTCACTCCCATGAACACAGCAAACTTTTTTGTAACAAATTGTAGAGTTCAGTCCAACTAATGTAATGAGCAGCTGCTCAGTAATATACCACTCACATAAGGAAACACCTCAGAGTATTAAAAATGAGTCTGCGACAAACTGAAGGCACATTTATGCCACTAAAATGATTTTTCAACAGTCTAGGCTCTTCTTATCACAACTGCCGGTGTGAAGGCAATGACAGTAAAGGCTTGCAAATAAACACTGCCACCCGGTAGCATAGCCACTAACAATACAGGCAGACCGACCCAGAAGTCACAACGAGTCACAACGAGTCAACAGAAGTGAACAAATCAGGTAAAGAATGCACTCATTAAATAAATTCCCCTTTCCTATGGCTTTCCGAAGAGGGTATGCCCTGCAGAAAGTTGGCTATGCTACCTACAGTAGGCGGGTCTCCACTGGGCCTATTAATGGGCAAACTCAGAAGCAAGCAGCGAGTAGTAGCGGTTAGAAAGCCAGCCTCTCCCTGATGATGCACATGCTATGTTGTTCTGCTGGTGACAACGCACCCCTACCTCTGGGCTGGTGCCATCACAACCCCCATTCATGGGGCCTTCCGCACAACACTCTTCTTTGCTCTGAAAATGTGATGCAAGGGAGCAGAAGCTCCTGCTTACTTTCAATCAATGCACAAACAACGTTCCTCCTTGTAGTAGAAAGAATTCATGAACTCCTTGTAGCAAAAGCATACTCGTAACAGCAGACCTTTCCCTGCTTTGACAGACTATGCATTTGACAGTACCTTATGCGTAAGGTAGCTGGCAATAATATAATTCTAGGCTTTAAATAATGAGAGTCATTAACGAGTCGTTACTTATTCTAGGAGAATAAGTAACGAGAATTGATAAATAAATAAATAAATCAGGCACTCATCACAGCCTCAACAACATGTTCACTGTTCGAAAGAAAGTGAAGAGCTACAAACCAGTGCATGTTTACCAACCAGTAATGCTTTATATGAGCCTTTACCATATTTGCGCCTACTGTCTAGTACCTGAGCTATGTGACGCACACGTAAGAGACAATCATTTCCAAAATTCACGAGCAGAGTAATAGCAATTAGTAGCCTGGTAATCAAGGAGACATCTACTGATTTCATACTACATATGGAAACAAAAATTTACAAAAGTAGAAGAAAAATAATTACAAAATGCCAGTACTGAATTCACTGGTAAATATTAAATGCATCATGCACACAGCACCCATTATTCAAACAATATGAGCTACAAGTGAAAAAAAAATTAGGTAGCATCTAGAATTCAGTTTCCTCTGCAGAAAAGAAAGAAAATTCTTGTTTGGCAAGTGTACGCACTTGTCACTCTGCTCCATTCTCACCATTTAGTAGGCTGTAACAAGCCTATGCAAATTGCAGCAACAGACTACATAAAAACAACTCTTTTTTGTTCTTGTTGAAAGTACCACAGAAGGTATCGCAGCGTGCTCAGTTAAGCTATAAATATGAAGACACATTAAGGAAAACAGAAACGACATGAAATGTTTGAACACAGCTTACAAGCTGCACACGGTTATAAAAGAGAAGCAGTGCAATGTGGGGTGTAGCTCAAAAGACAAGTTGAAAAACCACGTGAACAAGTTTAACTCTTCACTTGCTCATGATCTATCACTTCGCACGGCTATCTTGACACAGCACTCCAGCAAATGTTTTTTTTGAACCATTCATGCCACGCGCTTTTCTTTTGGCATTACTGTGCAGCTAAGCCCCACAACTTCCTATATAGGTAAACGTCATGTTGCATGGACTGTCATTGCTTAAATCTTGTGAAAATGACAGGGTTGGCATGTATTGTTGAGGCAATGCTGTCCTTGCTTCTATGTATCCGACATAATTCTCAACAGAATGTACAGGCTCGGAATAAATCTATGTGCACTATGTTTGGGTCAAAGTAAAACAAAACTTGGGAAAAGCCCACCTCCTATGTTTATTTTCATGCATGTGCATACACATAAACGTGACATTTTTACTTGTGAAATTAACCCCTACAATTACTATATGAACAATTTTCAAGAAGTATGTGGTAAAATTTCCAGAAAATGACATGGTTATGGAAGACCTCTTTAATTCAATCCGTAGATAACTCTAATTGACTAGTTGGCGAAACAGAAGTTCAGCAAGTTTGATCTTCTAGACCTACACGAAGTTATTCCTTCCAAGTTTTTCTCCCTAATGGCCCGAATTCTAGACAGACCCAAAATGAAAGGTCAACGTCCAATGCATCGCCGTTCTCTTAGTCTGAATAAGAGGTTCCACTGTATCGTGCTACAGTACCCATTTGGAATCTACAGTACTGACTCAGAACATAAGCACAACACGTACCATGACAGGCCTGCCACGGCCAAGGCTGGGGTCTGCAGATCTGCTTCGGGAGCCCACCTTGGATTTGTCCGACCGCTCGCCGGGCTGTGCAAAGTGACAGTGAAGGAATTAATATTCCAACTTGCACTTGCATTACACTGAACAAACTAATGCTTTGAGAAACATAGTGGCAAACACACTGCATGCGGACACTTGGCCACTGGTCCCAGCAGCATTCCTTATAAAACCAGCATCATCCGCACATTGCTCCCAAACAACCCAGTACACACAGAAGCGTCAAGAAGAACCAATATTTATAATGTGCTCGTGCACGTAAGATGTATACGTATGCCTGAGTGCATAGTAGTGCTTAATATGAACCGAAACATAGTGCCAACAATCAAGTGGGTCCCAAGGGGCCAAATTTAAAAGTGGTTAACTAAGGAAGTGCCAGTAATCAGAACAGCACTCAATTTTGGCTATGTCGACATTACTGCGTATGGTCGGGGCCACTTTGAACGTGGCCATCGTGTTGCAGTTTTTGTTGATGGCAGCTGCAAGCACATACAGAAAGAAAACAGAGAATGGTCTATATCCCTGATAAAAGCATGGAAATAATGTTATTGCAGATACCACGATCGCTGCACTACTTTTGCAGACACTAAGATAGAACTGTTGCACTGATAAAATATGCCAGGATGAACCAGTAAATGTTAGAGGTGTATATTGTCCCCATACTGGCTGCGTTTTTTTGCGCTTATTGCATAAAAAAAAGTTAGAACGCACTACTTTACACAGCCCAGCCAGTACAAACAAAAGAATGGATCACACCATGCATGCTTCCATGTAGATTTGGTTCCAGCCATAAGATTGAGAGAAACTATTAAAGGCCAATGTCACACACTGGAATGTGTGACATCCGCCAAAATTACAAAAGCTTTTCTTTTCATATAAACATTATTGACCTTTTCCTGGTACTTCGAAATTTGCCACAGCACCTCAGCAGCTACTTAAAGGGGTGGTGCCATCAAATTTTTTGGCATGCATGTTCTTTGCTGTAAGTGTTTCCTTACAGCTCCAAGAAGCATGATAAATACACCAAGATTCGTTTATTTTAGCTAAATAATTTGGCATTGCTCTACTTATGTGGACCATTTTCGGTTTCAGTTTTGCGGCGCCAGGTTGGGCAGTGATGTCGATGCATAGGTGGCTTGGTCACGTGACCACACAAGGCTGTGGCGCACATCGTCCTGAATTTTGTCTACTCTCACACACACTTGCCACACAAGCGGCAACAAAACACTGAATGCCTTCGCAGATTTTGATGCGTAGCACTTAGCAAAGAAGCGACCGAATACAGCGACTAATACAGCAAGTAATTGGCGAGTAATAGAGCAACCGATGTTTTGCTGGTACGTTGGGTACGCTCGTTTCGGAGATGGCGGAGGTTGCTCACATCACTACAGATCTGGTGTGACGTCACGACAACTGCCATTGCTTCTCCTATTCTGAACTGTTAATGTTGCTGCACAAGCGATGGGCCTAGATCACGAGAGTGAGCATTCAGTTACACTTTTAGTGAATTAAAATATATTCTACACATTTGTGGTGTCCAACCCTTCGTGTGGAGAGTCCTTGTATAAAGAGAAAACCCACAAGAGGCTTGGGATAGCCTCGAAATTTGGTGGCACTACCCCTTTAAATGCAAACAAGTAATCTCACAAAAATAAAGGCATGGACTGTAGACCAGAAGGCAGTGATAAGTAAAAATGTTTGTTGAACTGCCATAGCTATGCTGACCACAATAAAAGCATTACATGAATGTAGACAAAGTTTCGCCCTGAGATATTTTTCGCACCCCAGGCAATATATTAACACAATGTACCGGTACCCTGACTTCAATCAACGCTGGTCAGAAAACAATAAAAGCTACAAAAAAAGAACAAAATTTTAAGGAGTACTATAACTCGTACTGACCCTAAAAGGTCATCAACCTATAATAAAACCATACCTAAACAATTGAAAGCATCTGCAATGATAATTAAAAGCAATAAAGCTTACTTGTCCACAGGTGAAGAACACTACGCGTGCAATCAACATTCCTGAGTTTGCGGCGATAACAGTGCACTTTCACTAGCATCTAACTGTAGTATGTAATCGCATGCTGCTGGACAAGGGGAGCCCTGTCATCACACTGAGCAGTCTTGCGAGGGAGTGCCTTGCTGCTCGGCGAACCTCACGTTTTATTTCATTTTATCATTGTTTTCGTTCCATACCCCCTTCTTCCTCCTTTCCTCCTCGTCACCTCGCAACTGGCAGAATAAAACAAAAGTGGTTAATGTGAAAGCCAAATATGTACCCACCCTAATGATAAATGCCATGGAGTCAGCCAACACATTATGTCCCGTTACTTCCTCTACCACACGAGTACAAAAATAAAAGCATTGTGCTCCCTTCCCCTATATTTATCTTCCTTTTTTTTTTTTTTCAGCTGCTCTCCAGCCTGGGCATCTCCATTAGTTACTGGTAGAGAGCAAGGGGAGGGCATTATCCTCAAGGACAAAAAGAAACAAGGTGTGAGTGTCTCTCTTCATTTTTATTTATTTATTCTGTTTTTATGGAGAAGGCAGAAATAGAGGTGGTTTGTGAAGGCAAGCGAGAAAAAAACATGAACCTCAATTTCTTCTCCCACTCCTCCTCTCTCTCTTTCCTTCCATTTTTTTTTTCTTCTGTGAAATAAGGAACAATGGTGCACTAAGAACAGCCATGCAAGTTAGACTGAAGAGGAGCTAAACGGAAGGACTGTGCCCAGGACAGAATGGTGCTACACGGGTTAATATCCTTTGATTGGAGCAGCCACGCTTTGAAGAATTCAATTTATAACTATTGAATGATGGACAGTGATAGATATGCATCAGGAGCTCTACATTTCAGAGTAATTTATATGAAGCAACTGTCTCTCTTTCATTTTGCATAGACACAAAAGCATAGACACAAACAAAACCTAGAACAAAACCTTTTGTTCTAACAAACAAAACACAAACAAAACCTTTTGCATAGACACAAACAAAACCTAGAATAAACAAAAAAATAGAACGCTGAGAAGCCCAGCCCCATCTTTGATTTTTATGTGTTCCTTCGCACAAAGGTTGAGTTCCGAGTGAAACACCTGGCAGGCGGCGAGCCTCTACCTTTCTTCCCCTTACCCGCCGGTCCCTTCCCCACTGCCGATGCAATGCGTGACCTCAGAGGCAGACACACCCGACCGACTAAAGCAGACGCACCCAATATGCCATGCCTCCCCGCCCTCTCCTTTCTTGACTTCTCATTACTCTTTAACTTCTAAGAGCCATTCTTCCAGGCCTTCCAACATGGTTGCCCTCACCCTCTGTCACTCACTCTCCTTCTCTCACTCATTACATCACAACCTCTCCTTTTGCCACTTCCCACAAGGGGAGCAAAATGGTCAATGTTGTTTGCACTTAGTGAGGGTAGGAGCACTTCCATTGAATGCCACACCAACTACCCTCTGGACGACGTGTGCACCTGCCCTGCCTAATGAATCATTACGTGACAAAGCCCTAACCCAGGAAGGTGGTTTGCTCTACCTGTGTACTGTCTGAATTGAGTTTGAGATGAAAAAGCAAAAAAAGCTATCATATTGCTTTATTCTTTTCTGTCCGTAATTACACGTGCTTCATTGCATAACGGTCAGTTTCTAAATATACTATACTACGTAGAAAGTCAATGTTGCCAAGGTTGACATATGTGAACACACGAAGTCGTGCAACAGTCTATTTTTACGTCTTTTCATTTCAATTAAAGGGACACGAAGAAGGAAGAATGACCTGGTTTAGATTGACAAATTGCATTCTGAGAACTCTAATGCCATATGTCTCACTATCATAAGTTCATCATTAGCAGAGAAAATCAAGGTTGAAGTCATATTTTAAATTTCGCACCGAAATCTCCTTAAGTGACATCAAACACTTCAAAATGTATTTTGTGTATTTTTGCAACATTGGCTCGACTAAATTTCTTGAAACTTCGTATGCTAGGTCTATGGCACCCGCAGATAGCAATGTACTTCATATTGTCATGGCTATCAATTACAAGCTACGCTGGACCTAAAAGACACGTTAAAGATCTATGACATCACGATGTTTGGTAGAGGAATCTCAAAGTGATGTTTCCACCCACATTTTCTTTTCATGCGTTTTTTCGCTTACCAAGCGTCACGTAATAGTAAGAGTGGTGTTTTCGAGATTGTGAAACCTCACTTTACTAATATGCGAAAAATCATTTTCCTCTTTAATGTTGACGGCTATATGGAACAGGTCATGAAGCGGAAACAAAAGTCAGCTAAAGACACACATTTTTTCTCGCAATACCTCAGCATACCTTTTAAAACGAAAGCAACTTGCAAGGATGTGCTTTTAAGAAATTTTAAGTTTTGCATTTTCTTTGCCAGAACTATAATATGATAATGGAGCAACAAACCCCAATTAAAACCAGTTGCCTAATGGCAGCATTCCAGGACTTTATGTGCCTTTGAATAGACAACTTTGACTTGGCCTTCAGCTGATTCTTCCTCTAGAATCGACTGCAATTGAATTATAGATTCTGAAGGAACATAAATCTAAGAAAAAAATCTGGGACAAAAGATGGGCCACCAGTTCCACTAAAGGGTGGAAAACGGCTCAGTGCAAAAATTGTGCTTGATAAAAGCTACGTTCTTGCTGACATGTAAATTGCCAGAGGAGATAACTCTACGAAATACCTTGTTTGAGATACAGGTGGACACGTTATGAAAGCTTGCGAAAATGGACGCTTCAGATAGCAAAGCGTGAAAGAAAAAAGAATGTGCATCTCCATTTGCAGAAAATGACATAGATGCTGAATGTTTTTAATCATCAAGTACTTCATGGTTTACCTTTCCTAATTAGGCAAAAGCTTCAGCACCCTACATATGTCTGAATATTTGGGTGTCTTAAGCTTGTGATTTATGGGTCACGGCCTTAATAGGATCTACACACGGGTTAACCTATGGCGAAACAAGTGCAGCCATTCAGAACCATGAATCATGAACACTTCAGATCATGTACAGCAAGCACCGCTGAGAGGTGCTTCTAAACTGCTCAAACAATAAGAGAGAGCAGGTGGTAACTGACCCTTGCCCTGTAGCAGTGGTCGTTGCTGTCACGGGTAACTGCTTCGGCTGATCCCGCAGCCGCCGCCTGATGGTGACTCCCGTCGGTGCCCAAGATGTCGCTCGTCCGATATGCTACCTCCGGGTGCTTCTTCTTCCTTGTGAGTGCTGGTTCCAGTGCTACATTCATGGCCCAAAGTCAGTCACACATCACAGAAAAGTCAACTCTTATTAACAAGCGTACAGCACATTAATAAGAGTTAAAAGAGTTAAAAACACAAGAGAAGGACAAGCGCTTGTCTTTTTCATGTTTTTTTTTTTTGCGCCATAAGCTCGTTAAGAATGAACTAACTCGCCAAACAAGTCATTCTGCTTAACTCTTATGTTGAATTCCAATCGCAGAGTCGGAGCAGCTGATGGATTCCGTGAGCGAGCACTCGACTCTGGCACGAAGCAACACCTACGAAACCGCGATTGGAATACAATTTTTGCCACCGTAGTAAGCATAGAAGCAAGAAAGAAATGAAAGTCCCTAAGCTGCCCAGAATACCTTGCATGTAGTTTTTACATTCTGCTGATTCCGTTGTCATATTCTGCTGAATTGCTGCTCGTGCGTAGTGGTTTCAGTGTGGGTGACATGATCCAATTAACTGCTTGCACAGGAACTGGAGCTTACCGACTTGGAACTGTCGCAAAACATGTGACAGCGGTGGTGCCCCCAAGTGTGCGAACGTGTTAAAGAGAGTGCATGAATGTGTTAAAGAGAGCGCACTTGACTTTCACCCTCACTCTGCTATAGGAACACAATTGCTTCAAAATAGCAGAAAAACTTGCCCCGACTTCACCATTGGAATCCAACAATAGATACCTGTGAACTTTTTGGTTCAGAAAAGCACCATAATAAGGACACCAGTACCGAGGCCCACAATCGAAAACAATTATTTTGGAGTAAACAGGTTTTGCAGGGTGCACATGCACATCATAAACCATGACTTATCTTTATGCACAAAACAATAGAGATAACGAACAACAACAAGCAATAGTGTTCTCCACTATGTTCAAGACTTCATTGTTGCACACTTTGCCTGCTTATTGAAGATATTTCAATAAACCTTCTTAAAGCAAGTATTAATTACTCTTGTGCCCTTTCACAGCCAGCATACTTGCAAGAGTATAGTTGGAGATTGAGAAGTGAGGCTTTATAAAAAACTTATTTCATCAAACATCTATGAAACATACGTGAAATTATGTGAAAAGCCACCACTCAAAAGCGGGAAAATTTAGGATGGCTGGCAGGTGTGACTATAGAATCTTCACCATTCCAGAAAGTTTGGGGTTACATATTCCTGGTGCTCAATTGTGGCGAGAAAAACAAAAATATTAGTGACATATTCTGATGTAAGGAACATGAAGCATATTTAAGATGCATTTTTTAGCATTTGAGATTAAAATAAATTAAAGAGGTACAGACATAAAATTCGGCAGCACGATACCTTGTGAGATAAATTTGTGTAGATACACACACAATATCTACAAAACATCCACAAATAAAAACTCTTAGCATATTTCAAATCAATTTGAAACTGTATGCCATGCATCTAAGCACAATACAGACCTCCCCGTGACATCGACATCACTTTGGTAATAATATAAACAACTGACAACTACCTGCGTCACAGGTTTGTATACGCATTGCCACAGAATGATGTTCATCACTGTTCTGCAGAATAAAGGGCCAGCACTGTTTACAAAAAGGAAAAAAACACATGGTCCCACTTCACTGAGCACTCCTTGAAACCAAAACTGTGACTGAGCCCCATAAAAATGTCTCCACGTAATTAACAGTTGCGCACTCTAGCAAATGAGGCTTCAAGCCATAACAAGTGGGTCGTTAGCCACTTATTTCAAGAGAATGAAGATAATGTGAAATTTCTGGGTCTATACTTATTTAAAAAAAAGAATGTTTGAATTTCTCAACAAACTGGTGATGGGAGAAGGGCTCATCTATTTGCAGGCTGACAATTGATTGATATGTGAGGTTTAACGTCCCAAAACCAACCATATGATTATGAGAGACGCCGTATTGCAGAAATCCGGGAATTTCGACCACCTGGGATTCTTTAACGTGCACCCAAATCTGAGCACACGGGCCTACAACATTTCTGCCTCCATCGGAAATGCAGCCGCCGCAGCCGAGATTCGATCCCGCAACCTGCTTGCAGGCTGAGAATGACTGGTATTCTCCTCATAACCGTCTAAATTAAGTGGCCTGTTCTACAGAACAACAATAGAAGTTGTTTGAGATATTTTGTTGGAAACATTAAAAGAAACCAATTTTTGAAAGCTACATTCACAATTTTATGACATGTTGGCGGAAGGCCTTAAGATCTAAATTACATGATGACATTCAAGAAAATTAGTATACAGTTTAGGACAAGCGTGATCAGATATGAGAGTATACTGAAATGTTTATTACTATGGGTGAAGTGCCGACTGTGTCAGGTGAAAGAACTGGAACGTATATGCCAGCTAAATGTCAAGAATATGATAGTGCAGAAGGTCTTTCTTCATTACTTTCAAAAGAAGTTGCATAAGTCATGTGCATTCTTCAAATGGTCTGGTAATCTCCGGTATTTATACTGTGACTAAAACAGATGAGTATGTTTTTGTAACTAAAATATTTTTGAACATGAGGACGAGAAATCTGTGTATGTGTCTAGTTTAAAACTCAGTAGATATTTTCACAGAGTGTTGCTTCTTTCTCAACAAGTATTAAACCATGGTAGTGCAGAGAGGAAATGGTGAAATAGTAAAATAAAAGTAAACAACCAAACAAAGTTGTTTTCACAGTTATATATTCAAATAACTGTTGTATGCAATGCACTTCAAGAATGGTGCATGTTTGAAATTTATTATTAACTGAAACTGGAATCTACATGCCATAATTTTCTCACTTTACCTCAGCATGCCATTTAATGCTGTTTAACTGGAAAGGATTCAAGCTACTAGCTCAGGCTAGGAGTGCTATTATATAAATACTTCAGTTAGAACATAACTCAGTAGCTAAAAATAAACATTGAGACAGCAGACACATTTAAAAAAACAAAAAAAAACACAAATATGCATTTTTTAAAAAATTGTTAGACTGCTCACTGCACGGCTTATTTTGTCGATCATAAAAAATATCTATGAAATATACAAGAAATATCAATAAAAAAGAGCTGCCAGAAAGCAATGTAATGAATATGTATGCTCTTCAAATAATTTTTCATGTTATAGTTACTTTGTGTTACTTAAGCAGACTGAGGAAAGCACAGCCGAGAGGAAGTGTTTAAAACGCTTGACTTTAATTTCAAAGTGAATAAGCTTCTTTTTTTTTTAATGTGGAGAATATAGTTTAGGGTGATCATTCAAATCTGTGAATAGTTATTGTCAGGTTATGCCCAGTAAGATACCTAATTCCCTTGTGAAGACTAAACTTCGATGCACATACTAACTTCAAACATTGTTTCACACATTACAGTAAACTTTAGTGAACACAGATTATACACCATGATAGTTTAAAATAGTTTATATCGTACCAACTATGTGCACAAGTACTAGTCTATATCAACAACAGTTATAGTCAGTACCTGTCGTGTATACAAATTTATGAACACCGATTAAGGCATCTCCGTTCGTTAGCTTACGTAAAGATATGACTTGTACACATGACTTCCACAACTACGTGAATTCAATTACTGATTCTCAGCGCGTCCTGCAGCCCGGGTCATAAGTAAATCAAACACAATCCAGGTTACAAGCACACATCAGTACACGCAAACATACACGCACCTGGTCTCAAAAAATTCATCATTTTCTTCAAATGGGCAACTTCGAATGTGGGGACTTGAAGAACCGATAGCACGACAACACAGCGGGAGACGAGATGAAAGAGGCACTCACACCAACGATGCTTCGTGCAGTCTAACAAAGGGCATAGGAAAGAGGGGGGGGACCAGCAAACGAGCCAAGCGTGACTGATGGCAGCCCATCGTCTGCCGTGCAACAGTCGAGCAATGGCGGGGAAACAAAACAGTTACAAAGAGCACACGTGCGTCACTGCCATGAAGCTCCTGTCAATTTCATGCTGTACTACAACCTGGAATCTACATGCTCGGTTTTCTGTGCTCCGTCTACAGCTCACCGGATTGCCTAAAGCTGGGCACAACAGTTTAAAAAAAAAAGATGTAGATCAGGAACTAGCTTTCACTCGCACCGCATCTTGTGGCAGGTGAGATAGGGCCCAAATGACAGCTGTGTTATTATGACTTGCATTCCGTGCACTTGCTTTCTATTTCACAATAAACATAGCATTATATATAAAAGAAACTTATGTTACAAAAGGTTGATATCTCCTGTTAATTATTTCTTCTTTCTATAAACACAATTTAGGTAACATTCACAACAGTTCAACCTCAAGGTCTCACAGGAGATCTGTTAGTTTGGTAGGTATGCCGTGCTTTTGTGATCTCTGTTAAGAGAAATAGAAAGTTACGTGCAGATTGCTGGCAGCAATGTGAACAATGTCTACTTCAACTACTACTACCTTCATTTTAACATGCAGCTAAATGTAAAAATCATTTGAGATTTTGTTTTACTATAGCAATTCATTAATGAACATTCTTAGCATACCATAATAATGCATTAGCCATGCCATTTTCTTCATATGCAGCAAGTAATAAAGAACTTTTTTTACAGCAAAGTTATCTTAGTATTCCCTGTGCCATCATCACTGTCGGCGTCATAGTAGTAGTAGTAGTAGTAGTAGTAATCACCCAGGTTACATAACCAGAAGAGAGAGTGAACAGAGAAATAACTAAAATGAAATTATGACGACGCATGACATTATGATGATGATGCTCAGAACCTGTAAGCACGTGTATTTCAAACTAGTGGCAGATTTGCGACACCACGTGATCTTGCTAGCCAATCAATACACTCGTGCACTTGCACATTTGCTGTACGACAGTTTACACGGCTGATTTCTTTCTTTTTTTCATGATTTGTTCGTGACCTCTTTCCCCACATACACACACGCACGCGAGAAAAATTTATTGACCTGTTACTGTAACCCGAACAGCATACTCCCTCCTTATGTGAAAGCCCTATTGTGCTCCAACGTGGCCTCTCCTACAACGACAAGTTTAACTCGTCAGGGACTGCTGAGGCGTGACGCTAGAGAATTTCTCAGCCACAAGAATGCGGTGAATGTCGCACAGCTTTCATAAAGAAAAGAAGCAACCATACACAGAAGAAAACTGAAGAAAGAAAAAGCAAACAAAAGCAAACAACGCAGGAACAAATACCAAGCCGAAGTGTGTGCATGGACTGTAGCAGCAAGTGTATTTCTAGTAAGAGCTTTGAAAAGGTACCGAAAGGTCAGTGGCTGACATTTAAACATGACTTTATAACAAAAAACTTGTCTTGTGTAAAGAGCCTCATTTCATTCAATTTGTTCCCCCCACCCACCCCAGTTTTTTCTATCTCACTTCTGTATGCTATGAAATAAACGGCTCTCATGTTTTTTAGCAATGGTTGGCCACCATTACCAATAATGTGTCAAATGCCATAGTTGACTCACACATGCCCTTGAAAGCACCACCAGTAATTTTTTTAGAACCTCTTATAAATTATGCAAGATAATACATTCAAACCTGAATATAATGAATGTGGATATAATTAAATATCGGTTAAAACAAAACAAATAACAAAGTATTCTTGCAGTAGATACAGTGTTAGAAATAACCTTTATAACGAATTTTTGGATATAGCGAACTTATTTTTCTTGTAAAATATAACGAGGTTTGAGTGTATACTTAGACAAAGCAGATCCCTCTTTCCAAAAAGAAAAGTGAAAAAGAAAAAAGAATTTGATGGCAAAAGCCCCAGTAGAAACTGTAGCTATTGTGACAAGATGTTAAGAGCACATAAATCTAATAATACTTTTTTTGCTTGAAGCTGGCTGCTAGACGTAATAAAGGAATCAAGGTAAAGTAACAAATTTCATTTTATGTTCTCTTTAACATACTCTAACCAGAAAATTTTATTTTAAATATATGAGCAACACGACATTCTCATTTAGGTGAAAACAAATGACAGCATTTCGGGCAAAATGCCACATTCAGTGCTTCAAACTGTTGTTGCTACAGCTGTGCTGAAAATTATGTTTAAACAATGGAAATTGGGAATTGTTGCCCCATTACTTTCCAAGCTAATGGTGTGTCTTTTTGATTGCAACAAGCAGCTGCATACATGCATTGCCGCTGCTAATGTTATGTAATTGGTATTTACAGTGAAAACATTTTGTAGGGTTTCCAAAGCATTTTACATGGAAAAACGTACAATCGAACCCACGCTCTTGTGCCCAACAGCAAAGCCTTAGCCACTAACCCACCATTGCTAGCGCACTTATCAAAGTAAACAATAGTATTCTTTTTATGCACTAAAGACCTTCCCAACATGAACCGAGAAGAAATGCAAGCCGACTCACAAGTTGCATCTGGTGGCTTCACGACGACATTTCCCGCTGGTTCTGGATGACCTGGCTGCCACGCAAAGCTCCTCTTGTACTCAGCGTGCAACTGGAATGGCAGAGAGAAAAAATGAGGAAAAGAAATAATTACCGAGTTGCAGCAGCGAATTCAGACTTCTGGCCCACAATTCAGTTTATCATCTTATGCTTTAATTAAACAGGTTAGATAGCCATCAGCAAGGCTTGTTACTGCTTAGAAGAAAGTCTAATCCCAAGCAACACGTTATGAAAAAAAAATCAAAAACAAGGAGTGTCGCTAGAAAAGACATTTCGAGAAACATACTTGTCTTCTTCAAGACAGCAACTGAGAGGCAAAACATTTGGAATTTGTTTGGAAACATCTACCAGTTATACATACACAAAAAACTTTTTAGCGTGATCATGGTCAGATCACCCATCAATAAAGGAAGGGATAACCAAATCCGATTTTCATAAAATGCGTGTAATCTATAATTTATTTTTCTGATAATTTATTTTCTTTGGCAGTTTCATAATTCAGGTATTAAAGGGTTGTGAAGAAGGTTCACTAAAAGTTAAAACAATGACTGCATGTGTTTAGTACATTGCGGTCGTGCGGAATTTCAGAGTGCTAAGTAAATATGCCGAGTCAACAATTTTCCCCTAAAAGTAAACACAGGTTCCCTTCTATTGCAGTATAGTACACGAAAGACTAGCCTTCAATTTGGTGCATTAAAAACACCATGACTAGGAAGCAAGCAAGTGGAAACATTGATACACAGAAATGTGTATGCTGGATGCCCTCGAGTGGACTACCAAAATACACGTAACTCACAGAGGTCATGTCTATTTGGTCGCACAAGTGTAAAATTCCGCAATATAACACCATTTATCGCCATTAAAGCTCGATCCCCATTGGCAGTATATAAATTGTAACCATGCCAATGCTTTATAAAAACTATGGTGAGGTGTCAAACACACCAATTATTTATTTATTTTTTGCGAGCTACCATACACAGCGATCTTAAATACGGCTGTGAGCACCACATGTTTTGTCCTTTTACTTATTTTGAATGAGAAATGCAACCAACGGTCGTACACGCCAGAAATTATGTGCGTATAATATTCATCGTACTCTCTGTTCGACAAGCATGACGACTCATGCAAAATTTCCATTCATTTAGTCTTCAACACGAGCGCGCACACGAGCTCAAAGTGCGCCAACTTGCACAACTTAGAGAAAAACATATACAACACACAAAGTAAAAGGTTCACGGTTCCACACTTGCAATTTTTTAAAGCATGCTGCAATGCACGTTCCGTGCATACAATGCACTGCCTCGCATATTACGCAACGAGGGCGTTTTCACGGCGAGATTTTCACTCATTGCGTCCACTGCAAATCGGTCACAGCGCGTCCCTAAAAACGGCAACGTAGCACACGTCTAGCCTCTCTTTAAGTGCCTGCCGTTTGCCTTGGCCTACTCTCCGACAGGGAACGCGCACGCTCAGACCGGACGTAATTAATGCACACACGGACGTGTCTGCTACTCACTCAGCGGCTCATCAGAAAACAAGGCCGCTAGATCCGCCCGTCGTGGAGACCGGTATCCACCACATATCTTACACGGAGGCGCCGGAGGAAAAAAAACTCGCTTTCGGTCCCGGAAACGACACCTGAACTCGCGTGCTCTTTGGGGCGCGAGGAGGAGCTAAGTGAGAACCGGATTAACGTCCGCGCGCCGACCAAAACAGAACCATGCGAGACGTAAACACGGTAAAGCTAGGAACCTGGCATCGCGGTGATCGCTCGTAACGGTAGTTGCGACGATTTCACGTTACCATGTTGACGACGAAACGCCGACGAGGGGCCAAGCGATCGAGCTTTCGGTTGATCTTTTCACGAGACGGCCGTGGCGGCCGACATGTTACGAAACGGAGCGGATACCCCTCCGCTCCCTCGCGTTCCCTCGATCGCCGTCGTCCTTCGCTGCCGTGGAAACGGCCCGTCCAGAGTCAAAAGAAAAAGAAACATTGCGCGCTTGGATCGTTGGCGCTGCACTACGTCTCACCCGGTGCTGCGGTTGACGACGCGGCGACGACAGGTCCAGCGCTCACGACGACGACGCCGAATACACGGCGATTTTCTTCAGCGCCCGAGGGGGACTTGCTTCGAGCAACAAAGCAAGAAAACGTGCGTCCCATATGGAGACTCCACAGAACACCTACCAGCTTGGCGGCAAGGGGTACGTCGGTCGGCCCTCCCTCACGAACGGGGCGCCGTTGTTAGTTTAATCTTTAGCTCACAGATGGCGCCACAAATCTAAACGCGTATCGTGGTTTTTTTGGCGGCTCTTTTGAACGGTTTTTATCGACCACATTGCGAATAAACGTGTACGAGTGGTTGCTCCAACTCTGAAAAGCAGAAATAGCTCGTCCGGCGACCGCTTTCGACACGAAGAAAACGTTTCTATTGCGCGGAGAAACCCGTGGCGCATCTCCTGCCCAATTTTAACGAATCGCCGTGCGTGCGTCAGCTACGATGCGGAGTCTGTTCAAGCAGCCGGACTGGACGCTTTAGGACTTGACGCTTCGCAATGTTAAATTATTTTTTCCTACGGAACTCTGACGACTGCAACTGAGCTTACTTTAGTTTGCATCTTATTCTTTGTTGTTGTTGTTGTGTTGTTGTTGTTGTTGTTGTTGTTGTTGTTGTTGTTGTTGCTTCAACACTGCCTTTTCAACTATATCGGCTCACGTTGTTTGCTTTAACAGAGCAGTTGTCCACGAAATGGCAGAGAGAAAAAATGAGGAAAAGAAATAATTACCGAGTTGCAGCAGCGAATTCAGACTTCTGGCCCACAATTCAGTTTATCATCTTATGCTTTAATTAACAGGTTAGATAGCCATCAGCAAGGCTTGTTACTGCTTAGAAGAAAGTCTAATCCCAAGCAACACGTTATGAAAAAAAATCAAAAACAAGGAGTGTCGCTAGAAAAGACATTTCGAGAAACATACTTGTCTTCTTCAAGACAGCAACTGAGAGGCGAAACATTCGGAAACAACTACCAGTTATACGTACACAAAAACCTTTTTAGTGTGATTATGGTCAGATCACCCATCAATAATGAAAGGGATAACCAAATCTAATTTTCATAAAATGCGTGTAATCTATAATTTATTTTTCTGATAATTTATTTTCTTTGGCAGTTTCATAATTCAGGTATTAAAGGGTTGTGAAGAAGGTTCACTAAAAGTTAAAACAATGACTGCATGTGTTTAGTACATTGCGGTCGTGCGGAATTTCAGAGTGCTAAGTAAATATGCCGAGTCAACAATTTTCCCCTAAAAGTAAACACAGGTTCCCTTCTATTGCAGTATAGCACACGAAAGGACTAGCCTTCAATTTGGTGCATTAAAACACCATGACTAGGAAGCAAGCAAGTGGAAACATTGATACACAGAAATGTGTATGCTGGATGCCCTCGAGTGGACTACCAAAATACACGTAACTCACAGAGGTCATGTCTATTTGGTCGCACAAGTGTAAAATTCCGCAATATAACACCATTTATCGCCATTAAAGCTCGATCCCCATTGGCAGTATATAAATTGTAACCATGCCAATGCTTTATAAAACTATGGTGAGGTGTCAAACACACCAATTATTTATTTATTTTTTGCGAGCTACCATACACAGCGATCTTAAATACGGCTGTGAGCACCACATGTTTTGTCCTTTTACTTATTTTGAATGAGAAATGCAACCAACGGTCGTACACGCCAGAAATTATGTGCGTATAATATTCATCGTACTCTCTGTTCGACAAGCATGACGACTCATGCAAAATTTCCATTCATTTAGTCTTCAACACGAGCGCGCACACGAGCTCAAAGTGCGCCAACTTGCACAACTTAGACAAAAACGTATACAACACACAAAAACAAGGCGGCATGATCTCACAGTAAAAGGTTCACGGTTCCACACTTGCAATTTTTTAAAGCATGCTGCAATGCACGTTCCGTGCATACAATGCACTGCCTCGCATATTACGCAACGAGGGCGTTTTCACGGCGAGATTTTCACTCATTGCGTCCACTGCAAATCGGTCACAGCGCGTCCCTAAAAACGGCAACGTAGCACACGTCTAGCCTCTCTTTAAGTGCCTGCCGTTTGCCTTGGCCTACTCTCCGACAGGGAACGCGCACGCTCAGACCGGACGTAATTAATGCACACACGGACGTGTCTGCTACTCACTCAGCGGCTCATCAGAAAACAAGGCCGCTAGATCCGCCCGTCGTGGAGACCGGTATCCACCACATATCTTACACGGAGGCGCCGGAGGAAAAAAAACTCGCTTTCGGTCCCGGAAACGACACCTGAACTCGCGTGCTCTTTGGGGCGCGAGGAGGAGCTAAGTGAGAACCGGATTAAACGTCCGCGCGCCGACCAAAACAGAACCATGCGAGACGTAAACACGGTAAAGCTAGGAACCTGGCATCGCGGTGATCGCTCGTAACGGTAGTTGCGACGATTTCACGTTACCATGTTGACGACGAAACGCCGACGAGGGGCCAAGCGATCGAGCTTTCGGTTGATCTTTTCACGAGACGGCCGTGGCGGCCGACATGTTACGAAACGGAGCGGATACCCCTCCGCTCCCTCGCGTTCCCTCGATCGCCGTCGTCCTTCGCTGCCGTGGAAACGGCCCGTCCAGAGTCAAAAGAAAAAGAAACATTGCGCGCTTGGATCGTTGGCGCTGCACTACGTCTCACCCGGTGCTGCG
Source organism: Rhipicephalus microplus (assembly GCF_013339725.1). Lineage (NCBI taxonomy): Eukaryota > Metazoa > Arthropoda > Arachnida > Ixodida > Ixodidae > Rhipicephalus > Rhipicephalus microplus. The sequence goes on from NC_051171.1 coordinate 139,524,765, forward strand.
GTTGACGACGCGGCGACGACAGGTCCAGCGCTCACGACGACGACGCCGAATACACGGCGATTTTCTTCAGCGCCCGAGGGGGACTTGCTTCGAGCAACAAAGCAAGAAAACGTGCGTCCCATATGGAGACTCCACAGAACACCTACCAGCTTGGCGGCAAGGGGTACGTCGGTCGGCCCTCCCTCACGAACGGGGCGCCGTTGTTAGTTTAATCTTTAGCTCACAGATGGCGCCACAAATCTAAACGCGTATCGTGGTTTTTTTGGCGGCTCTTTTGAACGGTTTTTATCGACCACATTGCGAATAAACGTGTACGAGTGGTTGCTCCAACTCTGAAAAGCAGAAATAGCTCGTCCGGCGACCGCTTTCGACACGAAGAAAACGTTTCTATTGCGCGGAGAAACCCGTGGCGCATCTCCTGCCCAATTTTAACGAATCGCCGTGCGTGCGTCAGCTACGATGCGGAGTCTGTTCAAGCAGCCGGACTGGACGCTTTAGGACTTGACGCTTCGCAATGTTAAATTATTTTTTCCTACGGAACTCTGACGACTGCAACTGAGCTTACTTTAGTTTGCATCTTATTCTTTGTTGTTGTTGTTGTTGTTGTTGTTGTTGTTGTTGTTGTTGTTGTTGTTGTTGTTGTTGCTTCAACACTGCCTTTTCAACTATATCGGCTCACGTTGTTTGCTTTAACAGAGCAGTTGTCCACGAAATACTGGCACGGCAGAATAAAGCGAACGGTACATCGTATGTAGATGCCGAACTATCTTTTAAACAGTCTATTTCTGCAATTGAGTGCTTTCCACGAGTGACCACGCAAAGTGGTCCTCGTCGCGGGAAAAATAATACCAGGGTTCCTTAACACTTCTTTTAAAAAGTGTATCAAAGAAAGACCCCGGATAATGTTGTTTCATACTCGTTTGATTTTATTCCTCAGCTAAGGCAAGTAAGAGAAAGTTCAAATTGAGCCAGCATTGAAATTGTCGGCAGAGATGCACTACTTGAAATATGCTACTTTCAGAAAGAAAAATCAAGAAAATGAATAGAGGTTCGAATGATGTCACAGAAAGGACAAACCGTACGAAAGGATCAAAGGAGGAAATGTTCTGTATTCAGGTTATTTACGTCAATGAAGTACTAACGGTGACTTTTGTAGGGCTCATAAAAGTACATGCTTGCACTGAAAAGTACTCTCCACCCCCACCCCCCTTTTTTTTTCTGCCTTTCTTGGAGATAATTTGGTCATGTTAGTATATATGTACGTCGGCATACTAATGTGCTGTAGCAGACGAGGTACAACGTCAGCCATGTGAGCTTATACGAGGGATGATGGCGTTCTGAGTGAATTAGCGAGTGAGCGTTGTCTATAAAACGGGGTTAGACGAACACGGTAATAAAAACAAAATGAAGAGAAACTAACAAACTTAACATAAACTAAGGATTCGCTCGTGTATCTAACAGCTTAGGCCTAAACACAGCTGACGCGATCAATATAATTCCAGACGGCCGGCCCCTCTTCCCAGTCCGTGCTCTTTCCCGTTTGGTGCACTGCCCGAGAGCAAACTTGCATCTTCTCTCGTTGTTGTTTTTTTAGGGGCGAAGCTCCTTATGGCGTGGCTTGTGCGTCCCTCGTAGTACGTAACTACAAGTGGCACATACCCGAAATAGCGGTCCTTACGATTTTGACCCTCAAGGTGGTTCCGGTGAGAGATTTCTTCTGTGCGTTGTTGAACAATGAAAGATAGTGCTCAATGCATATGTTAATGGCTGCTAAGGGGGAATGAGAGACAGGAGCATTCGGCCTTTAGGTAACGCGCACGCTGCAATCCCCATTAGCAGCTATTGGCATGTACGTTGAGCACGATCTGACAAGAAAGGGTTGCTACGTTATACTCGCTGGGTGCAACCTCCTTAGCTTTAGAAAGCTTTAGCGAGCGTTGAGCCACATAGCCATGAATACAGTGAACTAGTATATACCATGAACTCGAGGTGGTTAAAGGTGGGAAGTAGACACGAAGCGCAAGCCGTAAGAAAGTGTGCATGTGCCACCTCCCGTTTAGTCCTTGAAATGTCCGCTGGATGGCGGTGCTTCTATATGGAGAATATATGATGAAAAGATGCGAGATGGTAGTACTTGGAGTGCTGAATAGATGGACGAACGGACACACAGACAGATGCATGGATGGACGCATGAACGGACGCAGGCGCGGATGCATGGACGAACGCAGGGACGGACGCACGAACAGACGCACGCACGGACGGGTGGATGGACGCATGGACGGCTACACAGACGTACGCAGGAACGGACGGAAGGAAGAACGAATGGACGGACGAATGCTTCGCCCCACTCCCCATCATTCACTCCGTGGATATGCTGCCATTTTTGTTTTCTTGGTTTGGTTTCTGGTGCTGTAGCCAGCATTAATTTGTTAAGAGGCCCCGCACTTACTCATAAATATACAGGTTGTATTCCTCCTATGGCTGCGCGGCAATGCTCAAGTTTTGACTGCTGCATACGATCGTGCTTAATCCCCTACTCTTATTGATTTGAGCTAAAGCAGAGTAGCGCAGTTCAAATTAGTTCAACATTATAGACTTGTGTTTGGATGGATGGGAGTGGTCTGGGGCGTAGCCACGAGGTGGCACACCAGGTCCGTGCCCTCCACCCCCTGATTTTTTTTCGCCATGGCATAGAGAGCACAAAATGACCATGACCACACCAAGGGGGTGTCTTCCCCGAAATCAAAAAGGTGCCCCCCCCCCCAAATAAAATTCTGGCTACGCGCCTGACTGGAGTCCGTCAGGTTTATTGATTTACGAATGCACGGTGTACAAAGAGCTTTGGCGAGAGTGATTGCTCACATTTCTTGAATGGTGCTACGCTTCTTTTCAAGCACGTGTACTCCGACTGGATACAAAGAGAGTTAACGTATTCCATCAGAGAGTATAGAAAGACTATTGCAAATAATGCACATAAACAATTAGTTATTACCCCTCAAAATGACGTAAAGTTAAGTTATAGTGTATGTCTTAAACTATACGGGCATGCAGAGTGCAGATGTGAGTGAAACTTCTGTACGTACTCTTTCACTGTTGGTGTGGCAGTTTTTGGGTCTGCCTGTAACCTTGCACTCACCCAGAATATATGCATGATCATATGTGCGCCGAATACTGGAGCCAACTAACGGGTTCATGTATTACCCGTGTATGATGCAACCCCTCTACGACTCGTCAATATAGTCTGCAGCACTGGTGCCGGTCGACATAGATAATATCGCCATGTTTTAGTACACGAGTGCAACAGAGCAATCGGGAGGCGCGGAAGAGGGCGGGGACTTCTCCCTTAAAATTTGTACCTGCTCCCTCCCTCCTTTGCCCCCTTGGAGTAAGCATATTGGCATGAACTTTTCACTTCCCTGCCCCCCCCCCCCCTTCTCCTTGGAGAGGGAGGAATGGGAGCAAAGGCGCGTGTTTTTTTTTTTTTTTTGTTCCCTAAAGTTTTTCGATTACACGGTCCACAAACGAGATTTTTTTGGGATATCCCGTCATGTAGCGTTTCTTTTTTTTTCTTTTTGCCTCGTGGTTCGTGTAGCGTTTTTGCCACAGCACACCCCTACTTGAACCTGCATGTGTGCCCCTTCATCCATAAACATCCACGTGCCACTGTGATATGTCTAAATCCTCAGATGCAGCATGGGTTGTGCTTATCGCTGACCGTATATACATCGGTCATCATCACTGGTTGCTCAATCAATATTGTATATATATCACTTTCGTCTTCGTGACAGTGCCGTGCAGGCATCTCGCCGTGTGCGTCTGCCCGATTCAGTGTTTGCAATTTAATACGAACGCGTCTTATGCCGGGTTTTAGCAAGGATTGGTTGGCATCATTTTCCTCGCGGATGTGAGGACAGTGAAGAAGTACACGTTTCCTAGAATAGGGGATCGGCAACCCTTTTAGGCGAAGGGCCAACCTGCATGCCGCCGACACAGCGGGGGGGGGGGGGGGGCACACAGCAAATAAAAGGGGGGGATGAGATGGTTCTGCAGAAAAAAAAATGAGCAAATTGGCTATAATTTAGAAAACTAGATTAGGAAAAAAAAGTCACGTTTATTTTGGGTAAGCATGTCATAATTGCTAATAAGCATAAGCGACAAGCGAAAATGTCATATTAAGTCAAAACTGCTATGTCAGTTTTAGGTAGCACACGATAAGAGAAGAGGGAAGGATTCAGCGTCCGAAGGCCGCATAATACCGTCCGGTGGTCTGCTGGTTGGCAACCATCATAGTCTAGAGCAACAAGCACACAATTCATGCGACTCTACCAGCAACAAAATACATCGCGCGTCAGCTCAAAACCATGCTGCCGACAATACTGTGCCTCGTTTAATACTGCAGTTCAAATGTCACGATGAAATATTCAAAGCATACGTTACCGACAAAATGTAGAAGGGTCAATTAAGAAGAAGAAAACTTTTTTTTTTCTTAATGGCTGCCGTCTACGACGAGCAAATCGCCCCATGGGAACCTAACAGAATCGTGCATTATAGGCAGTGACCCTTCGTTTTAGTGGCTTTAGAAAAAAACAACAATTCGCCAAAATTTGTGTCCGAGGAATGCAGACACACACAGCCCTGTTATGCAGAAAGATCTCGTCGGCGGAACTTTCTGGCCAACCAGTCCCTGCGCATAGGGAGGGAATGGTGGTCGCGGGGCTCGAAGTGACGTCACACTGTTTGCAAACAGGAAGATGTCTATTCCGCTGGACGCCTTGAAAAGCATGCTGCCAGGTGCTTTCGACACGTAATAACATTCCTTGATCTCACGATGAATAGCAGTAAATTTTCCTCGTTGTGTTCAGGGAGACTGTGTCAAATTGTGAACGTTTCAAAGCAACATACCCACTCTGTATATACTATGGGAGGGCCTGAAGCCATCCCAGTGCTACAAATATTCACACCTATCATTGTGTGTGTATGGAAAAAGTGGCTAACGACTTTGAGTATTCGGTACTCTTCTATGGTAGGGCATGTAGCTGTGCCTTAAAACTCATGGTCGACTGGTGGTCTGATACCTGTGTGTTTAGAAAAAGGTGTTAATATATACTCAGAGTACGAGGTATTCTACTATATGTGTTTAGAAAAAGCGGGCAACGCCTCAAGTATGTTTATACAAAGTTATTAACGATTTATAGTACTCGGTACTCTACTATGGGAGAGCTGAAAGCCGTCCTGTTTAATAAAAAATGTCACAAACGTCAATAATACTCAACAAAACATTTTTTTCCTTAGACATATACGACAACGATGATGTCAAAACAGACGTCATTTACCGTCCTGAAGTGTTTTTAGAAAAAATGTTTAACGATTTCGAGTACTTCGTACTCAACTATGAGAAGCACTGAGCCGTCTCGCTACGAAAACTTCACAAGCATAAAGTCGCCCCGAAGGCCTTGTGTTGAGAAAAAAATGTTTAACGATTTCGAGTACGTCGTACTCAACTGCGGGGCATATTATTTAAGATTGCACGGCATAACATGACTCAAAATCATGTGCATTCGCTTTCACACGTAACTCTACAAACCCTTCAGGAATGTGATGGCCAATATTTAGTATTTTGTGAAAATTTAGCACCTAATTATTGCGCCGTTTTATTTTTTGTAAAGTTATTTCGCGAGCGCTTCGACCACCGTATATGACTTTTATCTTAGGCATTGTGACAATTTTGAAAAATTGCAAATAAATTTATTATTCACTTTTAAATTTGTGCTAGCCGCGCGCTGAAAGCCCTGTCTCACTAGCGCTGTTTTTTTTTCCACGTGTGTATATCTGAAGCGTATCTGAAGAGATATTACAGCTGGTATATCTGCGTTCTTTGTGGATTCTGCGGGTGTCTGCACACTTTCATCGTATTATACATGCAAATAAACTTTCATGTCTAGGCGCCCGTGCTGTTTACATCTCTTATGTGTTCTGCTGCGCTCGTTAAAAGAACAAGTTTTAAAACCGCAAAAAAATTCTGCGTTCATCTTTTCCGATGGCGATTCAAATGCGCATTCGCAGTGTCAATAACAGTTGTGGTTGCGTGGTATACGGCACAGCTACATGCTCGGCTTACGAAGATGACGGCTAGAGAGGTAAAAATGGTGGCAGATGGTGGTGAGCCATTGGTGGTGATGGTGGAAAATGCCGGCTGATGGTGGCGAGGCGAAACGTGTTTGGTGGAAGGCTTGGTGAGCAAGGTGAATGACGGTGGCCTGATGGAAGCTTGGTGGATGATGGTGGCATGATGAAAAATCATATGACAGTATGTGAAATCACTTATTTGTAGTGTTTCATTCTTGAATGCGCAGATATATATGTTAACGGTTTAAAGAAACCAACGCTGCTCATTACGCTTACTAGCACGTTTATATTTTTTTTATTCCCGTGGTGTCAACAACGCTTCAATTTTTGTAGAGCGTAGAACATGCGACCGTGAATATGTTCACATTTAGCGCACGTACTTACATCAGTTTGACATCCGCGATGTGTTTCTTTGTTGAGATGTTTAGAAGACTAGAGGTATCACTGTGAACAGTGACAATAAATGTTTTACATCGGCGCGCAGTTGTCGAGAAATAAATGAGCTCCAGTTCGCAATTGCCCCTTTCAATGTTAGAGCAGGACACAGCGGTCACTTGGCGTCGCCACGCAAGAAACGCAACTCTGCCAATTCTCGCACACTCGGATCTATTCCTTGAGCCATACTTTTAAGCTAACAAAGTGCGTGCGAATATGCATAAACTTTCACTTTTGACATGCGTCGAGACGAGCCCCAGCGAATTTGACTTTCACCCTTCTGTTCTACGACCATGATTTCCCCCAAAGGATAGCCCTACCGACCGAGCCCCTACAAGTGTTATCGGCGCTTCTTGGCTTCATAATACACGATTTCGACGAGTACAAATGAAAATACATAGTAGCTGTGGCACCATTTAACCTAAATGAAGCCTTTTTTATTGCGTACGTTGTCCGTGCAAGAAGCGACAAACATCGATGCGACGCGCTTGCAGCACCTTCACCAAATGTACGCTTCCCCTGACCGACAGCCACCGGTCGCTCTCGCCGGCACTTCACTGGCTCTTATGCGAGAACACAGACTCGTCAATTCGTATGCTTTCTGAACCAATATGATAGCATAATATTTCTGGTGCACTCCATTCGTTTTGGCTAAGCCATTATGTAATTGCTACGAACGACAGAGCAACAGCGGTGCGCTAGCACGACAGCGCTCTGTGTTGCGCGAGAAACATCACAATCGATTGTGTGGGCGTATCAATCGAATGAGCATAGAAGCGTCATAAAGCGTGAACAGATATCGCCCTTTGGAAGGAGCGAGAAACGGATATTAAACTTGGAAGCAACCGCCGATATACCTGCTCCTCAGTCCACTGAGTTGTTTTTTTCTTCTTGCGGTTGCAAATTGTAACGAAAACATAGCGCTGTTGGCATTATCGCAGCGGCAATCGTTACAGGCAGCAGTTCGTGTTTATCAAATGTGCAAATTTTAGTAGCAGGTGCAGATCCCGTTCATCTCGCGTAAACGACAAACAGAACTGAAGTTAAACACTAAGTTTGTGAGTTGACTACTTCTTTAACGCCATCGTTGCAATCTGTCGGCGTGGCGCAGTGGCTTGTGTGCTCAGTTGGAAATCTGAAGGTGGCAGGTTATATTTCGCGTGGTCGCCCCTTAATTTTTTACGGGTGCTTTCTACATTGTTTTTATACAATTATTTTTGTTATTTCGTTAGTGGCAGCTCATCACGGTGGTTCTGACACTGCTTCGCGCTCCAGCATTACCAACCGGCTGGAGCGCGCCATCCACCATACGCCACCACACACCATGTGCCACCAACATTTCCAGCACCATAATTCACCAAAATGGTGGAATCCACCATTCCTATGGTGGACGTTTTTTCAGCCGGGATGGCAGATAAACGAGCCGAAAAAGTGTTTTCACTCGACGTGCGGTCGAGCGTTTCGGGTGGAGGAGCCGGCAGCTGCCGATGCTGCGGCGAGCACGTTGCGAGTGAGAGAGAGAGTGACGTCAGCGTGCACCTTCGAGGGAAGCGTGCGAGGAGAGCGTGACGTCATCGCGCAGCTGGGGCGTGACCTACTTTGCACCGCTTCAACATCTGTGGCGAGGGAAATGCGTTGCGGCGCGTTCGTATGGTGGACGCACGCACGTATGGCGTTACACACGTGAGTCAAATAGCTGCTTCGCATCTAATAACAACAGCCGGTTTACAGCAAGGGCGTTGTCTGTTCATCTCTTCACTATATATATATATATATATATATATATATATATATATATATATATATATATATATATATATATATATATATATATATATATATATATATATATATATAAGGGAAAGGAGTGTATACCTAAGGGCTCGTTTTTCCGTGTTTTAACACAATATTAATGAGATCTAACAGACAGTAATGCCAACGAATGTACAGGGGAAGTTATTAGAACCAATGAAATGTAAATAAGAAGAAAGAAGAAAGAAAAGTGGATGAAAAAATAACCAGCCGTGAGCATATATATATATATATATATATATATATATATATATATATATATATATCAGTGGTAGAGCATCGAACGCGTCATTCGAAGGTCGCACGTTCGAATCCTGCCCACGGCAAGTTATCTTTTCACCAACTTTTCTTAATATTTTACATTACAATTTGGTCTAATATCTTCCCATATACTTTCCTTGGCATTATTGCCTGTTAGATCTCATTATTATTGTGTAAAACACGGAAAAACGAGCCCTTAAGTATACACTTTTTTTCCTAATTCATTAACGAGGGTCTCGTACTGGCACACTTAGTGTCTTTAGGTTGTATACGAGGGACTATTGGTCAGCTGCCCACTCAGTAATAAGTTCACGTGCTACGTGACGCCAAACAAGCTCAAAAGAGTGTACCACACTCGCCGCCATGGCTACTGGTGGCGCTGACTGACACTGCCACGTTTAATTCATATATAAACCAATAAAGTGGCTGGGGGAGAAGCTGTCATGGTAGCTCCGTGGTAGAGCATCGAACGCGTTATTCTAAGGTCGTAGGTTCGATTCCTGCTCACGGCAAGTTATTTTTTCACCCACTTTTCTTTCTACTTATTTACATTACATTGGTTCTAATAACTTCCCCTATACATTCCTTGGCATATTTGTCTGTTAGATCTCATTATATATATGACTGAACCGCAGTTTTGAAGTTTTCGTTTGTTTTACAGAGTATCTATAGTCTGTAAATACATACACACACAGCTTTGCTCCCTTATGCTTTGAGAGCGTTCTGTAAAAAGTCATAGCTTCCGCGTTCAAGTTGTCGGACGCCAGACTGACTAAGTGTTGCAAGGCGGTGTAGTGTTATTTTTGTCCCACCGACTTTCTATATGAGGCGTGCTCTTCTCTACGCGACTCGGTCGTCATAATTTATTTACAATGGTCTGTCACTGCCGACCTAACCTTGGTCTCAACGAATATTAACTATGTACTTCGTTCTTGCTTGAAAGGAACACTGTGCGTAATATTATGTTAATCTATTCCGGTTGCTTATAGTGATCGATTAGCATGATTTATACTAACTTACAATCAACTGGCAAAAAGCACTTTACTAGGAACAGACTGTTGTGATTTTAGGCTCTTAATGAAAAGTAATAACCATCAGTGCAAAAAAAAAAAAAACGCCTGAACGCCGGAAAACACTGCGAACTATAAATAACACCAGCCAGTTGTTTGCATCCCTTTTAACAGGAAAGTGTTTTATGCCGGGATCTACCACAGCTTCATTGACGTTTTTTCGTCACGGATATAATGTTGTAAAATGTATCATATACGGCAAAAAAAAACTAGGAAAAAAATTGCGCCACTGGGAGTTGAACGTGCACTTCTCGGCTAAAAACTACACGTTGTCGAAAGTACTAACGGCGAGCTATTCATATACGCCACTTCCCTCTGGCGGTACCAAGGAGGTTTCTCCTTGGGCGGTTCTCAGAGCTCGTCCACTTGTGCGTGTTTTCGTCATCAATAGCGATATGGCGCGTAGGCCTAAAGTGAGCGTTTTTAAGATTGCCGCCCCGCCCGTTGCGACGCGCGCTTATCTCGCGATGGGAGTGGTTTGCAGGCCTCGTGCTCTCACCGCAAGTTACAGAACGCACGAAGGTGACTTCGTGTGTCCTGCTTTGTGTTTGAGCAGCACGCATTGAGTGTCGAGCCGTGACAGCTGTTCGCGCTCAGCCCGTGTATGTTCTTTCCGCACGCTCTTTCTGATTCAACGGGTCGTTGCGTGTCTGGAACTGTTTGCCGTTCTTCGCATGACATTGCAATTTGTTGCTATAGCATTCATTCATTCGCCATTGTGGTAAAACAATGCCTAGTAAATGTTCAGGCCACTTCTGTGAAGGCATGTTCTGGGCTGCAGAGGGATCAGTAATGTTTTTTTTTTCTTTGTTCGTTGTTTCTTTTTGGGTTCTTTAGACTGACCTTGCTGGTCCCTATGCATGGGCGTCGGCATGGGGGTTAAAAAGGGGCAATTTCCTCCCTCAAGCAACTCCAGCACTTGCCCCCCACTAGTAATGTAAGTAAGTTCTGCGAAGACTGGAAACGTGGCGGAAGGGTTAAAATAAAGAGAAAAAAAAAATAGGCAACCGCCCATTTCTAGCACGAAACCACAAGGAAATTCGTACGGATTACTCAGGAAGAAAAGCTTCTTTTAGTCTTGGTCCGCGGTTCGGCTTCGTGCTACAAGCGGCTGGTTGTAGATTTTTCCTTTCTTGCTCCCCACTCAAGCTACAGCAATGCTCCCCTGACACCGCGACGATGCAACACTAATTTGCATACCCCAACACGAAATCCGGCCGACACCCATACCTACATAGGACTAAGCCGGGCGCGCAATCCAGTCACGCTTTCGCATTTCAAAATTAGTAACGTTTTCAAAATATTTTTAATTAAATTCAGTACCCACTCTTAAGCCGGCAAAAGAGATGACAGACACGGGTTCACAAAACTTTCTCATCAAGATCCATTGATGACGTAAAAATGTGACGTAAATAGAGGGAAGAATGGCGCATTAATAAAGAGAAACTTCCGGAAGACAGATTGACAACTAGATGAAGGTAATACTTGCACGCGTGACACGATACACGAGAAAATAGCTCTGAATTCAGGGCAGCCCGTTCCTGACGTCATTTGAATGGTGGTTTGAGGACAACGCATGCGCTCGCACACGAACGCGCAAGCATTCGTACACGCGCAATAAAGAATAACCTAGCTCTGAGAAATTAAACACATAAGTGCGCTCCCTCCCTCTCTCCCTCTCTCTCTCTTTCCCTCCCTCACTCCCACCCTCCCTCGCTGCCTCACTCACTCACTCACTCACGCACGCACGCATGTACGCACACTTGCATTCTCCACTTTTTCGCCTTGTAGTGAAGTTGGCTTCGTTTCAGCACTTACAAGTCATGCAGGCAAAGCAGCCTCTACAGGAAGAATACGTCGACAAAGGGAGCGCGTAATTAATGTTTATCAGACACGCTACATCACCGTTTCATTTCTCGTAGCCTCCAGCATAATATCTACATGCCATCAGCGCCTCTGGCACACAAAAATCTGCTTCACCAAGGCACCCCAAGCGGTGTCTCGTTGGACACCCCGCCACGTCAGCGCTCGTTGCTCGCCGTATTCAATAGCACGGCGCGATATACACTCGCACCACCGCGAAAGAATGAACAATAACTAAGTGCGGCAATAACCGGGACAACGAGGCGGTCTGCAAGACAAAAGAAGAATCAGTGCACGTTTGAAAGGAACGTCGCTAGCAGACCCGAGTCAACGTCTTCATTGCTGGTACGTCCGGCTTGCCCGATGGTTTGCCGATATTATTGATTGAGGTTTTGAGTCCCAGAAACACGACATGATTACGGGGACACTGTACTGGTGGGCTCCGGAAATTTTAGCCACCTGGACTTCTTTGACGTGTGCTTAAATCTAAGTAAATGGGCCTCAAGCGTCTCCGCCTCCATCGAAAAGCGTCCACCGCGGCCTGGATTCGATCCGTCGACGTTCGGTTCAGTGGTGCGCACCGTAGCTTCTATAGTCCACCGCGGCGTCTCCCGGTGCTTTAGAGCCCGTCTAGTCCGAAGGCTAGCTGTAGTGTTTTTCTCACTTCGCCAGAATCACATAACTGGCCCCAACAAGAAACATTAAACGCCTCACATTCGAAACAACGTAAGAAAAGCTCGACTTTGAAAATGTTTAAACATGAGGTGATGCCGCTCTGCAATCAGTAGTGGGCGTTTGGTTACCGTGGCCTATAGTTGCATTCTGGAGATGCGTCGCAGCGTATAAATATAGCGACGTACTCTACACCGTGCACATGCTCTAGAGACCGTTAAACGTACTTTATGACTTCTCGCGTTACCATGCGGTTTATTTTATGAGCGTGTATGTGCTATGCGCGCGCGCTATTACATGCTGGTTAGTAACCCTTAAACGTGCAAGCCATCACTAGGGAGCAAATAGGTCAACCTTCGCATACTATTACCAAGAGAGAGATAGAGAAAGGGCAGCCATAATTGCAGAAACGCGAAGAGATAATCTCTAGTGCAAAGTCTCTGGTGGTGGTGGTGGTGGTGGTAGTGGTTAGAAGATGAGAAAAGGCACCTAATTTCTGGAACCCGGTCGGGAGCACGACGCAGATCCTAATGTCTCTGACCTGCTGCTCTACGCTAGTGAAGGATTTTGGAGGAGCCACAGAGAGAGAGAGATGAAGAGAAGACAAAGAGGTATACTAAGAAAAAGCCACCGGCTAGCTACCCTGTGCTTGGGAAGGGGAAATCAAGAGCAAAAATATGAAAGATAATAAGAGTATCTGACGACGCTGGGCGATAAAACAAAATAGTCATGACTACAGCACCACCAAAGTGCTACGCGCCAACGTTGTCTGCGAACAGTCGCAATACGTCCCTCAGGGATGACATTGCGAACTTGGGGAGAGCTGAACGTTGCACTGTTTCTGTGAAATGCGAACGTACCGCGCGGAATGGGCGTCTTGGCGGGGAAGTGTAGCCAGCTTAACGCCTACAGTTAGTATAGCAAAGCAATATGTCAACCGCTGACGGATACCAGGCCCACGTGTCCCTCCAATACGCCGCACCGAAGGAGGAAAAGGAGATAGAGAGAGACAGAGGCCGTGGACGAAGTGACGCGAAACAGCCGCATTTTCTCTCTCTCCCGCGCGGCTTTTTTTTTTTTTTTTCACGGCGGCCGTATGGTGGCTAGAGCGGCCGTCCGTGTAATGCGACCATTTCTATGTCCTCGCCGGCCTCCTTTGAGAGACGCCGGTGCGTCGAGTACAGGAAGGAAGAAGTCCGCGGACTCGGCACGCACGCCCAGACACGCTACGTTGCTGCCATCGATTGCTCTAGACTGGGAGAGAAGGAGAGAACGGTCGAAGAGCGACGAGCATCGATGAACAGGCGAGAAGGAAAGGGCCGTCACTCTGCCCGACCCTGCTGTCCAGGCCCAAACGTGCGTCGACTCCCGAGAGCATCGGGATCGGGGCGACCGCCTAGCTCGCCCTCTCATCTGCTCGCTGCAGCGGTGTATGGGAACGCTTTGAGGGGCGTTGGCGCACAAAGCCACTTAGAACCTGGCCCCCTGGCCGAAGTGATTACACATAACGAGGGTGAGAGCATCATGCTGACGAGGCCCTAAGAAGACGCAAATCTCTGCTTCGGCAAAGTAACGGGTGCCTTGACGCACGTACTCGAGCGCGGTCTGCGGTTTGACATTGAGTGAGTGAGTGAGTGAGTGAGTGAGTGAGTGAGTGAGTGAGATGGCAAAAGCAGGGAAGTGAACCGAAAAAGAGGCTCCGTGTTTCGTACCTCACAGTGAGGGAAGGCAAGCGGAAAATGAAGAAGAGAAGAGCAGAAATCAAACAGGCGGGAAAAATAAAAAAAATAGAAGTATTGCTGTGGTGGACGTTTTTGACAATGTAGTATCAAACTTCAACGTGGCGTTTGTAGTACGGTCTGATGTTAAAAAAAAAAAAACAAGATCGTTTCTTTATTGTAAGAGCTTATATTTAACACTAAATAAATTTGGAGAGGCGGATACGCGATGAATAAACGGCAACTCTTTACGTGTGGCCATTTCAATGCCGCGAAAACTTGCCTAACCTACTGTGGTTCGTCTACATATAGGGAAGCATTGCGAGAGGAACGCGAATGCCGTGGTTAGAAGCAGTGTGCTTTTCAGGCGGCACGCACTGAGTATACAATGCAACTGCGTAGATGCCGAACAGCGCACAGCGTAGCGATAAAGGATGAAAACGCACGACAAAAAAAAAAAAGAACACGCGCACTCTATCAGGACCTCGCCAGAAAAGGGGTGCGTGTGAAAGGCAATGCACTTTACGCGCTTAGAATCGAAAACGCTTCACCGTCAGAAGCAACACCAGTTGCTGCGTACGCTCTATAGTAACTGTATAGAACGCCTTAATATCCCTGAACTCACCGAAATGTGCGCCACGGTCAGGGTTAAGGGTGCTGTAGATGCCGTGTCCAAGTGCGCATCATATCGCCACACCTTTCAGTTCGTTCACGCTTGGTTCAAGTTGCACTTGCAAGCAGGCTGCCTACTAGTTCTAAACGCGACTGCTCATACGTCTCGATGATATCGGAAGACCCCCATGGTGCCATGGTATGTACATGCAATGTCGCGTCCTGTATAGCACGCTGCCGTATACCGCCAACCCGTGTGGTGATAAAAGTGCTGCGTTAGCAATAGCGGAACACAGTTCGTTGGAATCCTCGGGCCATAGTGGAGAAATAACTTGTCTTTAATGTGGAAATATACGGGCGCACAAGGTAGAAGGAAAAAAGACTTGACAGGAAAGACGAAAAGCGTCTTTCCTGTTAAGTCCTTTTTTTCTTCTACCTTGTGCGCTCATATATTTCCACATTATGTTGTGCCAACTGGCCCAGCATTTCATTTTATTGAACTTGTCTTTATTTTTTCGGCCCGGGCGAAGCTCCTTTTCGTGGCTTGTGCGTCCCCGTAGTGCGTAACTTGTGGGACATACCCGCATACCAGTGGCACATACCGGCCCTCAGGCACATATCCCTTGGATTGTCCGCTGGATGGCGGCACTTGTATATGATGAATATATGATAAAAAGAAGCGAGATGGTGTTACTTTAACTGTTCACTAGATGGACGGAAGGACGCACTGACGGACGCACGAACGAACAGACAGGCAAGCAGGCGGACAGACAGACACACGGACGGATGGACGTACGAACGGACGCACGCACAGACGGACGCACGAACAGGCGCACGTAGAAATGGATGAATGCACGGACGGATTGACGGACGCTTCGCCCCACTGATCATCATTCATCCCGTGGATATGCTGTGCTTTTTTATTGTTTGTGTCCGCCGTGATGTTTTTCGCTCACAACCACGCTGACGCCGAAACTAGTTTGTTCGTTTGCGCTCTAGAAGGAGTAACTCAACAATCGATTCGACACATCGGCTGCGCTCATGCGATCAATATTGAATTTAGAAACGAGCCGAGGAGCTTACGAACTATTAACACGGTACGGATTCTCGAGGGAGGCGGTGCACCGATGTTGTGGCAAAGATCGTCGGCTGCAATGGCAGGCTACGAGTTCCAGGGAATCAGTGCATGATAGCACAACGTAACGTAATTACTTGTACGCGGAATACCAAGAAGAAGAGCCCCTGTCGCGTTCGCTATCTCCTCCCACGGGCGCGTACCTTCTGTTCACATGGTTGCATTAAGATGAAAGCCCACACTTCAATATCCGGCTGAAAGCATCAATCATATCCGTACAATACCATGTGGTGCGAGCTCATGTACGTGCAGCGATATCCCGCATTGCTGTCGGCGCCTGCATGCCAGCTCCGCTTACCGACAATCGCGCGTAACATCGACAAATCTTCCGGCCTTGTCTAGTTGACAGGATGTTCCTGCATCTCTTATTGTATCACTGCTACGTTCGCCTCTCTAAATGCGCTATGCGTGGCAACGATGTGAACGTTAGAGTAAAGCATGCGCGCTGGCATCAATAGCGGGTGCGGAGGAGTCCGGACCGGGAGTATTGGCTTCGTTCCAGAGACGACATCGTATACGAAAAGAGGCACGCGTACGCTTACATACACCAGGAAGAAAACAGGCCCACTCGAGCGTCGCGAGTAGAGAGTACAAGTACACGCCATTCGCGAAAGAGAAAAGAGGCACAAAAATGACTATGAAATGAAAATCACAGCAGCGATTGTATATTTAATGGTATTGAATGCCACTTTTCCACCGCGAGCGCCTATAAATGTCCGTTGAATCGGCCGACATTCTTGCACCGTGGAAGGTGGAATCTCCTTTCTTCTAACTTCTATTCATCACTCTCCTTCCCACTCCCCACAAAGGCGCTGCACCGTGTTCTCTTGTGTGGGCTACATAAAACAGCGTTTTTCATAATCTCAAATAACTCAGGAGCAGAGTTTGCGGTAATCCAATCTATCTATCTATCTATCTATCTATCTATCTATCTATCTATCTATCTATCTATCTATCTATCTATCTATCTATCTATCTATCTATCTATCTATCTATCTATCTATCTATCTATCTATCTATCTATCTATCTATCTATCTGTCTGTCTGTCTGAGGCAAACAAGGTTAATTATTTTTCCAATTAAGGTTCAGCATAAAGCGAGCCGCTCTGCGCCTTCAGGTAATGTGTAAAAATGTGTTTTCAGCTGCATGCCTACATTACTTCCTTAGTCAGTATGAATATGTCAGTTCTCTATAAGGAGTATATATAGAACCAGTTACCCCGGAAATAGATCAGCGAGAGCCGAATTCATTCGTGTCCAAACATACATAAATAGTCGCAGTGCTTTGCCGCCGCACTCTAGTGCCACGGGGCGAAGACATGAGCACGCAGCAAGGATGGCCGTGCATAATACCGGCTGCACGCCACGTGCGGAGGCCTTTCACGAGAAGGGCAGGGCTTTCGGTCTTCACGAGCTCTGTCAAGGATCGATGAAATTAGCCTGACTGCCACCGAGTAGTGAGAACGTAATCGGCGACGTCGCCCAGCGCTTTTCGCCCAATTTCCCAGAGGCGCTCGCGAGGTCATTCAAAGGTCACAGTGTCGCAGACGCCAATGTCACCAGTATGTCGATCCCCCGCAAAGCATAAAGCATTCAACATGTACGTGAAATTTTGTATCTTACATTTTATTGTATTGGCACAAAAATGCCTTAATGTGTTTGCGTAAGATTAGTGTGTAATGTGGCGTATTAACACGTCAATCTTACGCTAGCGCACGTAATGCCATTACATGACTTACCTATGCGGGAATGCGTTAGCACTTTTTGTTTTTGATGTGTTAGCAATAAGAAGGGCGAATTTGCAAGCAACTTTCATAGGTATTTGCGAACCCAATCGTTTGGGGGAGACTGACATACCGTATTTACTTGTACAAACGCAGCACCGATAGTTAATGCATTTATTTGCATAATTATTTGCATAATTCAAGCGTTCACAGGATAATGTTCATTGTCAATGTAATTGTTTGTAACACAAGGCGATTATATCATTTGACATTTGAAATCGGAGCGTCAAGAACCATATTACGCCAGACAAACCGTGCCGTACCAAGGTAGACGGAGCAATCGTCTTCAGAATCATTACACGGATACGACAAATTGTAATGGAACAATGCAGGACAAAGCACCCGTCTTAGGTATCTTAATACCTTTTGACCAGTGCTGCTGCATAGTTTACGAAGTCTACAGGCTTCACTTGTCTATACTGTAGCACTACACATAATCAAATTTCCAGAGTGTTTTTTTTTTTTTGCGCTCATGTTTTTCTCTGGTTATCGTAAAAAAAAAGCATTCACGTTCTATAGCTTTTCTTGCTTCGACGCTTTTAATTTGTTTTTGTTTCATTTAGTTTTTGTTAGAATAGGCCGCTTTGGAACTAAAAGCTGCGTCTCGGATGTATATCTTATGTACTGCTCGTTAGCACGACACGCCTGCCTCACGAAAAGTACGATGAAGAGATACGACATGCTTGACCTGGTAAAGATGGAGTACTCAGACTGCGCAAGTTTTGAAAGTTTCACTGTTCTAGCTGATTAGCTTAGTTAAACGGCACGATCCTTCGTGACAGCATGCCGGAGAGGCACTGACATACTGGTGAACAAGTAACATGCAAAATTAGAGTGTATAAAAAGAAAACGTACGGACCGAAAGTAAAGAGAAGCAACTTTGTCAGCCGGTGGTGCCGGATGTAGCGGCAAGGGCACGTGAACTCCAAAATGAGCGTGTCCCCCTGCGGCTTTGTTTGAAATCAGAGTTCATACCACCGACGCCCAGTCTTCCAAGCGTATGCTGTAATACAGTTGGAGGGTGCTTTCTTTGAATGACCTTGAAGCCCACTTACCATTCACGAGGCTGATGCAGGCTAAATTTGTTTTGGTGATGCTAAGAAAGCGCTACAAGGGCAGAAGTTGTCGTCACAAAACTATGAAGCAGGCAATAAATTAGCGTTAGTGCTTAAATTACTTCCTCACGCTCACGAAATGTCCACGGTTAACTCTTCCGCTCTCCTCTCACCATCCTCCCCTTCCCTCTCTCTATCTCTTCATCTGTCTCTTGGCGGCTTTAGCGGTAACTCTCCTTTTTTGGAACATGCACGTTGAAGACATTGTACAAGGAGGAGTTGTATATAAGCTCATTACCCGGTTCATGCTAGGGATTTTAATTATAAAAAAATACTTGGGACGATCACATATCTAACCAGTATAAAATAGCGTAACACTTACCGCACTCACTCAGTCATTCACGAAGTCTTTCACTCACAGACTTAATCTTGCTCTCATTGACTCCCTCCTTTGCTCACCCTCTCCATCACTCAGTCCACTTACTCTCTTACTCACTTGCTCATCCACTCATCTACTCACTCACCTAACCTCTCAATCACTCACTCACTCGCTGACCTTCTCAGTCACTCCTCACTTTCACTCAGTCTCCCATTCACAGACTCAATTTCACTCACTCACTCACTCACTCACTCACTCACTCACTCACTCACTCACAGCAAGCAATGTCGCCGCACTTCTGTTCTTCCCCTCTATTCAATTTTCCCTCTCGGGTCAAAAGACGGCTCGCATTGCACAAGCCAAACCCACGTGACCTCGGGTTACCTCTGTGTTAGTAAGCACGCAATGCACGAATGTCCAAGTCGCTGCTCTGCGACACAGCACTCTTTCAGAGGTAGACTCCACCCATCTAACCAACAGAAAAGGGAAAACAAGAAATGATGGGGGAAGGGTTACTTCACACATGACGAGTGGCATATTAAGTTCGCATTGGGCAATGTTCACTGCGTTCCGCGCGGTGGCGCCGGCTGCAATTCATTTGTGACGGAAACAAAACAGACGAGGCACTGTTTCGTTCGATTTCCGAGCGTATACGCACACGCAGACGTATACATGGTCAACGACCAACGATTTCGTAGTTGCGTGCAGCACCCATACCGTACATTGTTGTGCACATGAGCTGGATCGGTGCCAGGAGTGAGCCGCGTTAGGGTAGAATAATGGCGTGCCAGATACTCTGACAAAAGATGGCATTACGCGCTTTTTCGAATGTGATCAATTGTGCGAGGAGGACCCCATTTACACTACCTCGATTATCTTTTGTTACTCGGTACTGGCGGTGAAAGAAATCGTTATGGTATTATTCTGAGCCTTCGCTTTTCAGTCGACAATCCTTGGCTTTTTGCCCGTGCTGCATGTAATTTATCCTTTGTAAATGTTCCCTATGTATATGTTCCCGACGTTACCTTTGCTTACATACAGTAACTGTATACTGCATGTCACCGTCTGATAACTTTATTATTTTTTTTTTTACATTTTGGTAACATAACCGCGGGTATGCGTTGAACGTGAATCCACAAATTTTCTAGAAACTAATGCATCTACACTACAGGCACCAACTAGTGAATTGAAAAGAACCTGTCTCTACGATTCTTAGTGTGGTTCAATTTCATTATTTATTTGTAATTTTTCATTTGTGTCAACTTTCACTTAGAGGTTACAACAGTCCCGTAGAATATCAAAGGGAACTATCCCTACGTGGGATTAGTCGGGTGGCATGGGGTCTCCCTGCGTCTTGTATGGACCAAAATAAAGTTTAAATCATCATTATCATCATCATCAATATTATCATCAACAATAGAAAGCGAGCTTCACCTCATAAAGATAATTAAAGTGGTGAAGCCAGCATTTAAGGAACAATAATTTCTTCAAAGAATGAAAAAAAATCTGGGCAGTATAAATGACGAAACATTGTATTCTATACTTTTCTTAACTAGGCGATTGTTTGCGCTTACATAACCTATTTGTATAACCTCTTCGCAAACTTGACCAAGCCTGCTTTCTGCAGTGGCTACAAATTACAAGTGGTTGGTTTATGAAGTGTAGTGCAACATAAGCCCCCCCCCATGCAACCTCCCCTCTATTCGGGCTGTTAATTGCTCAGTAAGGGTCAAACATGGACGCACACCAAAGATGCTGTTGTAAACTCTCAATCCATAGGTAGCTTTATTGTACATTTGTGGACATAAATCTATGAATCATGCGCAAGTGCAATATTTCTATTTACGCTGTTAATAGTAATCTCTCATCGGATCCCGTACACACTTGGAAATTTCGTTTTAGTCACTCGTTAGCAGCGAGAAAATGAGTCCAAAAAAGTGAAAAATAAACGTCTCAAACCTAAATAAAATATACAGGGTACTATCGTTTTGCTGTGTTTGAAGAGAAGTGTTCCATGTTGAGGCCATGTTCCACAAAATCAGATCGGTTACCTATTTGTGAGAAGTATGATTTGTTATTTCGATTTATGCGATAGTTGCGACAATTTAGACGGAGTCATGGTCACTAGCAGCACAAGTCTCCTCCTCAACTAAAAAAAAAAGAAAAAACTAACAGACGATCAATAGCACGCGCGCACAAAGAATTGATTACGGTGGAGATACTGGAAGACCAATGTGTCGTGTGTACAGTATACATTACTTTGACCAGTACGTAGGCATTTTCCCATTTCTTGGCTGCTTGCGGATTATGCCGCTCCCACTCGCATTCACGATTCGTTTCTCCCATCCGGATTACCAAAGTACATCAAGTGAAATTGTTTCCGTTGCCGCCGTAAAACGACTGGCATGTTTCGAGGGCTATAAGGAAGTGAGGGCGATACGGAACCGAGCCAAGCCAAGCCGTCTTAGTTTGGAGCACTGGCTCGCATACACTTGGCACTCGGTTGCCGCCGTTTAGAGGGACTCGTGTTCTCAAGATTCCAGAACGGAGTCCCAGGCCAGCTCGCAAGCACTCAAACTTTGTACCCACGAAAGAGTTCTTCACTTTTCCTCCCCCACGGCGCGTCTCGTTCAGCACAGACGCCATTTCGTCTATCTGAGGGCGCTCCTTTCCGCCCAAGACTCTTTGTCGAATGAGCGGAATACTCATGCCAACGACCAGCAAGTAAAATATAAAGCAAGAACAGCCAGCAGCAAAAGAAAAACAGCGAGAGTGGCGGCGAGTCTGGCCAGCAAGACAGTAAAAATAAAAAGGGTCGAGTCAAGCCCAGAACGAAGCCTGCGGAGCGAAGTGAAAGCGGTGCGACGTTTTCCCCCATCAACGTTCGTCTGCTCCAGAGTGCCGTCTGGACAGCAAAAAGGATTGAGGAGGTTGTGGTGCGTACGCACTCATGCCAGACGTTCATGATGTCTGCTGCGCCTGTGTCGTCTGCAGAGAGAGGGGAGTGCGTATACGGAAGCCAATATCGTTACGTCTCAACATGTTTCCTTTTCTTTTTTTTTTGTTTTCCAGCTTTATAATTTTCATAGCGTTGAGGATTTGTCGTTCTGGAAGAGTGAGCGAGTGTATGGAGAATAAAAAGCTCGGGTCATGTGGAAATTATATATTTATACGCGTACGCAAGTCACCATTTTTCGGCATTGTTTTTGTGGCTGCTATATCCACCCATGGTGTTTTTTTGCGAAACGAATCGCGGTAGTAATCTGTGTTTTTAGTGCGGTCATATGTGTCCCCTGTCGCGAGTAATTTCCTCACTTCGTTGTTTGACCCGGTCTTCGCCTTTCATGTGATTTTATAAATAAAACAGTGACAACCCGGAACTATAGCGATAAGTAACAAGAGAGAGAGAGAAAAGGAGATACGGAACAAATACTCTTTAGGTGCAAATCTTTTCAAAGCAAATGGAAGCTATAGTTTTGGACCATAGCCGTGCGAAACACGCTTTATGCTTCTGTTTACAGGATAAAAACATGTAAATAGAAAGCCTATTTATAATTAGGCAGTTAATTGAACGCGGTAGTGTAGGAGTGTGTATGCTATTTTCTGTTTGTTTCAACGCCACTAACTATCGTACTGTGGATTGCTCCAAAGCGATGTTAAATTATGAGACTTTTCGTCTTCTTTTGTTGTGCTCGTGGCGGTTCACGAAGAGTTGTTTTCGTAAATGGGCTTTCCATAACTGTAAACTTTACTCGTATGCGACGCTCATTCGCTTTGACGCAAACAGCGATCCACAGTTTATAAGTTCCTTTCATATAACAATAAAAGAAAGCTTAAAATTTACAAGAAAGTGTTGTACGAGTATAATAAAAGGTTGTCAATTGCAGTTTTTTTTTCTCTCTTTCAGATTGTATAACCTGCACAGACAGCACTTAAATGGGGATCGATTCATGGTATCATCACATCACTGTGTCATCGATTTCGAAACAATCATTATCAATTTGTGGATTGGTGTCACATGCATACCAACCCCTGTGATATTACAGTTGTGTTGCAGTACTTACGAATAAACCGAATAAAAATACACAGGTAGGATATTACGTTGCGTCTTTTCTTCTCGTCGTATACATATACGTCGTCTGTTCGTGCTGTACAGCTTATCGAATCAACCAGGGTCATATCTTTATGACGTCATTACTTCATTTAATTTACCATATATTAGTGAAGTAACCAAAAGGAAGTGTTTTGCGCATGCTATGTTTGTATACCACGCTAAGAAAATTTGAACAATTACTTTTTCCCAAGAAAACTCCTGAATCCACCGGTAACTTAATTGTCATGTGTCACGTGGGAACTAATGTCACGTGGAAAAGCCTACAATAAATGACAGTCAGTTTTGCAAGCAAGAAATTTTAGAAAAAATAAGAGGTGCTTCACAAGCAGTTCCAGAATAATTCATTGACAAAAGAAATGTTTTTCGAGCTTATACTGCGGAAGAAATGGTGGCTGCAAGCCTTCTGTCAAGTTGCTTGTATTTCAAGCAACTTTTACCCGCCGTCTCCTCCATGGTTGATGGAAATGAGGAAATTATTATTATTATTATTATTATTATTATTATTATTATTATATTATTATTATTATTATTATTATTATTATTATTATTATTATTATTATTGTTGTTGTGTTGTTGTTGTTGTCATTGTCGTTGTCATTGTTATTGTTATTGTCGCCATTGTTATTGTTATTGACATTGTCATTGTTGTCGTCGTCGTCGTCGTTGTTGTTGTTGTTGTTGTTGTTGTTGTTGTTGTTGTTGTTGTTGTTGTTGTTAAACATCTAGTGGCTTAAAATAACAGCGTAGTGTTGATTAGCGTTGCCTACTGATCATCAATGTAGGTTTGTTGTGGGTAACTGTTGGCTAAAGGCGTTTATCGGGTGTTTTAGTACCATCTATATTGTCTATTTATATTTTTAAAAAATGTGTTCTATTATGCACTTAATAGCCTAGACAAATACATCTTCCCACGGTGAAATGTGCCTCAAATTTCGTAAACAGAGCTTCGAGATGTGAAGTAAGTGTTGAAATTGGTAAACACTTTCGGTGCCCATCAATAGGCACATGTCCCGCCTTAGGGCTTTGTTACAAGCGTCACGTGTGTGTTAAATTTCATCAAACTTCGTTGTGACGCGGCAAAGTCGGACGTGGGCACCAGAAAGAAACGTAGATGACACAAAGCGTAAACTTGCAACAAGCGTTTCTTTCCGCTTTGCAACGGTACTTGTAACATTCACCATCACGTTAAAAGTCTGTACTTCTCTGCACACGGAATTGACGATGTGGGTCACAATACCACAAGGATCGATGGAGTTCGTGTACGACATAGCCCGTTGAACAAGAAATGAAGTCAATAAGGGCGGAACCATGGGCTTTGCCACGCCACAACAAAGTTTAAGAAAACGACCCACTGCCAACAAGCCCACTTATCTATCCTTGCTGCTTGTCAAAGCTTCCTTACGCAACCTCTGGCCAAATAATGACGCAAGTGTCTGGCGTATTACCCACGTTCAAGCTTTTATAGCTAAAATATCGGTTTAATTAGTTTCGGTGTAGCTATAGCTCTTCGAGGCTAATACATTTCTTATCTTTGCTAATATTTTTATATTTTTTTCGTGGAAGCACGCGTTGCCACCCCCCCCCCCCCCAAGATTAAAAGAATGAAAAATAAAACATTCAAATCTTAACGCAACACTGGAGCGTGTTAGCAACCCACTGATCTTCTGAAGCCAAATATACATTGAGTACTCTTCCTGAATCTATAAGTCTAGCCACTGGGGAGGCCATGGACCGTAGGAGCGATTTCTGTAACACTGAAGCGAATAGGTGATGTCGAAACCGTGGGAAAAGCTGCGACACTTGGAAGAACATTTTGTAGAGTGCCATACATCGTTTACATGCCGAACCGAAATTGCATCACTTCCTGTTTCGTATAACTATTCCAATTTTTCTTTGCTTGCTCTGCGAAGCCCCTTTTGAAATTTTTTGTTTTCATTAAAGTTCTGAAGAAGTAACATAAATGCCCTTGTTTCTTTATTCACGGTTTCTATTTTAAAAAAAAATCAGACGAATGCAGTGTACTATGATTGATAGGTTTAATGCAATGATGTGTCGGCAAAAACGGGTGAACCAATCCATCAATTCACGATAACTCGTTGCACAAGGAGGAGGACTGAAATAACAATAAAAACTTTAATGCTGCATCGCTGTCTTTCCAGCCGCCTCTATAATGTGCTTTCTGAAAGTGCTTACACAATCTCGCAGATGGTTTTCGGGGAGCATATTATGCACGTGCAGACATGATCGTGATGGTGTATGGGCAAAGTAGCATAATGGTTGTGATGACAAATCTTATGCAGGAATTGCTGCACGATACGGGGTCACATTATTATTCATATTTCTCTCTTCAAACACTCGTCTTGGGGCAGCTATTCATGAAGTAAAATAAAAAAAGGCAGATCTATGAAACCAATCATATCGCGACTTCATACGGTCGACAGAAAAGTGCATATGGGGGCCAGTTTCGATTCCATGTATCCCCCTCTCCTTACCTTTTTTATAATCAGAATATCAATAAAAATATATAAATAAAATAAATGAAGAAAAACGCAGCAACGGGGACAAGAAAAACAAATGACAATACCGACGACGT
Source organism: Rhipicephalus microplus (assembly GCF_013339725.1). Taxonomy (NCBI): domain Eukaryota; kingdom Metazoa; phylum Arthropoda; class Arachnida; order Ixodida; family Ixodidae; genus Rhipicephalus; species Rhipicephalus microplus. The sequence continues at coordinate 139,550,394 of NC_051171.1, forward strand.
CGTTCCACGTCTTCCACCTTTTGATAAAGAGCGATGACTGCGACAAAAAAAAATGATAACAGAGGGAAGAGAGAGGGGGGACGTAAAAAATAAAGGAGAAACTACAAGGAAAAGTGGCCGAAAGTGAAACTGCGGAGCACGCTTCGAAAGGATCAGTATTAAAGAGTGTAAATCTAGTCGCGTTGAGCCTACACAGACGCTTCTGGCACGTTGCCAGCCGTACCGCTCCGACGACGAAACGGCGCGGAGAATGTCTTCCGCAGTTTGTGCGCTACGACTACAGCACCTTGGAAAGTTTATTCCATTAGAGAGTAATACAAGTAAATCGAAACGCGAATCAGCGGGTCGTACTACAGCGACGTCAATGTGGGACACGTTCGTGAGATTCAACGCGCGTCCCGCATGTATGACATCTGTGTCTTTAAATTGTATAGCGGCGTTTTTGGAAAATCGGTCATGTGTAGAGTCATTGTGTCGAGACAAGAGGTCGCGTTGCATCATTAGTGAATTGAATGAAGTTCTGATGCTGTTGTTGAATGTGCGATATCTGCGTATCTTTTTGTAAATAAGTTCAGTGGAGACAAGTCCTAAACATGAAGCCTAATTTAAACCTGAGCGCGACGCTTATTGAAGCAGATGTGACGATAAATGGCAGATTCAAGATATCTGGATGGGTTTTAGATATCTCTTAGAAGACATGATATCAACTTGAATATACTTCTTCGCACACGCATATGCGATGTGATAAAACTTTGGTTATCAGAATACAGCGTACCAGCATTGTTGTTTTAGATATGTCTTTGAAGACAAGATATCAACTTGAATATACTTATTCGCACACGCATATGCGATGTGATAAAACTTTGGTTATCAGAATACAGCGTACGGAATTTTTGTTATAACTTATCAGTGAACGTGTTCGCTTAACTATAAGTATACTTTAATCTTAGAATACTCCTATTTATTAAGCAGTGGTAAGCCTATTCGCCTTATGTCCCTTTCTTAATTGCAAAAATAATCAGGTTCTGGAATATATACTTCGCATAAGTACATTGTTTTGTCGGTGTCGCATATCCCGAGTACAACCTGGATGTATCTTTTTCTTTTTATTTCATTTTATGTCTACAACATTATAATTGCAAAAGTTTAGATATTTATTGACTTATATATAAATTTAATGACACTCTATTTAACAAGTGTATTCGGAAATTAGTAGTGTATAATGGTTTTTGGGCATGAATGTGTGAGAGCGCCTTAAAAACTATCTCATTAATTTGCTGTTCTTTGTAAAGAAACAACATGAACTCAAAACCGCCCAAGTTGGTCACCTTCATAAACTGGGCAAGATTTCTAGTGGCGAGCTTTATTGCCTTTTTAAAATTGAAATTTTGTTTCTTCAATATGTTCTGATAGGCCACAATTGCTGCTGAACCATCAATTGATGACACACAGTTGTAGTACAGTGCTCATATTCGGCGTATTTTTTATTTCTGCATTTGAATTTCTCATTTGTGCAATGCTTGATCAAAATTCTCCCACTGCTCAACGCGTCCCTCACGAAAGCAAACACTGAACGAAGTGCAAATTTATCCAAAAAGTAAGCAACTAAACAAGCGCATAAAATAGCATGCTCCGAATTTCTGTGGGTTTCCTATTCTTGGTATATAAAATCAATACAGGCCATTCTATCAAGCACGGGAACCAATGCGAACCGATATTATAACCTTACTCAACGAGACGGCAAGCTTGCAGGGTGTTGTTGTAATGCTTATTCGTATACTTAAGAATCACGAGAACAGTGCAGCCATCACACAACGGTGCGCATCTACGATAACGTATTCCTGTGTCGATTTCTATTTCACGTTTTCGTACCGTATACGTGCTCGACGAATAACAATAGACAGAATAATCACGTGACTAGCTATATAAATCACGAGACTTCGTACCGATACGAAGCGACGTGGTGCAACAACAGACAAAAACACTTATTATCGTTTTGTATAAGAGCACCATTTCTTTTTTGGTCTGTACGTTTCTTGGTGCTTTTATTGCAGGCAAACTTTTTAATGATGAAGCACTTTCGCTTGATTGTGAAAAAGCTTCTCAATATAATTTAGAAAAAGATTAAGTAGCTCTGCTGAGTTATTTTCTTTCAATGATTAAGTTGTTTACGCTGGCGCAGCTTGGGGTTTGTGTACCTGGACTGAGGAGGCCACCCACAGTAGGGCTGAAGTATAAATGGCCTGGTCAAATAAAATTCATCTCTCTCTCTCTCTTCAAAATTGCATGTGTATATTCAAGTCTAAACGCACAGGTGTACAAAAGGTGCTTGAGTCCTCCTCTTTTCACGTTAACCTCCCCCTTCCTTCCCCTCCCGAAGAAGAAATCCTGGCTACGCCTCTGGTTGCTTCATTTTTGTGTGTATATTCCATATAAATTTCGAAAGTAGGAGCCATTAACGAACGCTACAAACATCGATACCGCATTACAGCTTCTATTTACTCAAGAAAAGGTGGTGGTGCAGCTTTATTCAGAAGGAGACCCCGACCGAACGAATATCAACTTGTATGTGTCTGCATGCATCTGAGGAAGGTATGTGTAGGTTTGTAGGTGTTGCTTTTATCACCGGGCAAACAGTGTATATTTTTTTTTAGCAGAAGAGCGCAGTATACCTCACCCTATCGCCACTCTTCTCTGGCCTCCCTTAGGATCGCGCACTGTACATTTCACAAGCGCAAAAACCTTCTTTAGTGGGAGAAGTACCAGAACAAAGAAAAACAGAACGGAACAGAAGTAGCAGACGACCACACAAACAACGTCTGCTTCTCCGCGGCAGAAAACAATACACTCGCACCATCGCCCTGCCTCTCGTCAAGGACGTTATCACGGTCGTCTGGAGAGTATAGGGACGGCCGGGAAAAGAGGGGAAAGAAACAAGAGAGAGACGGAGCTCAAAGGTAAATTCCAGCACGTGTACATACACGCACGCACGCACGTACACATATCGACAGGCCATTTCGATCCTGGTCGTTATCGAGCGACGCGCCACGGCGGCAAGGCACAAACGGGAGGGCGCCCACCTTCCGTTCATCCCCTTTTCATTACCCACTTTCCCATTCTACCTCTTTTCCTTCCCCATTCACTGCCTAGATGCCCCAGCCTGGTTTTCCTCACGATGTGTGTGTAATGCCGATGGTGGCGGGCTTACACACTCGGACAAAGAAATGCGACGAGAGTGCGGACAGAAAGCTTCATACTTAATGGCTGGTAGGCTGAGGCTAGGGCCTGGGCAAGGCTTGACTACACTATTACCATATATATGGAAGCAATCTGTCGCCTGCCGAAGCTTCAAAGCTGCGGGATATAGCACGTTGGTTATCGCCTCCAGATGGCAAACGATCATTGCCGCAAGGACATTAGTTCAGTTACCTAATGACTGTAAGAGGGAAAGCTCTTTTAAGTTTCCATTCTCTTCACGGTGGCAGGTGCAGTTAAGTTCGAGACAATGGCTCTGACGACGACGACGAAATGAAAATGGGGAGGAGTGCGAACCCAACAGCAAGTGTCAGTTTTGAGTTTCCAACAACTGCGGCACTAATACCAAGTTAAGGTGCATTGGAAATCGACGTATTTGCAATAAATAAGATGTAGCCACTCATGTTATGAAAGGAAGACATGATGCGGTATAGCAAAAAAGAAGGGAGGGTGGAGAGGGGCAAGTGGCTACGCCACATAAGTTTCCACGCAATCTTGCCGTGACGCCATAAACGTTAGTCCCTACAAAGCTGATGCACATTTTGGTGAAGAAAAGCAACGTTGCACCCTAAAGAAACGAAGCATAGAACCTACAGCTATTCGTATGAGAATTTAACGTTCCAATACCAATTAACGCTTTTGAACTATATATCGTACGCTACAACCAGCGTTCGAGTTCCGACATGATGTTGAAGAAGAAGTTCGAAGAAAAATATGGTATCTCATGTTTACTGTAACTAACTTTTAGCATTGATTGGCAGCCCCAAGTACCTGTCTAACCCGGAAACCACACACTCACGTCATAATCGTTCAAAGAGTTCATATTAAAAGAAAAGCGGCGCACAAAAAGACGGAGACAAAGAAGAGAACCACACACAGCGCTGCACTCACAACTGAAAGTTTAATCCGAGCAACAAGAATTTAAAAAGTAAAAGCCGCGCATGACAAGTGAGGTACAACAAGATTAAATGATACGCTCATCAATAAAAGTGAACTCTTTTTTGTGCAATGTAACCGAGGTCTGGCTTACGCAAGCATCACGTGACTTGTTAATATGATAGGCTTAAGACACCTCACGGGTGAATTGATCGTGGTGCTTAAAAAATAATAACAGTTAATAGTAACAGGCTTTTACTTTTTAAATTCTTGTTGCTCGGATTAAACTTTCAGTTGTGAGTGCAGCGCTGTGTGTGGTTCTCTTCTTTGTCTCCGTCTATTTGTGCGCCGCTTTTCTTTTAATATGAATATACACCAACTCGCCCAACTTTCTATTCTGTTCAAAGAGTTCCAGCAATGTACCGTTTCAAAGCCGACAGCTCTGAATCCTCATTTTTATTTCGCAGGGAATCAGGGAAATCGGAACAATATATCTGAACTTGTGACATGTAATAATTCAGATGGCTTCCTGTAATTACTAGAAAGAGACTTATGCGTTTCGCCTGAATAAACCATGTGAACACCTTTAATTACCCATTTGCTTTCCTTGTGGCGTTAATTATATCACATATTAGTCTTTCACTGATCGTGCAGGTAACCTGTATTAGTTTCCGTTAGCCATGTGCACTTTCCAACGTAATATTTTTGTACGGTCACTACATTTATGTAGGGACCGTGATTATCATTTCAGTCATTTTTATTAGCGTCCTTATACCACATATGTTTGCCTCCTCTACTGTTTAACATCAATAAAAAAATTTATTATTTTTTGTAACCGCTATAAAATGTTCTTATGACGTATGTTTTGTTGCACCACTTCATCGGCATTACATTGAATACCATGTACGTGATTTTCCGCCTCTCCCCTCGTGTACCAATATTCTCTTATGTGAACGCCCTTCTTCCTGATATCCCAAAGAGAACGGCTGTATGTCTGATGTAGATAAATGAAACTAATGTTAAAGAGACACTTTATATACGCCGCCTTTCTCGTTTATTGTCGCGCCCGTTTCACGGGCCACGGAGGTGTCAGCGAAGGGGATTCGAACCTGCGATTAGTGTAATGCTATAATCCGTGTTTATTCTCCGGATGGCGTGGTAACAAAAGTGAACAATCCCGTAGTCTGTAATCTGCGGTCACTCTGATCTTGTCGGTCGCATGGTGGGAGTATTTGCACGTTCCCGATTCACCAGAGAGGAGGTGCGTATACTACATACTAAACACCCATGATCCATATATAAGGCGAACGGGGGCGAGGTGAAAAATTTTTTTTCGGGGGTAGGCACCAAATTGATCTGAACCGGGGGTGGGGCAGGTAAACGGTCTTATTGCGCTCCACATATATACCACGGCGACAAAAAAAAAAAAAATCTGTCGGGGGGGGGGGGGGGGGGGAAGGGGTATGGGTCTGGTGTGCCACCCCCTGGTTACGTCACTGACGGCAAAGAAGAGCATGTAATTCGTAGTAATAAGTTCGGACTTTAACGTCCTAAATCAACGATATGATTATGGGGGACGTCATAATAGTGGAGGGATTATCACGAAACTGATATTTAACTCTGGCATTTGCCCTCCATCAATATGCGGCCGCCGCGGCTGGGGTCGAACTCACGACGTGCGGGTTATTCTAGTTATTCGGGCTCTTTTTCGTGTGTTTCTCTTCATCAATCAGTGCTCGTTACCGCTCGTGTTCTTCTTGTCTCTGTGTCGTCGTTTTGTTCTCGCGCTATAACTATCGTCCGCATAAGGGCACCGTTGCCACCACGGCAGCTGAGGGCATTACTTGATTAGCCTCTAAGTGAGAGTGATCGCTTCGCAGCGATTCCATAATTATTGTTTTGGCCGCCATAGTCACATTGTAAAATACTGTAAACAACAACCAGGACAAGGAAAACTTCTCAGCTAAAGCCAGGTTTGTCTTCAGTCGTAATGTATAAAAAAATTCACAGTTGTACTGAAATAGAAAAGGGATTAAACTGGAAGACTGTCATTCCGTCGTATACAAATGTGTTTGAAGCTTTCATATTAGACATTTCGTAAAAAAAACTGAATTTAATAGAGGCATTCGCTTAAAAACGGCCAGATTATATATCTGGATGCATAGATGACAAATTCAAAATAAGGCCACGCCGAACAGCACAAACATGAACGCAAATTTGTTTTTTTTTTAATCTGTGAAAACTATTAATTAGTGGAATAGCCTGACGTCTGAACAAGTGTGCAGTGTTAATGAAGATGTATGGATGGTGGAACTTTATTTAGAGCCTGGGTCTCGAGAGGCGCGACTAACGCGCAGTGGGCACAATGTGTTTTTTTTTTTTTTTTCAACTTCGTAACACCCTGTTGTAACTCCGCTGGGCAAAGCGGGAACATGTATGAATAAAGAATAAATGTAATTCTAGGATATTACGCTCTCCGAAGAAGAAATAACGTTAAGCTATAGTACCAGAAGCTTGCGCACGTCCCCAAACACTACTCCAAAATAACCGCCTTAGCGAAGAACCATACGACCAAGTACTACGTTGTGAGTTTTCCTGCTCACGAACCGTTACGACCGTCACAACTGTATAGAGATCGTCGTACGATTTGAAGTGGTCGCATGTCGCACTGCGGTGGCACAGCAGTGCGACACGAGACCACTGTTCACACCGTTTATAATTGTGGCACAGCAACGGCCGTATCGCTGCTGCGACAGAGATAAACTGCCCTATTTTTGCGGCACCATGTACCAGCGATGCAGCGAGTCTGCAAAATAAAAAAAAAGAGATTTTATGGGTAAGAAAGAAAAAAGATATAAATATTAGAAGCACCACACTGGGAGGGTGTATTTGAACAACCTGTTTTTTTTTTTTAACATGCACCTTAACCTAACTACAACTACACCGGCGATATATTTCGCACCCATGTAAGTGTGGCTCTCCCTGGTAGGCCCAATATATATATATATATATATATATATATATATATATATATATATATATATATATATATATATATATATATATATATATATATATATATATATATATATATATATATATATATATATATATATATTCTTTTAAGCGACTCGTGATCTCTATTTGGAGGTATTTATACTCTGTCGGGGAGTCGTGGTGCCCAAAACAGAGTTAACGTGTCTTCTTTGAAGAAAGTCATCTTCTTAACGACTCGGGACGTGCAGAAAAAGGTAAAACACGCCCTTCCTTTTTTTTTTTTCGAGTGCAATGTTCAGGACCTCCGAACATCCATCCATCATTGCCTGGTGCATCTGTCGCGAAATGCTTTGTTTTATTACAACTTCGTTAAGCTAAGGAACAGTTTAGGTTTATGCATATATACATAGCAAAAACAAAAAAAGCACGATTCCATTCCTTTTTTTTTTTTAATCTGGACGTGATATTCGTAAAACAAAGCTTTAAATCGAAGTCTGACCGCGTTTTCCAGACAACGTCAGCTGCATCGTTTCAGTGATGGATCACTGATCACGGTTATGCGAATGGTCGATGACACACAGATTAGCTCTCCTATATTGCGGAAGAGAAGACGGAATATAAGGCGATGCAATTTCTCAGGGTGACGCCCAGATGAGTGCATAGGGTTCAGGAAGCAAATTAGGAGGCACACTATATATATCACTACTGAAACGTTCCCGTATGCGATGTCCAACAATTCCGTATGTTTCCGTAAGATTCTTACGGAAATATATGAAAAATATATGGGAAACATATGCATTCTTTATGGAAACATATGGAATTATTGGACTCGCATACGGGAACGTTCCTTTCGTTGTGTGTGACAGATGCTTGGAAAACTGTGGTAAAGAAACGCGACTTGACTCATTGAAATGGCTGCTGAGAACAATTGCGCCATGACGCTGTCCTCTGGATGCTCCGTCTTTAACTTGCAGAACAGAGGTGTCCTTTAAGTTGCAGCACACAGGTACCGAAGGTGTTCCACGAAGATCTTCGATGATTTCGTGGAATTTCGAAAGACGTTTGCACAAGTCTCAGTATGGGAAGTATTAAGCGTGGCTGATTTTATCTTACTATTGCTCAAGGTGTTATTACAGCCCGCTTCTAGCACGTAATTTTTAAGAGAAAATATGAAACTTTCATGCTAGTATAGACACACGTTATTTATGCTATTGCGAGTGCCATGAAAAATAGCATGATGTGACGAAATAATAACTTGTGATAGGCAATTTATTGGCTGAATGACGATTAATTAGAAATGAGAATCACTAGAGGTTCGATGATAAATATAATGCAGTCGTCAGGAAACACGCCTTAAAATGAAGATACGGAGATGCCGCCAGCGTTAAAACATTTTTGAAAACAGAAAAAAAATCTGTCGATAATGAGAACAATGAAGGTATCATGTACGATACATAGTGATTTGTGATTTCGTTCCGGTTGAAGTTCTGAGCTGTCAGCATTACTGCTGAAAACAACGAAATACATGTGGCAGGCGGAAGTCGCAAAGGAAACCCTGTTGCATCAATGACTCATTTTTGAGCTAAAATATCGTGTAAGTATAAAACTACGACAGGATTGGGCAGAAGCGAAGTTATGCTGCGGTATGACCACCTGACGTCTCGTTACAATGAGTTTTGTCCGTACTGAGGCCAATTGTACTAAATAAAGCCATGTATATAACTGGCAGGCCGTTCATTACCTGAATAGATTGAGCCGTCTAGCGCCCGTTTCCTTGATTAATGGCGACAGATGTAACCTGACAGTAGCACTAATTTCTTTAACGCGGTAATTAAATTACACTCGTAAGTGCGACGCAAGAAAGGGGGGGGGGGGCGATTTACGGCGACCGCACCTACACTCAGTACGAGGATGAAAACCACTAAGCCCCTATATCACTTGAATATGGCGGTTCCGGCCTTTTCCTTTTTTCTCTTCCTTCCTGTCAACGTTCGCTTAACGTACAAGCAGAGCGAGAGGTTAAGAGAGATTTCAGGCCCTTCAGGCCAAACGCCGAAGCGGCCGTGATGGAGCGATGTTGACAAATATCCGTCGCTTCTAACCCGCCGAAGAATCCAGCTGCCAGAGCAGCGCCACGCACTGACACTGGCAGTGCTCGTTGGACTCGCAGAAATGGAAAACAGCTTCCTTCGTTGAGTTGCGGCTCGCGGAGAAACCATGCGAGCGCACGCGACCATGAATCACGCGAGAGAGGGACCGCTTTCCGGTCACCAAGGGCCCCCCCAGCAAAACAAGAACCGGGAAACACGCTTACCACACGCGTCAGCGTGAGCTGCAGACGAGCGTACTTCACCGTTAGGCCTAGGTGCACGACGGCGCAGCCCTCCTGAGAGCGCGCTGCTTAAAGAATGGGGGAAAAAAAAGCTTCATCGGCGGCGTCTTACCTTGCTCTCTGCCGGTATGGGGCAGGCGCGACACAGATTCCAGAAGGTGTTAATCATGGGCCTGCCGTGTGCGACAACTTCGTCTGCACGCCAACACAAGCAAAGATGGGAAGGAAACCGCGCCGCGCTGTATCGACGACAGCGGAGCTCTCTGCGGCGCCGGGACGGGAGAGACGGCGGAGGCTGCGGCAGTGTGTTTGCACGCAGGAGAGCCGGGTGCTGGTGGGCTTGGCCCTGCGTTGCCGACGGCTACGGCTCTGGCTTCTTTTCGCGGTGCGGCGCGCCAAGCGCTCGCCTCTCTCCTTCCTTTCCCTCTTTTACGCCGAGAGAATCCTTGCCCCCCACACACTCTATCACATTTTACGGCCGGCCTCTCGGACTCCGGCTTGACAGACCCGGTTATAGCCCCAAGCCGAGCCAGAGCTCCGAGAGCTCTGCCGGTCAGTCCTCAAAGCATGCATTTTCGAAATATTCCCGTGCGGCTCCAAGTGGGTGAACATGACAGACGTACGATGATAAAATTAATAAGACATGCTTTCTTACTTTTCTTGCATGTTTATATGTCGCATACGCCTTGAGTAAAATAATAACCAATAAAAGAACTAGAAAGCGTGCCAAATGTCTAAGACTTTGAAATCGTAAAAGCTCCTTCTTATTTTGGCATATGTAAATCAAACCCGTTGGCGTAAACGACGTTTCAAACGTTCAATGATAAGGCAAAAAAAATAAAAAATAAAATACGTCCTATACGTACCATTAACTGCTAAATTAGTAATGTAGAATGTCATGTAAATTTGTAAAAAGCCCTACGCCCTTAAAAAGGAAAGGTTAACTGCTACTGGGAAGGTTACTGTACTCGTCGCCGTCTACCTATACCGTTAAAGCTTGAATCTGCCAAATGCTCTTGCAAGCGTCATGGTCGAGGACTAATTATGCGATGTAATTGCTGTGCATTAAAAGTGAACATGCCAATGCTGCGGGATTCATTGCTCTGAAAAGAATTGTCGCCTCAGAAAATTTATAATTGTAAGCTAATGACCCTCTGAAATGGGCGATCAAGGAAAATCTTGAAAAAATAGATTAAAAAAAAAACGGTACTTGAAACGCTAAGAAGCGTGAAGGTGCCATACATACATATTGCTTCTTTACCATTTGAAACGCAGACATTGAATGATATGTGGGGTTTGACGTCGCAAAACCACCATATGATTATGAGAGACGCCGTAGTGCAGGGCTCCGGAAATTTCGACCACCTGCGGTTCTTAGCGTGCACTCAAATCTGAGCGCACGGGCCTACAGCATTTTCACCTCAATCGAAAATGTAGCCACCACCACCGGGATTCGATCCCGCAACCTGAGGGTCAGCAGCCGAGCGTAACTTGGCCACTAGACCACTGCGGCGGGGCAGAACGCAGACCTTCCAGTTACAGGTAGCCTGCATAATCGTGGCTTGGAAGCCGTTTGGGGAAGCTTGCGGTAAGGTTAAAGAAAGCGTTTGTTAATAAAAATACAACTGTTGCGTACATATGTGTGTGGTAAACGACGCGCGAACGACCATACAAACAAAAAATATTCGTGAAAGATGGCTTTTTCACAACACGATAATTTTTGCGGCGAAGCCCGCTTATGGTGATCGCTTTCATAATTTGACTAACGCCATCACATCAAGTACGTGTCGTCAAAACTTTTTTTTTTGTAGTTGTTGTTGCTGTTGTTTCGAAATGCACGTTAAGATTATCATCTTACTATGAGGCAGTTTATCATCAGCCTCCGGGTAGGCTTTCTGCACTGCCTTTGTACGGCCATCTTTCAGCGAGCTTTCTAGTTCAAAATGGAGGAAGGACTTTGCCGTCGAGCGATGTCATTCAGCTAACAGTCACGGCACCTGTACTGGCAACTCCGAAGCTGGAGTATGCAAACAAAGCGGAGTTCCGGGTTACTGTGCTCCAACTTCTAAGTTGGGTCGATCAATTATATTTGGCTGATCGGCAGTGACATAGTCAAATTACGAAGCGGGGCACGCTTCAGTGTACAATGTGTCTGTGCTTGGTGCCCGACTCCCTCTGGTTTGGCGCACGCGCTCGACTGGAAAGGGGATACTGAGCAAGCGAATGATGTCGCAGCGTTATTGTAAGCGATGAATATGCTACGTCCGTGGATATGCTATGGTTGGGGTAAACGGGCTCCGGAGGGCAGGTTGATCTACCCTTCCCCATTGGCGTAGTCAAGGAGGGTTAAACACTCCCCACCCCTAAATTCTCGAACTTTTCACGTATGTGCATGTATACTTACGCACACAAGAACACGCACCAGCATACACGAAGAACAAATGCCCCCCCCCCCCCCCCCTCTTCCCTATTAACGTTGTCTAGCTACGTTCAAGCTTCTTTCAAGGCCTCCGCCGCTGCCAATACGCACTCATTTGACTAGCAATCAGTAATCGCTCGCGACAGTGCCGAGGTGACAATGTTGTCCACCTATAATCTTGAGCACGAAAAAAAAAAAATTAACGACGCAGTCAGGGACTGGGGGGAAATCGAGTGAATACAGAAATAGGAAGGAAGAGGCAAAATAAAAGTTGAGAAAGACAATTTGCTGGATTGCGCAGCCCAACTCGCATCTCTGCGCTGCACGCGTTGTGCCTTCACCAATCAGTGCTCCCGTTCGCTGTCTCGGGATCTTATGAACACCTAAAAGGTAAGTCCCGGGAATGGAAATCGGCGCTAAACGGCACCATAACGGTTGTTGCGTAGCACAAGCGCACGATTTGTTGCGCGTATATTTCACATCGCAATGAGGAGGCACGAGTTCGGCATTACCATTTCACAAGTAGCAACGACAACGAAGCGTCGACCCAACTCAAAGCTGTGCTGCGATGTTTTTCGTGGTGGGAAGGCAGATGCAGGGTGCAGGTGTCCCTTTAGGCGCTCTCCAAACGAGCAGTTGCGCCAGTCTGTTCATTGAGCCGTTCCGTGTACAGGATGACACCATCGTGCCGCGGCGAAGCCAACTTTACAGACGAAACATCTGCGCGTATTTAATATATGCTTCCCTTAAAAGGACACCAAAGAGAAATAATGACTTAGTTTAGATTAACAAACTGCACTCGGAAAACTCTTAACGCCATATGTTTCACTATTATACGGTCATTATTAGCGGAGAAAATCAAGATTGAAATGTAATTTTTAAATTTCACGCCAAAACTCTGCGAGTGACGTCAGAAACTTCGAAATGTATTTTCGGTATGTTCATGGTATTGGCTCAACAAGATTTTCCTGAAACTTTGTGTGCGAAGTTTATGACACACACAAGGTGACAATGTCCTTTATTTTAATCGATTGGAAAGCTGTGTAGGACCCAGTAGACACCATATTTTATTACAGTCATGGTGTGTAGTGCGGAAATCTCTCATTGGCGTCGCCACCCGTATTTTCCTTTCGCGCGATTTCTCGCTTACTAGCGTCGTGTCGCGGTAAGAGTGGTGTTTTCGGTATCGTTGAATGGTACATTACTAATACGCGAAAAAATTGTGCTTGCTGTTTAGAAGGCGTCTCTTCAATATCAGTCTTTTTTCTTTTTACAAGTAAATGATTTTTACCGGTGTCCACCAAGACTTCAGTGACGTATTTCCGTCACGGAAATGACGTAAAACACGATTAGAAAACACGAGGTTCCGTCAACAGGAGTCGAGCCCACTATCTCTCGGTCGGCGACAACAGATGCCCGGCACACTATCCACTGCGCCACGGTCGCACACTTTGCAAGCCCCCTTTTTTTTTCTACATACGGCTATTACCGTAAATTTCCACAATCTCCGATGCATTAGCTTAAGACGTCGAAGGCGAACGCCATCAGTTTTTTTTTTTTTATCAGTCTATTGTGCCAGTCCTTTCCAAAATCATTCTGTATTTGGTTTTGCACTGTCTCCAGGGATTGCAGGAATTGCAAGCTTCCAGCACCTCACACCGTTCTGAAGAGTCTCCGAGATCGGCCCCCCTGTCACCAAACGTGGCGATGTCATGTCACGACGATTTTGATTTTTGCGTCACTAGGGTTGATAACATTGTTTCAATCACAATAGTTATTTCAACCAATCAATCACTATGTGAACGCGACGGTCAGTTTCCGCTTTCGATGCGGCATCCAAGACTTCACTTTCACCCACGCGAGTTCAAATCCCACCTCGTGAAGAACTTTTTTAACAATAATTTAACTTTCTTTCCCCCTGTACCCGTTGTTTTACACATTACGGTTCTATACAGACCAGGCATGCGGACTGGCCCGCTACAGTAGCGGTACCCTAGGTCCCAATCTCTGCATCATTTCTGTATTTAACAGACAAATTACAGCGAGTTTCAACGTCTTCACTCTTACAAAATTTCGCCATTTCTACGCCACGAGAACCATCGGACAGTGAAGCTGCAAAAGCATAAACTAAGCCAACCTACTCTAATTTCAAGCAACAACTCAAGCCTAGCCATCACAGTTTCATTATTGCCATAATTATGAGTGCCATCATAATTTCGTGAATTTCATTATTCACTATCTCCTGGTCATGTCACATGTGTTACGCAGGACAGCACACGGCTTGACATAGCTTCGCTGTTAAGAAGTACTTTACGAGGGTGGATCGGCAGCTCAGCTAGAGACGAGCATCGAAGAACACGAGATTTACGAGAAGCAAGGGTGGTAAAGAAGCAGTGTTTTATTGGTCACCAGCTTGTCTCCCAGAGTGTGTGTGGTTGGAGTGGAAAAAGGGTGTATCTACAGTGCATCCATATCATACAGGGAACACAAGAGAACCATTGCCAACAGGATGATGCAAGGAGATATAACTTAGGACGTATGCATAACTTAGGACGTATGCTTTCGTGTGCGTGTTCCGACAGCAAGCGTATGGCTTCGGAGGCGAACCGAGAAAAACAAGGAGGGGGTGGGGCCACCTATGGGGCAATCTAATGCATGCCCACTAAGCAACACGTGATGGATACCATTACATCAGGGGACACGTGTTGTGCTATGTGACAACTATGTACAGCGATACAGTAGTGTACAGGGTAGCCTGTACTGGCTCCGTTGGGACACAAGGCCTTTTCGCAGCTCTGGAACGCTTCCACAAAGTGCCGGATGCCATCATATTGCTAGCATATTGATAACGTAACAATACTTCAGAAATTGCCAATAAATGATAGCAAACAATCACAATTACATATTTGTAGAAACCAATTGCAGTCGCTAAGAATTTTTAGCCCATAGGCAGAAGTGGAGATTTCAGTGTAACCACCGCTAATGATGCGATTCTTTCACTATCAATACACTTGGTCTGCATACAGGCACTTGTACCATTGCACGAATTTAATGCCACTACCATAAGTAAGCCGCACAGAATACTTATTTAAACTGCATGGATTTCTACTTTCGCAAAGTGGTAAACCATCTGCACTGCACAGAACTTTCTTCAATCCACACCTATCATTCCAAGACCCCTCCGACAATAACTTCCTCCAGAGATGCACATGTCCAATGCTTCAAGAGGCATCACACACTAAAGTACAGGCCACCCTGTGCATTCAGCCTATATACAGAGAAATCAGCCACCGTTGCCTCTTTGTCCTTGATGACAGAGGCACCCCACCTCAACTCAATGGTCCACAACTACAAACAAAGACGAGACAATTTAACCAGCACAAGCAACCCAACACATCATGAAAATGCACAACTGATGCAGAGGTGAATCATCTTTCCCCACTATATGTCAACAGAAGTACAACTTAAACCTTGGATTTCATTTTAGGAGTTCAATCTTTGGCAAGCCTGAATGTTTGCCAGATATATATATCTATATACATGTGTACTGCATTCTTTTTTTGTCCTGGAATGGTATGCTCGCCAAAAAGGAAAGTAAACAAACACAACCTTGCATAAAAAATGCATGAAGTGCCATGTATAAACAATAAATAAAACAAAGACAGTGCACTATTAGAACTTATTCCCACCAGCGACTTGAAGGTGCCGCATGACTGTTTGCAGCTGGCAACCAGAAAGCACTTAAATACGACCACTAATCCCACCGGCTAGTGTGATCTATCGATCACCGCACCAAAAGAGGCGCCTCCCCAAGCGAAATGCCAATTATGTCTATGTCTGCCATCACCTTACAAGACAAGGACACGTTTTGTCCCTGTGTTCCTGCTAGTCTTTTCTTTGCTTCCTTCCGGTCAAGTTTGCTTAACGTACAAACTGAGCATGACTGAGATGACTGATCTGCCACCTTTGCAACTACAGTAGTGCGACTCAGTGGTGTGAACCACGCAGTGAGTGACAGAGTTGAAACGGTTGCATGATTGCAGCGTCGCCAATGTGAACTAGCCTTCACTGCTAAAAGCTATAGCGGTGTGCCTTTTCCAAGGATAAATATTGTGTGCACACAGAATTTTCTCAAGTGTGTCTCATCTCGTCAGTGAAGGCTTCTACCTTCTTGAAAAGGTATCTCCATCCATAACCACACATAAAGCCAATAAATGAAAAAAAGGAATAAATAAAAACAAGAGATCGACGACATTGTAACATCACTCACACTTTTCATTCACGTGTACTGCTTGTAGTGCAATAAAACTGTCCACCATTGCTGACCCCTTACGTGCCACGGTTGTGGTTTAGTGCCCACGTTTCTCGTCAAAACGACCAAGTGAAAACACAGTGCTTTGATTAGGTTCTTTTCCCAGTAATTTTTCCAGTAATTCCAGGCATACGATTGGGGTATTATATGAATAAGGACTGGAAATGCTGTATAAATTGTCTTTCACGAAGAATGCCGCAGCAAAAAAGTAAACTTGCAAGAATTCACAACAAAACATGGCACACAAGGGGTTACAGAGAGGGCTACTTGTGGTCTGCAAAAAGAAAGTGTCCTTATGTACGCGTACATACGGAAAGAAGAGCAATAACGCTGCTATACCTTGTATACTACTGGCATTTAGAAAAATTTGTCTGCACAGGAATGCATCATACATAAAACAAGACATGTAACAGTTTCACCTCAAAAAAAGGTACATTGAAGGTCAGTGACCTCTCACTGGGAAATTCTACCGAGAAGCAAAACCATAAGTGGTATGCAGCCTTAAAAGCAGCAGCCACAAATGAAAAGCAATAATTTGAAAGCCAAGACTAGGTAAAGGCTCCACTGATTCGCCTTTATAGTGAGAGCTGGCATTCTTATAGTATGAGGCCAGAAAAGCCACACAAATATTAATCGCTACAGTACTGCATGAACAAAACATTTATTAACACACTTGGGTCGGCTACGGAAAATGCCAGTGTCTGAACTACGTGATACGTTGTAACAACGTGCCTTAACTGTTCAAATCATGCCCGTTTGCATTCAGCAAGATTGAGCGAATGCCACACTCATATGTGAGGTCTGTTCTGTCTGGAAAGAAGCATGTTTGTCTCAAGCAAACACCTCTGCTCAGGCACTTTGCAACTACAAAGAAGAAAAATTATAGGAGTGAGGAGCAGCAGTGATAACTCACACTTTCATGCTTGTGTACTTACTGGAAGCATGTAGAGCAGGAGAGGGGAGGGCACCGGATAGATTTTCGCTCAATGCAAACTGAAGCATGCATAGCTTGAAAGTACCGATGCAGCATGCCTGGCTAGAGTGGGTTGCAATGCAGTTTAGCCAATAGGCTTTTATAAACAGCACCAAATTTCACATGCAAGTAGACATGCAGCATTGAATTCACAAACAAGCAACTATTGCGAACTTCAAAACAAACCAGCAATTAGTTGCGAACGAAAAAAAAAAAAAATGCACACACACATGCACACACACACACACACACACACAACAATAAATGTGCTTAGCGCAGTGCAGTCAATCTATGCACTCTTTGATGTTTATACTTAATAAAAATCAAAAAAAGAAAAAAGTAAGGGGACATGTATTGAACTGAGCTCAATCTCGGAGGCATGCCAGAGCAAGCTTCTCAACAACCGGGTGCACATGTTAAATAAATTAAAATAGGTATTGAATGAATTGCATTCGTACCAACAGCAGTTCCCTCACACATGACATACACACAATTTTCTGAGCATGTCAAAGGGCAAAATGAGAGTGCTCATCAGCATTTAACATCTGCCAATGCAACCTCAAACTTAATCGCCAGCCCAACTGGTAAAGCTCTCCATAAGCACTACAAACAAGTACAGTGACATGCGAAACAAAAAAATATGACCAGAAAAGCAAGGGGGAAAAAAGTGTACAGAGATTTGTGCTACCAGCAGTTTTTGTGACATAATTGATGCACAAGGCAATAAAGGGTAGCTTGATCTCAAAGCCTTGCTTAATGTAACACACAGAACAATCACAATCCCAACACAAAACCACAATACAGATAAACAGAAAGAAACCTTCACATTTAACATTAGCAGAAAAGGTGTGCACGTAAACCGACAGTGGGAGTTGTCATCGAAGTGTCCACACCAGCAGTTTGTGATTACCTTGCGACGCTGTACAGTTGTTTTCAGTCATGCCTGGAGGTCATGATAGTGATGACAACAATAACACTTCCATGTGATGGCTTAATGCATGTTTTGAAGCAGAGGTGTGCTCCTAGCCACAGCGTTTGTAATGAGCACATGTGACAATCCTAGTGCTCTACTTACACGCTCAACTCACACTCGCTGCTCACAACGAAGCAGCACACTCTCTAGCTTCCACCACAAAGGGGAACGAATGTTTCTGTTTTCCCTTATTTAGCAGGGAGAGCCAGGGCAACAGTCAAGCTATGCCCAGTCGCAATGGACACAGTTGCGCACAGAACATGACGCGAGCTGGTGCCCGACGAGAACACTGAAACCACCAATCCCATCAGAGCGCTCCAAGAAATGTCTCATCGAAGGTCCAATGTCCTGACAACCTTGGAACAGTCTTCGGCCCTCAAAGATTGGTGGCAGTCGTATGGAGGAGGCGTCGGTGAATCATGCAGGGGCTCTTCGTCCATGAGCGGGGTACCCGGGTCGTCGTATTCGTCGAATGTCGCTTGTTCCGGCTCGGGTGCCGCTGCAGGGACCGGAGGCGGATGTGCAATCTGCTGGCAGTATGTTGGCATGCCCATCTGTGGCGGAACTGGGAAGGTAAGTGCCACAGAATATGGAACGGGGGCACCGCTGGGCATTGGCAGGTAATTCATCGGGGCTGCGTCATAGCGTGGTGGCGGATGGGCCATGGACGGCAGGTAGGCGGCAGGGACTTCTCCGAAGGGTCCCACGATAGTATGATGGGGCATGACAGTGGGAGCTAATAGCTGGGGGGCGACTGGAGCCATGGTTGATGGAACCATGACCGGAGGTGCGATGGGTGGCAATGAAGGGCTCAACAACGATGCCGGCGGCTTGGTTATGTCCCTGTACATGGGGTTCGATGAAGGCCCTAAGTGCCTTGTGAAATCGTCGTAGCACCTGATGGGAGCGACTGACGACGACAGCGACACTGAAGGAGGAGCCATTCTCATGTGCGCCACTGGTATGTGCGGTGCCATCGTTGTGCGCACGATACAAGATGGAAGAGAAGTTGGTATCATGGGCCTAGGAAGGGGTGGTGTACCAGAACGATGGCATGTCGGCACAGATCTGGACATAGCAGAGGGCGGGATTCGAGATGGAGGCAGAGAAGCTGACGTAATCATTGCAGGCCTTTGTGCACTGCACGTCAACAGGCTTGACACGGGCTGTGTGGAAAAGGACATCGAGACGACTTTACTGGCTGACGACGTTGAAGAGACTGCTGGCGATGATGACTTGGGTGCAGTTGTGCCTGTTGTGTGAGGGAGAAGAAGTTCTAGAGGAGAGACTGCGACAGATGATGTAACTATCGAACTGCTTTTTGGGGCCGAATGCATAACTGTAGAAATTGTGGAACCCATTCTGGAGAACGAGGAAGACGTAAGAGAACCAAGTTTAGATGTTGCATGGTGCGCTACGGTGGTCAAGCTGGAACTTGCTTTTGATGTCGCATGTACAGAGACTGCAACCGATAAACTGCTTCCCTTTATGGCTGCTGTGTTTACCAAACTACTTTTGGAGGTTGAGACAGCAGATGCACTGACAAAGTGACTGCTCTTCGGGCTGTGATGAGAAACTCCAGCTGAAGAACTACTCCTTGATGTTAATGTCATGGCCATTGATGAGGGATAGCTTTTGTTAGTGACAGAGTTCGACATGGTGGTGACACAATTGGCTTTGGGGGATGACAGCGCTGCCACAGTGGCAAACGTATCAGTTTTAGAAACTGAAGCAGCAATGTTAGCAGCCAGTGAGGTGCTAACTGTTGATGTTGTAGTGCTGATGGTAGAACTTATTTTTGATGTGGATTTTGAAGAAGGTGCCACACTCGTGATAGTACTGCACCTTGTACTTGATGCTGTATTGTTCTTAGTTGACAGAGTATTGCCGGCAATGGTGCAGGACTTTGAAGTAACTGCAGTGGACGCTGTAGAAGTGCTCTTGGAAGTAGCAATGCTGTTTCCAGTAGAGAAGCTTTTTGAAGAGGCAGCACTTGCCACAGAATTGCTCTTCGCAGACAAAGCAGCAGCCGCTGTTAAAGAATTGTTCTTCAAAGAAAATGTACTTGTAGTTGTTATTGAATTGTTTTTGGAAATGGCCGTGTATGTTGCTGCAGAAGAGGTTTTTAAAGCAGATGATGCTAACGACGAGCTAACCTTGGTTTCAGCTTCTGTAGACGTAGCGCAGCTAGCCTTGTCATTTTGTGTTACACCTGCAAGTACTGTCGAATCATTTTTTAAACATGAAGCTACAGTAGATACAGCTCCAGCATTTTTAACAAGGAGGAGGTGACATCACTGCAGTAGAACAGCCAGTTTTGGTCGATGCCGGCGATACCACAGCACTCGTCTTGAGTGCCGACAGGCTTGCAGTTACCACCGTGGAAGCGCTCAACAAGGAAGAAGCCACACTTGACACTTCAACTGTCTGCACAGGTTTGACTACTGAAGTCTGTGGCTTCTCAGTGGATGATGCAGCGGGTGGCTCGCAAAGCGTCGACGGTGATGTCAACACCTGAGCATTGTTATCACAGGCACCAAAAGTTGCATCATTCTCTACAGGCTCTGCTTTTATTTGACCATCCACGTTATCTGACAAAACCAATGTCTGCTCGGGTGTTGTTTCAACTTTGGCCTCCTGCTCTTCTTTGACAGGAATCTTCAGGAGCTGCGGCTTAGGTCCGTGCGCTGAAGAATGAACCTTATGTGGCTGTTGCGATTTTGATTCGTGAGACGAGGCCTTAAAGTCTAGCTCCTTAGCCTTCTCTTTCTTCTCCTTGTGTGACTTGTGTTTGTCCCCGCTGTGTTTCTTCGGGGTCGATGACGACGATGACTGTACGGCAATTGTTGCTTCCTCCGGTTTTCTTTCACTCGAGAGTGCCTTTCCGGGCTCCAGCTTAATCTTTTTAATGGACGATTCTTTGTGCGGCTTTGAATCCGCTTCCCGCTTTCGGGGCTTGGAGTCCTCGGTTTTGACCTCTTTCACCGTTGTGTCTTCGGGACTTGAAGCCGCTGGGAGGGGAGATGTCGTCTCCTGCGGATAGTACTGGCGCAGGCGCACATGCCAGGCCACACTGGCCACGGCCGTCACTGTGCGAAACTGGTGCACAATGTTCCGCGGCAAGAAATAGATGTCATTGTCGCACAGTGAGATGCGAGAATACCGGATACCTTCCCTGCGCAGCTGGTTCAGCTTGGCGTCTTCGACCCATTGCACGCACTGCACCGAAAACAAATGAGAGTCAAAAACTTTTCTCTCTGACAAAGAAAACTGCACTGGTCTCAATTTTCTTCAAAAAAAAAAATGTTATGGAATAGACGCATGTTAGGCCACGAGAATAAGGCCCCAGAAGAAAACTGCTTCCTCCAGAAACACATCTCTGTTATAAATATGGTTTACTTTGAACAACACCACTTGCAATAAAACAGCAGGTCTATTCCCATTCCTGTAGAATCAACACATTAGGGTCTCTTTAAATTAATAAGAATTTATCATTACTACGAGGACGTATAGGACCAAAGCGGTATTCTTTAAAACGAAAATGCCTGGAGTGAAATGGAACTTATACGAGAAGTAGAAAACTCTGCAATCAATGACTTTCAGTCATAAGCACATTCTAAAGTTCTTGAATCACAAACCAGGGAGTTTCAATGACTAGTACTCGCCTGCGAAACGGGCGGCTCGTGAAGGTCCAACTGAAGCTTTTCCACCAGCTGATTGAAGTCACCCGCATGGAATGCGACTACATCCTTGGTGATGCGATTGGTTTCTCCTCTGTTGTACAAAATTAGGAACACTCAGCATTACTCATTTTCTTTTACCCATACTTTCGAAAAAAAGCATCAAGGAAATCAGAGGAGAAGAGAAAACCTTGCATTTAGACTTGTATTCATCACAGAACACCTGGCAACTTTCAGAAACACTTGCTTTCATGCATGGCAAAATATGTAAGACTATTGTATCAGTTAAGCGAAAGATATTACACTTAAGGTGCGCCAACAATACCCGCTACTCCAATATTGGAAATGGCCTCCCTGATTAATCATGTCAGGACTGTCCTGACGAAGTAATTGAAAAGTAGATATAAGCTTCACAGTTCTTAACTCTGCTCATTTAAACACTCCATTTAGAGTTTAGCTTGAATATGAATGACTAGTCAAATGGGTTTGGTGACCGTGACAGCCACAACGTTCCTCACCCTGTGTTGCAATGGACAGCCTTGAGAACACCCACAGCAGCAGTGGTGAGTCTATCGAAGCCCTGCCCAACGTGGTCCGCGTGGCACTTGGTGCGGTCCTCGAAGAGCATCTCCCGTGGCTCCGAGGCGCGGGGAAGATACTGCAACTTGCGCAGTTCGTCTCGGCGCCTAGCTCCTGACCCAGACACGCTGTTACGCTTGTTTGGCGATCGAGTCAGGTCGGCGGTGGGGACGAGCTGTTCGCCGGGACGCACCCACAGAATGGGACCATCGTTGCTCTCCTGTGTGACAAAAGAGAGACGGTCAGCTTGAAGCCAGTGATCTTCTGATCTTCAGTAGATGTGGAAATATATTCAAGAATTTCTAATAAGAAATAGAATAGCACATATTCAAACTGCCGAATATTTTTTTTAACTATTAGCACAGGCGAAAAAACGCCAGAGGAACATAAGTTGGAAAAACAAAGAATCATATTTCTTGTTTCAATAACTGAATTATGAATATGCATGCAATTCAAGCTTTTACAAGACTAGCAAAAACTTGCTCATCCCCGGAAAAGGAATTTTTGCTTTGAAGGGCCCCCAAACTACCCAGAGGACAAAATTTAGTTGTGTTGTTGCAGTTCTGCATGAGCCTACAGTGAACACACGTAGCCACGAGAATGTTTCGAAACAGTGCTATAACAGCAGTTACACTGCATCTAATGATACAATAGAGGCCCTCGCTCATTTCGCTCTTTCCTTAACTATGATCCCTTTGTCTGCTCCTCTCGCCTCCAGGCCGAATGCTCCTCCTCAACGTGCGAAGAGGAAGAGCGGTGAGCACACGTACCTGCGAGCAGAAAAAAATGTTGGCATCGCGGCAGACACTGAGGGGCTGAACACTGCCAAAAAGCCCAGAAAGGGGAAGGGATCATTTCTTAGAATTCGTGGGTCGCCTGCTCGTAGCACTGCCGCGCTTGACATTGTTGCTTGTGAAAGCATTTTGAACTCAACGTGTGTGTTTACTTGATACAATTAAAAAATTATCGGAGGTGGTTTAGAGGCCCTTCAGACTCATGTGTTGGCCAAGCGAATGCGTCCTCAATGCACTATCACCATCGTGAAATTCATTCACGAAACATGATGCAACATAATGCTCTAAGAGTTATTTAAAAGCTGGTGACCAAGTACCACCTCGAATACTCAAGTAACAGCTGTGCTCAGCCTACAATTAAAAAGTACCATGAAGGCTGTAGTCGCTGCAGTATGTGGGCTTATCTTAGTTCATGTAACTGCAATAGATCTTGCCGGCTTGATGTAACAGTAACATTTACTTATTAACGTTCGTGAATATTTGTTTCATCACAATGTTATGAATTTTTAGGGCTGTTTTAAAAACGGTTGCCTTTCTATTAAAAAACTACTGCGTTTGAATTAGTATGATTGCTATTCAATTCATATTTGATTTGGTTCTAAATTTAACTATTTGCAAGCCCCTAACCATTGGCATTCATTTAATAGCAAAATTTAGTCGGTACTGTGAGTAATCTGAACCCACAGATGGCATGGACAAAAATGACAAGCTCACTGGCTCATATTTCTTGGTCCGTGACAGTTTTTCACTAGTTAACTAATGTAACAAATTTACTGCTAAATGCAAGGCTTGCAAATATTTTTAAACGTTGTCCAAACAATGATCAGACTGCACATGCTACAGAAAGAGTGGTACACGTTTTAGAATTTATTCGAGTGCACGTAATGGTGTTGGAAAGTACAATGATGCAAATTTCGATGACTATGCTAACTGCTATTTTTACGCTGTGTGGGGTACTTGCTCTGCTATGCTGAAGTTTGTGAAATAAAAGTTCAATCCTGTATTCCTCACAGTCTCAACGTGAGTAGAAGTCCGATTCCCTGCAGTAGTGTTATGTACCGTTCTAACAGTTCTTGTGTTCTTCTGCACTCTACACTCTAAGATGTTTTGCCAGAGGCTTAATAAACAGCACTGAGTAAAGGTGCCTGAACGATTTGAAAAACTGTTCGTTACGTCACCTGAAAAATTATATCTAACAGACCTAATAATGGTGATGTCCCTTCTTACCTGCGGAGACTCCATATGAACTTGAGAGAGGGGACCCCAAGGCATGGTGAGGTACAGGAAAGGGCACTTCTCGAGTATTTCCAGAAACTCGGGAAAGTAGCCACCGACTTCCTCATGCACAGTGCCTACCAGGCTCATCTGGTGCAGGGGGCCAGCACGGTACGTGCCACTGCTGTATGTCCGCCCGACCTGCGCACAATGGACACGACATTGCTGTGGTGACATGCATCACCGGGTGAAATGGCTTGCTCCTGAGGATGACGAATTGTCGGACAGAGAATGTCACCGGAGCCAATATTTTGATGTCGGGGCCGCAACGAATTAGGTGAAAATGCATGTATGTAAGCGTTCCTGTAGTTTACTTATCTGCGTGATGCTTGTGTAGTTTAGCCAAAACTGCTTGTTACATATATATACGACTGTCTTCGATCACAAACTTAAATTATTAAGCTCAAAATCAATTTCATAACTACTTTTGGATAGGCATGCAACTTTTACAGTGCTGGTTACTAAAGCCATGCAGTTTCAAGTAAAAAAGTGAACGGATCTTTCACACACTTCTTTTCTGATAAGCAGGGCCCAGAGGTTGCCTGCAAGTTACAGTCATATAAGAAACCAATACATCAGAGGCAGTGATGACACCCTACCGTTAAAGGAATTAGACTAAGCGTTACCACAGTCTAATGCCCCTGACACACGGGCACCCTGAAGTCCTTTAGACAAGGGGACATCTTGCGGAAAGGCGTTCGGGCACAGTGACACACGACAAAGGAGTAACTCCTTTCCGGCAAAGATCCTTTTCGCAAAAGCTGATCCCGCATCTACTTTTCTGATAGGAAGGGAGTACTCTCGCATACAGTGTGCATAATTTATCAATAGAAGAAAACGTGTCGCAACACTGCGGTGCCCTGTCAGTATTTTTTTGCGCTGAGAAAATGTTTTCATTTTCAGCAGCAGTGCGATTTGTTCAAAAGTGAAGTCCTATAGTCTGTCCATACTCTCAAACGCCTGCATTACTTCACTAGCGCGATCATGTTAGGGTTTGCAGCGGTAGTTGCTGTGTCGGGCTCACTCGAAAACACTGCTTAAAGTGGCCGTCGCCTAATAACGGCAACGTGTCTTCGAACCAGCGTTCATTGCGAACATTGGCCCAACTTTCGCGGTTGATGGCTCGGGGGGACAGTGCGGAAGCAGTCAAAATGAAGCTGTTTATGACGAGTCTTTGTTTGAGGCTCATCACTCTTGCCTTCGCAGCGTTTAGCTCATCTTCGATGGAGCGGAGGGCGACAAGAGTCAGGCCCACCTCAACTGTTGCTTTATCTCTGTCTCTGCGCTGAGACATCGCAAGACCGCGATGAAACGCGGCACGCCGTCACTGACCCAGCTGAACGCAGCCATGTAAAAAGCACGACAAAAAACAGAAACAGCAAAACACCGACTGTTCATAGTCGCCAGACGAAATTAAGTTGATGCTAAAAACGCAAAAAAGCGAAAAAAAACTACAGGTATGCGCATTATAAGCCACCAGACAATAAAAAAAAACGGTTTTATGCTCCGGCGTCGCTGAATGTGATGTACATGCGCAGATTCTTTTTAATATTTCCAATCTTGCTGCTTCCACAAACAGCGCCATTTTTTCTGCAGCGTTCTTCTGAGGCACCGCCTAAAGCAGTAGTCCGGTGCCGTGTGTCATCAGCGCCACTCCTTTCTGCAAATGGTCCCCTTAGGTGACAAAAGGGGTTTACTTCAAAGTACTTTACTTTTGCCCGTGTGGCACGTGTATAAAACAGTGACAGCGCACATCTCGCTTCCAGTGGCTACAAAGCAGGCAATTTCGATCGACTGACCTCCCCTTGTGAACTGCTTGTATCTAAGCCAAAACTATACTTATTTTTTAATGTGGTTTCGTGCAGTTTATCACAAGCTCTCCTTGTTAAGAATGAAAAATACTCTAATCAAGACTGCTTATTTGTGTCTATTCTTACATTCTGTGTCATCTGTATCCATAATGCGCACTTGCACCGTCTTAAGCTATCGTGACTAATCAACAAATCCACCATTACATATTGACCAATATCCCTTGCCACACTGTTGAAATTTTAGCTCTAGCGACATTCCCTGTTCAATGATATATCGCATCAAGCCTCTTCAACTCACATTTAATCTTGTTAAGAGAGTCACCACGAAGTGGCACTACAGACTACACTACAGTGTAGAGAATGAAAGAAGACATACAAAGTGCTCTTATGGTACTAGAAGAAATGGTACAATAAGGACAGAGACAAGCTAAGTGCCCAAATATCACAATTTTATAGATGCTGCATGGCACATTTCGTATGGCTTTTAGGCTTCGCTCTAGCGGGGGTGGAAGTGGGCTTCAGTCTTTTAGAGCAGCTCAGGGAGCAGGAATAATGCAGTTTTGGAGCAGCTTTGGAGCAGTAAAAGGGAAGTTTTGAATCAGTTCTGGAGCACCAAAAGGTGTGTTTTGGAACTATGCAAGTTAGTTTCGGAGCATATTTCTAGGGTCACACATCACTGTTAACTAAAATGTTTGTTTATGAAAAAAAAAAAAAACGAAAAATTCCAGTGATTGTTCCTAATATTCAATACTGATGAAGCAACCAGACATACCACAAACTATATATATCCATGAGTGACAAGGTGCAAGCGCCATGCCTGAACAGAAATGCAAGGTGACTGAACCACTCGGGATATTAATGACTGCATGCGAATGCGTTCTTCGTGAATCCAATGCGTGTTGCTCGGTCGATGATAAAACTTGGCTAAATTAGGCGTTGTACGCACAAAACACCGTTTATGCACAGCTTGGTGCAGCAAGACAGATTGGCGCAAGATGGCACAGCACTTTCACCCCTGCTATAAACATTGGTGTATACTACCTCCCTATCTCTATTTCTCTCGCCTCCAGGAGGGTGTTACAAGTTCGCATGATGTTGAATCCAATGGGCCCAAACATCCATAATATATTTAAACGGTAATCATAATCAGTCCAACAGTGCTCTCTATGTGGGCTGCATTGCTTAACTTGATGTACTTGAAGGTACATCAGCTACGTCAGGTACAAGTTAGTCAGAGGGTTTCGTTTCGTGCTTCAACACTTTTCTAATTCTTTAGTCCTGACAAGCAAAACTCTACGAAGGTAAGTTTTGCTTGCCTCAATTTTTCGATAGTCGATAAAGTGACCCGCCACATATTTCTCTAGAAAGTGCGATTCGAGTGCACACTCATTTTTGACACTCCGAAGTCACGAAAACTGGTTCTGCATTACCTTTCTTGCCACAGCAGAACAGTGAAATATAATAACTAACCCCAGCTGCAAAATCTTATTGCAGGAATGTAGACAGATCCCCATTAAAATAAAAAAATAACAGTGTTTGTGAAAACCCACAGCTCAGCAAAGTGTTAACGCATAATGATGACTAAATTACTTTTTTTCAATAATTAGACTTTTGTGGCATTATCGCTTTTAGTGCCAATTGTTGTTTTTGGGCATGGATAATTGGTTAGCATAGGAAGCGTTACCATTTAGAGTGGTATGTTGTCTTCGGGGCGTCCTTGAAGAACACAAGACGTTGTAGTAGAAGAATAATTTACTAAACTCACAAGAAACTCTAAAAAGCCAGACAGGCTACAAACGCCACACAGGCCAAACTGCACAAGCATCCATCCGTCCACGTCATCTTTCACACTAGCAGCAAAAGGGCACGTGCATTTCCAGCAGGTATGAATCCGTTGTGTTAAAAGATTATTACAGTTCTTCGGAGTTTCATATTAGCTGGCAGTCTACTGTATTTTCATAACACTGTACTATGAAATCGGCAGAACTAAAACGGCATTCCCCAAACAGCACCTACCATTTCCTGAAACTTGAGCATGGAGGTAGTCTCGATGTCCGAATGCCGACACAACACGCCGCACTTGACCACCAGGTTGGGATGGTGCTCGGCAAAGTAGTCGACAAAATCAGGCATACTATGCGCTGCACCGTGAACAATGCCCATGACATAGCGAGCCACACCTGGTGGATCTTCATAGAAAGTTTCCTGCAAGGAACGAACACAAATTGAATCTCCGTAAAATGTCAACATAACTTGTGGAGGAAAAAAATTTTACAGTTTTACCACAAGGGCGGAGCACTGAATAGGACAGCAAGAAATCGGGGTATCATAAGACGAAAGGCTGGCAACTAACTCTATCCACAAACACGCTCGCTATGTTCTATGCCTTACACACCAACTGCAGTGAAAGCACATCATGCTCAAACCTCCCCCTTTGGCAGATGAGAATGTGAGCACGGGTGACCAAACCATGTAGGTCAAAGTTCTGGGTGGATGCACGCATCCCCCCTCCGGCAAGCAAAAGATGAGCAGGGCATTTAAAGTGAACCCTTCTTAGCGCCATCTTGAAAGTGATGGTGAACAAGCCTCTGCCAAACATAAGCACCTGAGAGCTCTGCATACCACTAGCAGTAAATATGAATAGCTGGCCACAACTGTGATGGAGAAAGTATGCTCTATGGCAGCATGATTTAAAAAGTTGCATGATGGAGTGAGGGGTAGTTAATTCGAATTCCTAGTGGTGCATTTCAAGACTAGTGAATTTTATACATACATATACACACACACAGAAGGCACAGTGGTGTTGATGGCAAAGACCCACCAGGGAGTGTTGATATTAACTGCCATCACATAAAAACAAGTGTCAGAAGTGACCAAGTGAGCAGTGGTAACGTGTTTGTGACACCTTGCCATGTCGGGTAGGTTATGCAAACTATCCTCAACTAATGCTGTTGTTCTTGATATTACGATAGCTTGCCTACATTTTTCGAAGTTTCTATCAGGCCTTAAGGGCCAGTAAACAACACCGAGGTTCAAAAATTTTGATGAAGAGAAATATGCACCCTTTTGCTATGTTAACATGCTGCCACAAGAATTTCGCGAACACGTGCTATGAAAATGATCTTACAGGGGTTAGAACATCAGTTTCGGCCGGTTTCAAATTTCGCACGGCTGCTCTCCACCCTTTTCAGCGAAGAACAGCCTGTCACCGTGACTATGTCTACTTTGGCAACGTGACACGACGTTTGTGATAAGTCATCGACGTGGCAAACAACCGAGCCGCTTCCCCAAAAGAGCACATGTCATAGAGGTGTAAGCAGAAAACTGAGAGTGAGGAGCACTTTATGCACTTGCAGTGAAGTAGACATGACGCCTTCGAAACTTTCGTTCTGGCAATATTGCTTCGCCCGGATTCTCGAGCTCTACAAAAATGGCATCGCCACAGTTTCAGCCGCACAGAACAAATTGCCGTGCTCATGACAAAGAACGAATCGACGAGCTTAGCGGTGTGCAACGTTGAGCATGGGCAAGCCTTAGTCAGACTGTGTGTATGAAGTCGATTAGCCAGGCGACATAAACAGGCATGGGGTTGTTTTTCCAAATAGAGGGTTTGTGCGGCACACACGTGCTATAATATTCGACAAATGTGATCGCCGCAGTCTACTACAGTGTCCACTGCTACAACTTTTTTAACTAGCCTGCACAAATAAGTCTTACGATTAGAAAACTGCCCCTAAATGGTTCCTTTTGTGTTTGACCAAATAATTTCCTGCAATCAAAAACGAGTATACCCTAAATGGAACTATGCAGTACTTTGCACTTCTACACGAGTACATGTGTGCGAATATAAAATAAAAATATTTTAAAATTATTTTTTTAATAATCAGCACCAACAGGAAAGCCTCAGAGGAATAAACGATAGAACAATAGAAGGTCATTTTTCGAGCTTTAATAATTGAACTACTATAACAAATGCAGCCCCAAGTGTTACGGGACTACTGACACTATAGTGATTACCGGATAAAGGCATTATTGCTTAAAAACGCAGTGTAACCGAAGCGAAGAGTCATCACTAAACTATCACCTTGACATAACTTCGGTCATTATCACGAGAAGGTGGGAACTACGACTGCATGCAGCCACAAAAGCGAAATTTGGTCCATGCTAACATGAAAAATTCAGCAGATTCCACATAATATGGGAATCAATGTTAAGCAAAGCATCTGGGCAGAAAGTTACCGTGTTGCAATTTTTCATTGAGCGACACGTCAAGAAAGTACGCTAAATATATGTATAAATATTGCACACACAGACATGTTGAAGAGTTGCAGATGTTTATACAACAAGCTTCACTAACACAAGCCATTTTTAACTCAGTACACTAGGCACAGGACATGGCTATCACATTAAATTCTTATTAAAGACGACGCTTAAGGGTCCCCAATTTTTTTTTTTTTTTTTCAGAGCACACGGCCAAAGATTCTAAATACCTCCCAGAGTCTAAAGCATCATTCGGGCACCCCATAAATACATTATATTTATTACTAACACATTGTTACGTAATAATATTTAACCTGCAATAATCACTTCAAACTTCAAAAAATAAATAATTGGAAAGATGAATGGTTATTGAATGCAAAGTAAGATGAGCAACATATATTTAAAATGTCAGCACTTGTGGCAAAGGCGATATAAAAGAGGTAAATCCAAGTGCCAAATTACAAAAGCAGCCACAATCACATGTAACTATTGCCAAAGCCACAGGCTATAATTGGCACGAGTTTGGTGTGCTATTTTCTTACTGCGCTAATATAACCCCACTGAAAACTTTAAAAATAAAACAAGCTAAATGACCTATACACTTAATATGCCACTGTGGCATAAATGAGGTCAAAGTTGATAAAGTGGTAAATATAACCAGTCACAAATCAAAGTATAATAAAATAATCTCACACACATTTTACAAAGCAGTCCATTATGTACAAATATACATTAACAATCCTAGTATACCCCCCCCCCCCCTTCTAACAGCTAGTATACAAGCTATATACTAGATAACAATACAAACTTGCTATTTTTCATACTCGCTAAGCAGTCACACAATTAAAGTTACTGTTTTCAGTTTCCCAGTCCCATTTTACAACAGTTACTAACAAATATTACACTTTGGAGAAGCATTCATCTTTTGGAGGAGTTTGGAGCGATTGCAGCAGCACTTCCGTCACTAACAGCCAGCTTATGAATATTAGCCTAAAATCACTGAACAATGCTTTAAGGAGGGCTACACTTTTTCTTTTACCCACTCTTTCAGATGGCCTGTATCCCATACAGGGTTGCAATCTCAATATATGAGTGTTTGTCATTCTTATCAAGTGCTTTAGATAAACTGCAAACAGCTTAGACCAAAAAAGTACAGCTGTGCCAAAACAACTCCGCCTCTGATAGTGACAATACGCAAGGTCAGGCAAGCCAATGAACAGTGCTTGCTTTGAAACCACTAGCGCTTGTTCATAAATCAGATGTTGCTTCGAATGAAATAATAGTAATACAATTGTTAGGATTTTAGGTTCTACGACCATGATATAGATATGAGGAATGGCGTAGAAGAGGGCTCTGCAAATTTAGCTGATCTGGTGCTTTTTAGAGAGGATAAAATTTAAGTAATTCACCCAACTTCTGTAATTGTAATTTGACAATGGGGGAGAGGGCAAGATACTTTGTTCAATGCATCGAGTTTCAAGCACTTTCTTTAAAATGATGCCAAGAAGAAAAAGAAGTTGGATTGACATCTGCTGCTCTTCTTTTAAAAATCATAGAGAGCAGCACGGTATCTACAAAGTTTTAGAGCCTGATGCTGACTGGTTCATGGATAATCTTTTCATTCTACTGCAACTGCTACTTTATCAACTGCCTCGGGTCAACTGTGGTACCGGTGTTCTGTTCGTATTTTCTCGAACAACACATTCACACACGCATACTATACTCAAGAAGCACACTACACACACAGTGCACATACACCTGTTTATTGCATGTGCAATGATCCACCAAGTAGTGCCAAACTCAGCCCCCCCCCCCCTCCCCCAACAAGCAACAAAGAATAAAGAAAACAATAGACCAGCTAGAAGCACTAACTGACCTAGCATTGCTTGGTAAATCACTGCACATGCAGATCACTCGATAAGTATATATGATGATAATTGATTGATATATGGGGTTTAAAATGCCAAAACCACTATATAATTATGAGAGACGCTGTAGTGGAAGGCTCCAGAAATTTCGACCACCTGGGGTTCTTTAACGCACACCCAAATATGAGGAGACGGGCCTACAGCATTTTCGCCTCCATCGAAAATGCAGTCGCCTCAGCCAGGATTCGATCGCACGACCTGCGGGTTAGCAGGCGAGTACCTTAGCCACTAGGTCACCACAGCGGGGCATATATGATTATCAGTCATGCACAATAAGCAGATGGTAGTGAGCCCTGTGCGTGAGGTGTGTTTCTTGAGTAGATGTATGGGTGAATGTGGGAGTGTTTTTCGAGCGAATATGACGAGTTACCAACTAACCCAAGTTCTAATAAGCATTCCCGGCGACACTGTTCTCAAAATTTTGCCATCGACATTTTTAATGATCTAGCTTTTCCCCCCCCTCCCCTCCCAAAAAAACCTTCATAACAGACAGTAAAAATCCCCTAGTGAACACGCAATGAGATTAGAAGCAGAAATCTTGTCAATATGAGAGGCAAAGTGCGATGCAGTGAGCTGACTTTACAACTTCTGGGTTCTTTTAAATCTCATAAAGCCTTAATTGTATTCTAGATACCAGAGACTTTTTCAAGAAAGAATTTGTAACGTTTGAGTGCCACAGGTGTTTGTGACAGCCATCCAACGAACTCTAGCCAATAGCAAAGACAAAATAGAAACTTTTCACGATGAGGTGAAATATTGTTAAGCAGTATGAGGTCAATAAGCACACACTGTTATTCAATAAACTACATCGCTGTGATAGAAGCTGTGGCTTTTTTCTTCTTTTTCTACAACAGTGAAGCTCTTAAAAAAAAAAAAGACTGAATGCGACCTGCAATTCAAGTACTACAGCTTATCTCTAGTACCCTCTGCCATTACGTACCCAGAGGCTGTAAACACTTCATGAAGCAGCAGCTCCAAGTAAATTCAACATCAACAGATGACCAGATGCGATGATAAAATTCTGGAAAGCTCAACGTGCGAAGCTTTTTTCTTCATTAAAGCAGAATTCAAAAAGTTCTGCACTCCACAGCACATAATGTATCGCACGTGAAACAACTAAGCCCTTTATAGTGCAAGGTCTACATACAGTACATGTGCCTGTGAATCCTTGAGGCATAGAAAGGTTTTGTAAGTGAAAGATCCATGCTTTACTGTCTGTTCCTCTTCGTGTAATCGTAAATTTCGTGCCATACTTATAAAGTAAATAAATAAAAATTATGAGGTGGTGAGACTTGCAAAGCCAGAAATGAGAGAACTAACACTGCAAGAGTTGCAGCTGCCCTAAAACATGAAGACAAGCAGATTGTGCGAGTTGGTGAGGTTCCAAGATGAAAATAAAACAGCGCTTACTTAAACACAGGACGCAGGGAAGAAAGGGGACACGCACAGCGCTGAACACCTTGTGTTTAAGAGCTGTTTTATTTTTTTTTGTACTGATACATAACACAAACCCTAGTTTGCACACAGTTTGCAAAGCCTGAAAGCTATTGCAGCAGTTTCCAGATATCATAGACGTTAGGACTACTGTCGATTAAACTTTGGAATGCAGTGCTATTTTGACCATAAAGACAGATCCACATAAAACTCCACTAATGAGCGTATAGTCTAGACTGACTTGACGAGCCAGACAGCAGGTGATCTTGCCAGGAGACGAAGGACAAAGCAGTGCTCAAAATCGGACAAGATGAAGACACAGATGCAGCGCTGAACAACTAATGTTTATTGCAAACCAACTGCAATAAATAAGAAGAAGGTATCTGCAAGGAGATACCTGCTCGCAGTTAGCAATAAGCCTTGCTTGTTAGTTCAGCACTGTGTGTGTCTTCATATCGTTCAGTCTTAAATGCTGTTTTATTCTTCCTCTACTATGCACCATCCAGCCCCAAACACACTGCCCAATATCATGCTGGGAGAGAATGTGGCCAAAGACAAGTGTGGAACTCTTAAGTGACAGATGTATCCTTCATTTCTGAACGGAACAGAGGTTAAGTCTTCTACTATGAAAAAACAGTTCACTCAGAACTCCACGATATGAATTGTGATCTCGTACGCCAATAAGGCGGTAATTGTATAATGAAAACTTCTGCCATCACTTTGTTATGATAAAGCTAGTGACAACCGAAGTGCAGCGCAGTAAATACACTGCCGACTCTAGTCTATGCAGATGTGCAAGCCAATCATGTTAGTGCACTTCTACAACCTTCTGGAACACCACAAACTCAATTTCCTGATGTTCTTTAAGAAATTATTACATTTTATAGTGCAAAGAGACAGTCAATAGATGTGCTGCATATTTTTTAGAGCTGCTTTCACAGGGATGTTTGTTTCTTTTTTCAGCCAAGTGCAGTGATCAATCTTCTTCGACCAAACAAATGCAAATAAGAGTATTGAAGCAACATTGGGAACGAGTAAATACTCTGAACATTCAAATACTAACACAATACTGGCTCATCCGTAATCAATCACTATTACAGACTACAAGTATTTATAGCTATAACTATGTGTTGTATTAAAGCACAAGCATAATTTAGTTTTTTTTTTTTTTCGTGGGGGCAATGCTAGACTTTTAAACATAAGAAATGATGAAGCTCATTTCACTTAACTGCTAGTGAGCCCAACTTTCCATACTCTGCTGTAGCAATTAATTTGCCAATAAACAGTTTACATGGCCCTGATACTCAAATTGTGCAGTTAACATTTCACTATTTACAATTTAACAGCAAATTTGACTAAAGTTCAGAATACTAAAGATGTAAATTCAATCTCCTGTCAATAATGTGAAACTTCCAAAAAGATATTTGATACCATATACAATTTAGTTATATATTGCTCTTTGCATATACATAAGAAATATGTCATATTCCAAATCTTGACATTACCATCATACTGTACAGGTGAAGCAGCACATTTTGTTGAGGACAAAAGGAACAAAAATGACAAGATGCTCAATCATTCTTGTCCCCTTTATCCTCATTGAAGTGCACTACTTTGCCTATACGGTACGGCGATCGATCATCAACTAACCCAACTTTCAAACTTGTTAAAGTTGATATTGGAGTACTATCAGTTTGCAGCTCACCTTGAGAAAATCCTTTGCCAACCGCATCATGTCAGTTGGCTCGAGGTGGCAGATCTCGTCCCAATACAAGTGCAGCACTTCCCCGCCTCCGTTGGGGTGCACTTCTCGGCGCACAAAGCGTCCCAGGCGCATGTGTCCAAACTCCAGAGAAGCAGGCATTCTCGGGACAAGAGACAGTGCACCGACAACCACAGATGGAGGGCCCAGAGGGGCAGAAGAAGAAGAAGCCGAGTGGGCATTGCCATGGCGCTCCTTTTTGCACTGAATGCCCACATTTCGCTGCGAAGCACACTTGCGTTTACACCGACAGCACATGCTACCGCTGCTGCAGTTCTTGACAGGTGAAATCGTCAGCGGGGATGACAAAGGTGCTGAGGATGGTGGTGTTGACGATGGGGGTTGATGATGCGAGTGCGGATGCGGCGGTGCGATGGTGATGCAAGGTGTTGTCGTCGGTGGTGGAGCAGGAGGAGGTTTCGTCTTGTGCGGGAGCTGATCCTTCTTGCTGCTGCTATGTCCGGACGACTGGAGTGGGAAGGAAAGGTAACAGCATGTGAGGAAACACGAATTAACACAGACTTCTTGTCATTCTCAGCTATTGCCACGTGTTTTGGCTTCAGATAAGCCAACCTCATTTAGGGTAAATCACCAAAAAATTTGAAAAAGATGTCATCAGAGAGCGGTTTTCAATTCTATGCACAGATTTCCTATTATTTAAGAAATAAGCAATGGCACGAGAAGCAGATGAAGAAGCATATATGCAACAGAATAAAAGCATGACATGTGAGCCACAGAATGTCTCGCATATCTAACATCAAACACAGAGTGTCAGTTTAGCACACCAATAACAGAAGGGCAGTAGCGAAAATATCAAAGGACTCCTGCAACAGTTCTAAAAAACAAACGGTACTTTGAATTTAGGTTTCCGTAAACACGCAAGCTAAATATTACCATGCTACATGCAGCAGGGTTTTTACATATGAGTGTCCAAGACAATGAAATACCACTTGCCCTCTAGTTCACAAAACCCAATTGAAAGGCTAGCAATCAAACGCAGGAGCTTCGGAGGCTACATGATAGTGGTCTCTTCCAAATATTTGACCAAAAAGAAAACAATGCTGCAGAAGATGCTTGGGAGGTGAGTGAGACCCCAAAACGGTCATTGCACTAGCTATACGATTATATTGTTTTGAACATCTCTTCCAGCCCATATTGATAAAAATAGAGAACATTGTATTCTATGAACATAAAAGAGCCGTAGGTCAAGACTTGAAAATTGTCAAGAACTTTTTACCAGGTCATCGCTACTGAGCACAATAAAAAATATTCATATGTATGCTTTGAAATCCACTTCATGGTGATAGCACTTTCACTGGGACTTTGTCACACAATTAGAGAAAGAAAAGAAATCTTTGTGCTCCATTTTTCTTTTCTTTTAACAATCAATTTACCATAACTAGATCAAGAAATGTGAGCTTTGAAAGGCAACACTGCAAGTCTAAAGAAATGTGGTGTTTCTGTCGAGAGTTCCCTAAACGCATGGCTGAGTTTCTTGTTTAAAGGGGCCCTGCAACACTTTATGAGCATGGTCATAGAACGCTGGTGATCTGTAGGTGAGGCTCCCAAGAATACACGAGCCAAATATTATAGTGCATATATATATGTCACAAGAAATTTGCAAAGTCGGCTAAAAATTGCTCCTTTTTCTTTCGACAACTGATGCTACACGCTCACAAATCACTCATCACAGTGCATAGGCATACCAGCCGGAGGGAAAGGGGGCGGGAGCCCCCCACTTTCGACAGTGGTCACTGTCACAGAACGAGCGCTAAAAATGGGCGCGCCGCCAAATTCTTGCGATAACGCACGGGAGAGACGCCGGGAGGTCAAAAGAAAAAAAAAACATCCAAGGCTCCCCGGGCGCGCGCTCTCCCCTCGGAAGCGTGGCTTCGCCGACGAACCTCCTCACTCCACATCGGCGGCCGAGGAAGGCCGCGAAATTTCTAGAACGAAAGAGGCGTGGTCACGCCGGGTTGAGTCATCCATCGCGGAGGGCATTCCAACCGTCTCGCCCTCTCCCCAGCCTTCGCTGCGTATCGCGCCGACGAAATGACGAGAACCTTCTGGAATCTCGCGCGGAAGGTATTTAATCGAGCAGCCGAGACGAGAGAGCAGGAGAAGACGGAAGTTAGCGCCAGGGTGCGTAGGGTATACCGCCGTGTAGTCGGCGAAGGTTTTGTCCGTAGAGACAAAGCGGGAGAAGAAAATGATTTCCACCTGAGGGGTGAAGGCTCCAGCTACAGGCAAGAGCGTGTGTTTACCGCTATCGAGCTAAGACGCGTGGCAACAGCTGTTGCCGCGTGTGTGAAGCCGTCGTGTTTCCGGCGAAGAAGTTGAAGTTTGAAGAGTGGCCAATTGAAGACGCGAGGTTTCCTGGAAGAGAAACTTCAGGGGCAGCGGAACGACAACAACGCTGGACTTTGAGTGAGTGATTCTCGGAAGAGTATCATCCCGACTTTTGTTCCAAGAACTTTGGACTGAATAGGTTTTCTATCTCTTTAGTCTTTAAGTGTCTTGGTTGTTCAATGCATGCGACTGCATTGTAGTGCGTATTGTTGTCTGTGTCCGTTGTTTCGAGTGTGGCTGATCGTATTGTGTAGTACGTTGTTTGATTGGTGACATATTGTATGTAACTATTGTGGAGTGAGCATTCTTGTGTATTGTTTTCGATCTGCCATTATTGAGAATATAATTTTGTTTGTTTATCAACTCTTGGCTCTGACTTGTTCTTTGGGCCACAGCCGGCGTTCGCTGGCGCGCCAAAAAGGACCACTTCTAAATTGTCCACGCTTTCGTGGTGCGGTTCGGGGGGCCGATACTTTGGCCCTTGGAATTAGCCCGGCGATCGCCTCCTGAATTAACGGGACCTGTGTGACAATCTGGCGTCCGCGACACAGGACCTTTTTGGTGCACAGTGTGTCCAAAGTAGTGAGAAAGAGCCTCGAGTTGTTGATAGTGCTATCGGAACGATTTTGTGTGTTGTTCAGTGTGCTCGTTAACGAGTGCAGGAGAGTGCTCCGATAGACTGATTTAGGCAGATATTTTTTGCATGCGGCAAGGTTTTATTTGCGAGACACCATGGATCTCGAAAAGTTAGTTGCTCTTGGTGAGAAGATGGGTCTTTCTGGCGCCGAACTACGGAAATGGGTAAGCCAGAAGGAGAAAGAGGCGGTGGAGAGAGAGAAGTTGGCAGCTGAGAGAGCCAAGGAAGAAAAAGCAGCTGAGTTGGAACGAGAGAGGTTGGCAGCTGAAAGGGCGAGAGAAGAAAGAGAAGCAAAGGAGCGACAGCTGAAAGAAGAAAGAGAGGCAAAAGAGCGACAGCTGAAAGAAGAAAGAGAGCAACAATTGAAGTTGGAGCTGGAGAAAGAAAAGGTGGCAGCTGAAAGGGCGAGAGAAGAAAGAGAAGCAAAGGAGCGACAGCTGAAAGAAGAAAGAGAGGAAAGGGAACGGCAGCGGCAGCACGAGATGGAACTCGAGCGGCTCCGTTTGCAACAGAGAATTCAAACTCCGGTCCAAGCTAGAGTTGAAAGCAGCGAACGGGAAGATCATGGCTTCCGCTTGAACCCAAGCAAGCTGCTCGTAGCGTTTGATGAGAGGAAGGACGACCTTGACGCGTACCTTCACCGATTTGAGACGATTGCAAGGAGCCAGAATTGGCCGGAACATCAATGGGCAACTGCTTTGAGTACCTGCTTGAGTGGTGAAGCGCTCAGTGTGTACGGTAGGCTGACGCCGACCGATGCAGCCAACTACGCAAAGGTAAAAGCTGCTTTGCTGAAGCGATTTAGATTTACTGTAGAAGGTTTCCGGGACAGATTTCGGACAGGAAAACCAGCTGATGGTGAGACGGCTACGCAGTATGCCGCCCGACTCTGCCATTATTTCGACAGATGGATTGAACTTTCAGGGACAGCACAGGAGTACGATGAGCTTAGAGAGCTCCTAATTAGAGAACAATTTCTTACTAGTTGCCACCCAAGCCTGTCGCTGTACTTGAAAGGGAGGAAAGCTAAGTCACTTGAAGACATGCTTGAATTAGCTGATCAATTCTTGGAAGCGCAAGGTGGAACTAATTTGGCCAAGGTCAAGAAGGAGTGTCCCGATGATTCGAAGAAATTGGCTCCCGAAGAAAAGAAGCGTGCACCAGAGAGCATTCCGCGATGTTTTCTGTGCAACCGAGTGGGTCATCGCGCGAGAAACTGTCGAACGATCTTTACGAGCCCTACGGCAGTAAAATGTTTCAAGTGTGGTCAGACTGGGCACAAAGCAGATGCTTGTCGGAACGGAGTGAGTCAAACTCACCAGGTTTCCTGTGTGCAAGTGGCACCGAAATCTGATAATAATGCCGTCACCGATGGATTCGTAGAGTTGAAGAATGGGGAGAAAATTCCTATTGTGGGTGCTGTAATGTCAAAACAGCCAACCGGTGTTACGAAGGAAATGCCAACGCTGCCTGGAAAGGTTGCAGGCAAGAAGATTACGGTTCTAAGAGACACCGGTAGCTCCACGGTTATCGTGCGGAGAAATTTGGTACAGGAAAGTGAGTTAACAGGCAAAACGAAATCGGTTTGCCTAATTGACCGTACGGTTCGGATGCTTCCCGAAGCAGAAATTGAGGTTGAAACCCCGTACTTCAGCGGGAAGGTTACCGCTTTATGTATGACGACCCCCCTGTACGACCTTGTCATCGGAAACATCGACGGGGCGCGAGGACCGAATGATCCGGAATGTTTGGGAGAAGACCCTAAGATAGAGCCCTCACCAACCCAGCGACCGCGAGATACAGTGGAGGAGCATCCCGTGACGGATCTCACTAGAGCCCAAGGTGAAGCCGCGGCGCAAGAGACAGCGAATAAGAAGATGATCGTGTTGAATGAGTTCACGTGCTGGGCAGCTGGACGTACGTCGGCACAACCTCAACCGACAGACAGTGTAAAGGGGACGGAGTCGGCCAGCCAGGCCCAATGTCGTGACATGAACAAGCGGGTGACAGGATCGGTTGAGCATTATCACCCGTTAGCAGTGTCGGAAGTGACAACGATGGCTGAGACGCTGCCTCAGATACCGTCATTGGAAGGGGCTCGCCGGAACAAAACGAGCCAAAACAATAAGAAGAGATCGAGAGAGCACCGCAAGAAAGGGCGCAAGCGCCGCTCGAAATACACAGGATAGGTGCTGAGGTGGAATCGAATTGTGTTTGGCAGTGCTGAGTGCCATATGTTGTGTTAATGTTCTTGTTATCCTGTGTCACAAGTGTATGTCGAGCGAGTCAAAGTGTTCTGTGCGATGATGTGATGTATAGTGTTGTATAATTGTTGTAAAGACAGAACTTTGTACGTTTGTATTGTTTGGAATATGTGATGGAGTGTTGCATTCATGTACCTGTGGCTATATTTCATGTGTCGTGGAATTGAATTACAATGTACAGTTGTATTGAGGATCTATTCCGAATGTGAAGTGTCATGAGCACCGGTTTGTGTTACAGTCTTTCAGAGTGTGTGGTGACTGTTCGCGCTCGTTTGTGTGGTTTTGAATATTATGAGATAATATTCTGAAAGTGGGGGGCAGTGTCACAGAACGAGCGCTAAGAATGGACGCACCGCCAAATTCTTGCGATAACGCACGGGAGAAACGCCGGGAGGTCAAAAGAAAAAAAATACATCCAAGGCTCCCCGGGCGCGCGCTCTCCCCTCGGAAGCGTGGCTTCGCCGACGAACCTCCTCACTCCACATCGGCGGCCGAGGAAGGCCGCGAAATTCCTAGAACGAAAGAGGCGTGGTCACGCCGGGTTGAGTCATCCATCGCGGAGGGCATTCCAACCGTCTCGCCCTCTCCCCAGCCTTCGCTGCGTATCGCGCCGACGAAATGACAAGAACCTTCTGGAATCTCGCGCGGAAGGTATTTAATCGAGCAGCCGAGACGAGAGAGCAGGAGAAGACGGAAGTTAGCGCCAGGGTGCGTAGGGTATACCGCCGTGTAGTCGGCGAAGGTTTTGTCCGTAGAGACAAAGCGGGAGAAGAAAATGATTTCCACCTGAGGGGTGAAAGCTCGAGCTACAGGCAAGAGCGTGTGTTTACCGCTATCGAGCTAAGACGCGTGGCAACAGCTGCGTGTGTGAAGCCCTCGTGTTTCCGGCGAAGAAGTTGAAGTTTGAAGAGTGGCCAATTGAAGACGCGAGGTTTCCTGGAAGAGAAACTTCAGGGGCAGCGGAACGACAACAACGCTGGACTTTGAGTGAGTGATTCTCGGAAGAGTATCATCCCGACTTTTGTTCCAAGAACTTTGGACTGAATAGGTTTTCTATCTCTTTAGTCTTTAAGTGTCTTGGTTGTTCAATGCATGCGACTGCATTGTAGTGCGTATTGTTGTCTGTGTCCATTGTTTCGAGTGTGGCTGATCGTACTGTGTAGTACGTTGTTTGATTGGTGGAGTGAGCATTCTTGTGTATTGTTTTCGATCTGCCATTATTGAGAATATAATTTTGTTTGTTTATCAACTCTCGGCTCTAAGTTGTTCTTTGGGCCACAGCCGGCGTCCGCTGGCGCGCCAAAAAGGACCACTTCTAAATTGTCCACGCTTTCGTGGTGCGGTTCGGGGGGCCGATACTTCGGCCCTTGGAATTAGCCCGGCGATCGCCTCCCGAATTAACGGGACCTGTGTGACAGTCACTCTTGGCTGCACGCTGGGGAAACGAACAAGTATGCTACAGTTTTCCATCATAACCGTAACTACTCAATGATGCTTTTACGAAAGAATGAAATTGTTACGAGGCTATGTTACAACATAGTGAAATTTCGGCATTGCCGCTTTGATAATTTTCCTGTGCGTGTGTGTGTGTGTGCGCGCGCGTGCGTGTATATCCAAGCTGACGAGTGAGGTAGGCTTGGCCCACCACTCGCGAAAGTGTTGGTACGCCACTGTCATAGCGATTGGCTGATTTGAGCATGCTCGTTACTGGGGCAGCCATGAGAGGCAATGACTTGTCTATGCATTCAATCGCACTGAAAAACTGCGTACTCGAAGAACAAAAAGAGAGAGAGAGAGAAGTGCTCAAGGCCATGAGGTGCACGTGCCATATTTTCTTTCCTCCTGCCATCTCTTCACGCATAGCTTCCAGAGATCTTATAGGAATGAGAGATGAGAATGCAATTGCAGTGTGTGACAAATCTTCATAACTTCGCTCATACTGAGCAGATTCTAAAATTATTTACAACAGTAAATAAGTGATCTTATAGGAATGAGAGATGAGAATGCAATTCCAGTGTGTGACAAATCTTCATAACTTCGCTCATACTGAGCAGATTCTAAAATTATTTACAACAGTAAATAAGCTCCTTTACTGAATCCATTCTATCGCTACTTGAAATAGTGTTGTAGGGCACCTTAAAGGACCCCTGGCAGCGAAAGTCTCATTTGTGATATTTTTTTTACTGTAATTTATAGCTTTGTGTCTGGTAATCCCAATATTGAATTTTGAATGCTCCAATGTATTGTATAATTATTGCTAGCACCATTGAGACCAATTTTGTGTCACTTCAAAAACCCCTCCTAAATTGTGCACTCAGGCTTCGATGTCGTTGAAGCCGCAGTTTCCAAATCGGATCCCTACTCACCGTAAAGAGTGAAACTACGCACGTTGTTCAAAAATGTTAAATATGCCCCCTCCCCCTTCCCACCCAAGAAAAATAAAGCATTCCTGGTCGAACCTGCCAGATCTACGTGGAGAGTGGTTCAACAGCAGAGGGAAAGAAGTGAGGAACAATAGTCCCCCCTCGGGGGTCAGACAAGGTATTGTGTGCATCCTGCAAATTATCTCTGATGTTAGCAATACTACTTGCTTTACTCATAGAACGTCACATGGGGCCTAGTCTCCGCCACTAGTGAGGCGCCTAAAACCCAGACGAGTGCTCATGCTTATAAATTAGAAAATTACACCATCTCCCACTAAAGCTAACAGTGAGTAGCATGTGAAGCAGCGAATGGGTCGATTTTGCTTCGCTCATCAAGGGCACCTTGCTCTATGTTAACGCATCCTTACAAGTGGAGCACACTATGACTTCACTGTAGTTTCTGTTGCTGTTACTCGTTCCAAATTCTTACCGAACGACGTCACGCGAGTTCATTGCCATGCCACGTGGGTTCACCGCGCGTCTGCAGAATCTCGTTTCTGTGATGCCATCATGTGATTGCTGATAGGATGTATGGGGAGAGGCCACAGCTTCTTACACAGCCACTTACGATGGCCCGAATGCACTAGCGTGTGCCAGCGCGTTCTGACTAGAATACAATGCGTTGGTTCATCACGCGCCTGCAGAATATCATTCTCCGATGCTATCACACGACTGCTCAGCTTGAGTCAATAGCCTTATACCCCTGTCACACGGTCACCACCAAACTCCGTTGAACACCGTCAACGTAAATCTCCCCTAGGTGGTTCGGCGGAGAAGGAGTTGTGGCAGTGTCACACGGCAGCGACAAGGTTGTAACAGTTGCCGCGAGGAAGCTCAGCAGGCGCCGTTTGATTTTCGGAAAAGTATTCTAATTTCATCTGTATTGATTTTTTGTGAATCCTCGTTATGCGGTTTTTACAAAAAAGCACTATTAAGGAGGGTCGCGACTAACAAACCAT
The DNA here is from genome assembly GCF_013339725.1 of Rhipicephalus microplus. Classification (NCBI taxonomy): domain Eukaryota; kingdom Metazoa; phylum Arthropoda; class Arachnida; order Ixodida; family Ixodidae; genus Rhipicephalus; species Rhipicephalus microplus. The sequence goes on from NC_051171.1 coordinate 139,594,686, forward strand.
TAAAATAATTTCAAATAAAAACGCATTTGCTAAATGTAGCGATGCTGCTAGTGACGCTGGCCACATTGTGCTTTTAGTTGTTTTGTTGCCTGTGTACATGCCCGGTACGAAAGTTCTCATGCTTCCTTGCCTCGTGAGCGCACATTTTGTGTTCTTCAGCCATGAGTGACACAGCGGACGACGTGAGGAAGTGGTACGATATTGCGCTGGTAGTGACGTTGATCGGCTGGCGCCGGCCGGCCAGACTCGCGATGCACGGTGTGTAGGGCATTGGTGTTGAGAGTAAGTGAACTCTGGCGGGCGTAAATATTTGTAAACAAACACGCGTTGCAAATGAGTACTACAACGAAAGAACTTTTAATATTGCCAAAATGAATTATTTTTTCACTGCGGCCACTTACTGCTCGAAATTTTTCTCTGACCTCTAGACTGCTGGGGACGAGAGTACCTCGTTTCGCTGCGAAGGGAGATCGTCGAATGTCCTTTGCGAAATGCTCCGTTTACCTTCGTTTGCGTAAGGGTGGCAAAGTGACACGGACCGCATCTTCGTTGTTGTAAGGACGAGGGAGTTAAACGGTCTTCGCGGGTGCCCGTGTGACAGGGGTATTAGTGAGTTGAGGCAATCATATTTTGGTGAACTTGAGTGCGGATGAGAAAAACTTTGGCGAGCCTATGTCTGAGTGAGCCAACATTATCGGCCGGCCCATGGCCATGTACACTGAACTTCAGCACTGCTAACAGCCTTACGTCGGCTCACCTTTGTATTCACACTCAGAGTGCTGGCACCCCCTGTAAAGTTGTTTGCGCGGCGTGGGGTACGTGTCCCGCACATTGGCCGCATTTCGGGTTCACAACTATAGAGCGGTAGGTGGCGTTGTGCTCGCGAGCATTTCTCACCACCAACATTATCATCAAGGTCAGAGCGGTAGTGCAGGTGGTGACGCCTGGCAGCACAGGAGAGATGAGCAGACGTCTTTGGCGCATAGCGCAAAAGGTTGATTGATATGTGGGGTTTAACGTCTACAAAAACCACCATGTGATTATGACAGACGCTGTAGTGGAGGGGTCCGGACATTTCGACCACTTGGGGTTCTTTAACGTGCACCCAAATCTGAGCACACGGGCCTACAACATTTCCGCCTCCACCGGAAATGCAGCTACCACGGCCGGGATTCGATCCCGTGGCCTGCGGGTCAGCAGTCGAGTACCTTAGCCCCTAGACCACCGCGGCGGGGCTTGGCGCAAACGGTTCTCTATAGCGCTGGGTCTACCATAGGCCCTCGTGGTGAGTCAGGCCTTGGCGAAGCCGCCTTGTCTGTGTCCTTGTGTTTGTCATGTTGCTGAGTCTTGTGTAATTTTGTGTAAGGTTATTTTAGCGTGTTGATCACAATTGATGAATGATAAATCGGCTGACAATATCGTCAATCTAAAAGTAGTTAAATTAATGTATGTTGTTTGGTTCGGTCCGACCATGTCTACTCTGTGTCCATTCACTGTAAGAGCATGGCGCTTTCCACTTCGAGACCCCACAACGTCTACTAACATACTTCAACACACTAGCTCAAAGGCGGGAATTAGGGAGGGAAAAAGTACCTTAACCATTCCCCTCAGCAAGCACCTTCATGAAAATGTTTCACTGGATTGCAACTACTGATAACTCACATTTCAATATATACGAGATCAAAAGGTGCCAAGTGGATTACCGATTATGTGAGATATTGGTGTTAAAGAGCATTGATACCATGGTCCAAAAGGCTAATCATAAACTAACAGATTGATCAGTCGACTCACTCAGACTATGATCGAGCTGTGAGTTATACTTTTGGAGAGTACGAGTGAGCCCTATGGGCAATACATATATCATGAGTAAGTCTGAGTAAGCCCCCCCATTTTCCGGCCACTTATTGTAAGCCAAATCCACTAAGAAGACTTGATAACAAAGCCTGCACTTCAGCCCATTGCATTAACGTAATTAGCAATGTACACCAGTACAATCATTATGTCCATGCTGCAGCTCTTCAACACAGCACCAGAAACTCCCACTATTCAATCAGAATAGAAACTCCCACTATTCAATTTGAAGGGGGAAAAAAAACGCTACGACTGATAATTTTTGTATCAGTGCAGTCTTAAGAATGCCCAAGAAACGCTGCTCTGCTGTGCCAAAACTGAACGCAAATTTTTAGCAATTTCAGTTCCTCTCCGCACACATTTAAAAAGCGCAAAAACAGAGGCACTTCAGAAGAGCAGCTGTGCTTTTTTTCGCAGGTGCACTCAATGCGGACTAAAAAAGAAAAAAGTTCAACATATCATGAAGCTTTTTGAAGTAAAAGGCCGTAGCATTTTGTTTGCTTCTACTTTACCGTTAAGAAGCACCATGCGAGGAATGCTGACAGGCTAGCAAAAGGCTTGACATGAACGGCAACACAAAATGCATTGTGGCACTGTACTTATTGCTGAAAGTATTTTTTCCCAGCAATGGCATAAATTAAGAATAAGAACATGGACAAGCTGGTTTACATGCGCGGTAAAGATGAGCAGTGCGAAGAACTGAACTGTGTAAATACAGTTAAGGCAGGCCCGAGGAAGCAAAAGAATGACGAACGTGAGCACCGACAGATGCATGCGTATACAGAAGATAACCTGAAAGTCAAACGCCACGTCAAAAACACGTGTCGCATATGTTGGAAGGTTTAAGGCTGTCAAAACATAGTGTCGGAGAGTAGTCACATCAGCAAAACAACAAACCAGCATTAAACAGCGTTTCAGGACTATCACTCTCCCCTCAACTTCAGCCCAAGCAGCTACACAGTGCTCCCCATTAGGTCTTCAAGCAGGCCATTAAATGGTTCTTTGCACAAAAACAAAGGCAACTGCAGGCAACCGTTTTCTGGAAACCGTTTTCTCTTTCCTGGCCACCGTTCTCTTGATATCTTTGTATATCCTGTAAATCTTATATATGGGCAACATTGAATGCCTACTGGCTCCTCAGTTGAATGCATGGTTAAGTATAGTGATCCTGATTAGAGACGTACTACTGAAGTAGCGTCAACGGCAGCAAATGATCACAAAACGGTCACTTTGTCGGATGAAGTTGAGGACTAAATGCAGGAGAATCTACCTAAGCTGACAGGCAAGCGGCTGCCACGATAATTGAATTCCAGTGGTATCCCATTCCACATAAATTGGAACAGGGGCAGAACGTCTTGACAATCTCTACTTGTATACATTATGTCAATATGCAAGATGAGTTAACAAAGTTTGCAGAAGGTACGTTTCAGTAACAGTAGTTCATTCAAAATAACAATGATCAAAAAGTGCCCATGAAGCTGTCAGCGCTCTTTACTCATTTAACATATGAAATTTAGTGCCTACCACAAAGTGACCAAGCAGACTGCATGACAGTCATGTATCGAGAAGAACAACAATTTCATTGTTCGACTTGACTGCACCTAAACACAAGGATAATCTGTAGTAAGGACAAGAAGCCAGAATTCTGCCTGCGTAAGTGTTCAATCAAGGTAGCACAATCCTACTGTGGAAGAATTTTTGTACAGATGTAAGTGGATGACCGCCGCGGTAGATCAGTGGTTACGGTGCCCGGCTGCAGCGGCTTCGATCCCTGCCACGGTGGTCGCATTTCGGTGTCCACTATGACGTCCCTCATAACCCCATTGTGTTTTCGAGTCGTAAAACGCCAGATATTATTGTTCGAAACAAGTGAATTTTCTAACTCCTATGGGCCAAGAGCTTGCACGATCAAATGAATGCCTCAATATATCTGGCAAACTTAGTGCTGCAGTCGGTAAGTACAACTCCCCGTTTCTTCACTTTATACTACATTGTGTTGTTTAGCATTGGCAGCAGCGGCCCTTTCATTCTATAAAGAGCAACAGCGATTCAGATTCAAAGAAATCGTATATACAAGAAAAAAAAAAACAGTAGCTTAAGTAGTGCTCAAACAACATGCTTGTTGGAAAGACTAATGTACATCTGGAAAAATTTCAGATTTGTTGTCGCACACACACGGAAAGAAGAATTGCTGCACATCAGACAAAAGTAGATCAAACCAACACAGGACGAACTTTAAAAAGCTTAATGAACACCGTTCCCTTTAATAAACCAAAACAAACCCAGCTAGAAGAGTGCACAATGGTTTCTTTGATTATTTCAATGACTGGTGTGGCTGACGGCAAAGGCTTTGATAAAAAAGAAATGGAGAGAAGCTACTACTAAGTACACTAAAAATCACGTGTACTTAAGTGTTTTTATGTGACACCTCCTGAAGTGCTTTAATTGCATGTGACGCTTACTCACTTAAGGTGACATCGAATTTACTCTCAGGACACAGGTATAAACAGACAAACACAATGCTCACCTTGGCTGCCGTATTGCTCGAAATCTTCAATTTCTTCTCTGGAGGTTCCGTGTGTTTGCTTCCCTCCTTGGAGGTACACTTGGCGCTGTGCAAATCCTCGTCCACGCGGTGCTTGTGTTTCTTGCGCCGCTCCTTGCGATCAGTGCGGTCAGAAGAGTCAGCCTTTTTTCGACTCTTCTCGGACTTCGAGGCAGCCTCCCCGCTGTTCGATGAGTGGGAGTTGGAACCGGACTTTGAAGAATTGGATGACTTCGTCGACCGCTTCTTCTTTTCGCCGTCTTTTTTGACCTTCGGAAGCACAGCAGCCTGTTCTGATGCTGGCAGGCACAGTGCTAAAGAAGAAGTTGAGAGAAGAGCCTGCTGCGGCAGACACACAGGTGATGCTGCTGCAGTGAGCACCGCAGCCGACGGGGGCCCAGGGCCAGGCATTGGCTGTGGCACAGTCGGCACCATGCAACCGTTCGACAGCACCGCAGCATCTTTGCTGGGCAAAATAGAAGGCTGCGCAACCGTGCTGCCATTGAGCCGCACTTCGCAAGCCTTTATGGACTGCAGCGTCTTAGGGATGGTGGCAGACCCGGGGGAAGCCACCTCTGCAGTCTGGGGCACCGGGAGAAGTTCAGCTGACGGCATCGTCTGTGAAACTGCTTCTTTTCCTGGGAAAGATTTGAGAAACAAAACTTACTGGAATATGCATAAACAGTGTTGAAAGCAGAAGCACTCCACTACAATTGCAAACCACGAAGCTGTGTCGGGCAACACTTCATGTTTAAGGATTTTTTTCATCTCTTTAAGCCTCCATCTACACCTGACCATCTCGAAACGCACCTCTTACTATGTAGACTATGTGTAAAGTTGGGAAAATGTTAACCTGGAGCATTATAAACGTCCATTTCAGTAAATTACACATGCGAACCAAGACCCCCCCTCCTCAAATATCTCGGACAACCTGGCATTCAAACCTTTTAAAAGCTCACCTTGAGCCAGTGAAGAAAATTTGACGTTCCAAACGGTAATAGAGGCAAACACTCCCTTGAGATAAATTATGCCTTCGCATTAAGTGCTTCCAAGTGCTATAATGACAAATATCTGAGAGCTACGCCATATACTACGGCCCAAAGGCGTAATAAAGTTTCTATGCACAGCTTCTAGCCAGGAGAACAATCACAAAAATACCCCATCCATCGCTTTTCCTGCGTTCTGGTTAAACAACTACTGTTTCGGCGAAACACTAACCAAAACCCGAAATACGCGCACACTATTGCCGCCGCCTCACAGCCGAAGTTCACAAGACGGCCCCAGATTGCAACAGCTATATCCACTTTCGCGGTATCTAAGATATGCTGAGGGTCTCAATTTTCAGCGCAGTGCGCACGACCCCAAAAGGTCACCGTGACGACGATGAGCGAAAAGCCTACGCTCGGCGCTTCCCGGGATTGCCGCCACGCTACACATACTACTCAAGATTAAGGCAGTCATAACAAGTCCAGCCACGTGGTTGATAGGCGCTTCAGGAAACGCCAGGCGCGCAGTCCGCCCGCCAAGGGGGCACGCATGGGGAAAACGTTTCCGAAATAGCAACGCGGAATTTGAAAGGACGCCTCGCTTGGGCGGGAGTTTGCGTACCGCGTGCCATGGTCAGCCGTGATCGCGACTGTGCGCACCTGAAATCAGACGACGCGCATGACTGTGTTCCAAAAGTACGAAACCTGAAAAGGTGCTGCGAGACGAAACTGCACGCTGCGAAACCGACCCCGTTTTAACGCCCACAGAGACGGGAGAGAACAAAAATCGAATCGATCGTTTCACCTACAAAGCTGTCATCTGCCCCCGATCCCGACCGAGTGGGACAATTTACCGTTCGTTTCTTTTTCTTCCAGCCCCCAAATAAGTGTGAACTCGCGTGTGGGCGGAGCGAGGAATCGCGACTTCTTTGTCGAAATGAAAACAGCTCACGTTCAAAAGGCTACCTTCGGCCACGAAAACACACAACCAGCGAATCGCACATCGTCAGTCTCAGGATCGGAACCACGACACAGGATATACAGCTATAAAGGATGCGAACTACAACAGTGCAAAATGCCCAACGCCCGCCGAAAAATATATAAAGAAAATAAGCGATAACAACACCAGCGTGACTTGGGTCAACACAATAAGCCGCGATCTCGCTCGTAATCCCGTTTGTCTGCGCAGATATTGCTACGATGCGTGCAACTCGGTGCGAGCGATTAGTGCGATCGGGGAATAGATGTGGAAAACCAGCGGTCGCTCGCAGACTATCCCAAGGTTGAAGCTTTTCACGCCTGTAGGGCTAACGTCGCCCAGTAGACGGGCGCACGGATGTCCCGTCCAGGGCGCCTGCGCGATTAGCCAGCTCGTGCGAGTCTACGCTTTCAACGGTACCTTGTGCGCTTTCCATGTCGCACTCAGAAGCGTGAGCTGCTACTGCGTCAGTTTCGTCGTCATACTCGGACGGCGAAGAGTCTGTGGTGAGGTCCGTGCCGTACGCCTCACTCGGGGGCAGTCCAGGCAGATTTCGGCCGCTGTGCTGCTCTCGCTTCTTCAAATGGCTGCCGCCGCTCGGGTCGGTGTCGTCAGTCCTCTCCAACGATGGCTCGGACGTGTGGTTTTCGCGGTTGGCACAACGCTTAACACAATCGTCGATGACGTTGTGGCAGCTTGAAGCCATTTTGCGTGGCCTGCTGCCTCTGCTACAAAACGCATCCAGCGGGACGGAATACGAACGGGTTTCGTCGTGTCTCGTACCATTGGACGATGCGAACGGCTGAAAGTCATGTGACGTGGCTAGACAGCCGCGCAACCAATCGCGCACGGCGTACTACTGTTTGCTTCCAAAGAGCAGCAACGTCGGGCAACGTTGGTTTCTGTTTTGTGCGCTTTTGTACGCATGCGCGTGGTTTACATCAGAGGGCGCCCGTGTCGCATGGCTTTGAATATCCATTATTTTTCTTCGGTGGGTTCGTGTAAACAACAGTGACAGCAGTAATATTTTTCAAGGAGAGATGACTGGCTATCCGAGCCACAGTTCTTGCCCATATCGCTAATAAATGCCAAGAAAACACTCCGCTTTGACGGCTTCCGCACGAGTCGTGAGCGGCGGACAGCGCGGTTTTTGTACACCGTACTTTACAGCAACTACATTAAATGATGGGAACAGAACACAGCGTAAACTGGACGCCACACTGCTCGCTGCATGTTTTAAAATTACGTGCACTCTAAACACACTCGCAAGCACAGTGGATGTTTTCGCTGCGATAAAGAAACGTCCACCACACACAAAAATGAAACGAACCTGTGAATTTTATGGCAACAACGAGCTGCATATTATTAATTGAATAGCTGGCTATAAATATAGTTAAACGGCCACCTGTAACAAGCTACACGAAATAGCAAAATCGCCGCGCGTTTGGTATGTAATGATATGTTGCCTTCAGCTCCTTCGGCGCCATTACGTTTACTGAGCGAGCCAATGAGATTCCTGGTTAGATGGGCACAGGTAACGAATAGGAACGCGTCTTGCATGCCGGGCGCCATTTGACTTGCGCATGCGTATTGGGAATCCAAGTCAGGCCAAGTCTTCTCTTGCGAGTCTCGGCGAAGGCAAGCAGTGTGGAGCCCGTATTTGTGTGATTTGTCGTAGTCGCGGGCCACCGTTCACGATGTCTACCAGCGCGCCTGCACCGAAGAAAGCGAAGAAAGCCGAAGGGTCCGCGGCGTCGGGCGACGGCGATGAGAGCAGAGATTACGATGCTGAGACTCAGAAGGCGCTGGAAGAAATCGACGCCTGTCAGAATGAGATAGACGCGCTCAACGAGAAGGCCAGCGAGGAGATCCTGAAGGTGGAACAGAAGTACAACAAGTTGAGGAAACCGTTCTTCGAGAAGAGGAATGACCTAATCAAGAAGATTCCAAATTTCTGGGTGACAGCCGTATCCTTTCCTGGTAAATGTTTCGTTGCATGAGAGTTTTGTTCTCGAGTTAAGCCTAATATGGTGCACCCGGTGGCTGGCTGCGCTGGCACATGCTTTGTTCGATGCACATTTTCGCGCGCGAGGCTCTATAATGTGCTCGCGAGAGTGTTATTTTCTTCGGGATGTGTCTGTGTGGTTTTGCTGCACGCGAGGCGTTTAAGCGCTGTTCGTGTTTTGAGTCCAACTTGTATTTGCATGAAACGTGTTACTCGTCTTCCCGCCAATGCCTTGCGATGCCCGGTAGCCGGCACGGAGACGCGAAAGGGCGCTTGATTTGCCGGGCTTCTGATAGTAAAATGCGTAGCCATTCATGCTTTGGTTGTTCGTAGCTGTCTGAAAACATTCTTTCCGGGACTCGGTAGTCGCGTTGCTGCACCGGGGCGGTATTTCGTGGTGGATTCGTTTGTTTTCAGGCACTAAGCCTAACGCGCTAGCGACGTCCATGTTTTTCTACGGGGGCTGCATGCTTTGGCGTGCTGGCACCATGCATTGCTTTGCGCACTTGCCTGTAACGCTGCGCTGGCGCGATCCCCGTGCCCCAAGGATGTGTTAAGCGTGAGCTTAGTTAAGCGTGATGCCAATTCCTGGTTTTTCGGCCAGTTTTTCGGCGAAATGTCGCCCGATTTTGGAGTTACGACGATCGGGATTCAGGGGGGTGGTTGACGCTGTCTAGAAGAGCGGCAAGCGCTTCTGCGTGCTATTCACCGGTGCCACCCTTCGAATTGAACGATCTTTTCGCGGTTTTTATTTATTTGCTGTCCGCCGCCGCAGAGACGGCGTTTGTTGTTTTGCGCCACCGCACCGGCTGGGAACGCGTGGTAGGCTTCGGCCGCGTGCTGTACCGCTTCGTGTTTGAAAATGCCTGCTCACCCTCGCCGAGGCGGCTAGCACGCCGTGACCACGTTGTGTGGCGCGATTTAGTGACGTGATCGGTTCGCACCTTTTTCGTTGTCATCTGCATTCCTGCACAGTTCTGTTACTTCTGTACGATATTTCATGTGCGCGACTGTTTATTTCTCTCATGATTGCGACAAATTCGAGCGTCGCTAAAGGGGCAGAGCGAAAAACTCGTGACCAACGCGTGGCTGCCGGTCCCAACGTTGCCAGACAGTCTAATCGAACTGTTCCGTTTCGGGGCGAAGTGCGGCTGATACGCGAAAACGAACAAAAAAGGAAGTGGCGCGACCTTCGGATGAAGTAATAGAACAGCGACTTTTGTTTAAACTGACCGAAAGTGAGTTTTGGAGGCTTCAAGCGTGAAACGCTTCCATCTTATTGTGCCGTATTTGCGTGATAACATTGGGTAAAATCTCAGATTACTTGTGGACTGCTCAGCCATTGATTCCTTGACGGAGCATTGTGCACGTGCAGTTTGTGAACCATCCACAGATCTCAGCAATCCTCGATGAAGAGGAGGAAGAGAGCTTGCACTTCCTTTCCAAGCTGGAGGTGGAAGAGTTTGAGGACATCAAGTCTGGCTACAGGATCAAGTTTTACTTCGACGAGAATCCTTACTTCGAGAATGATGTTCTCATCAAGGAGTTCCACCTTGGCTCTTCTGGTAGGTGCCTCTGCCTCATTATTTAGAGACTTGTATACAAGTTAATTGGGCCTAGCGGTTTGGTTATTACGCATCTGCCTAAACGACAGACAGTAGCCCTTGTACGCTAGCAGTGTTCTGCCAGCCAGCTGGCCCAGAGTTGTTTGTCACTTCTAAGTTAATATTGCCTCCCACTGCTCAATTGCTTTTTTTTTTTTTTTTTTTTTTGGGGGGGGGGGAAGGGGGGGGGCTGTTAAGACGCTTGAAAGAGCAAGCCCAGAGGATGTGCTTCAGATATGCAGCTGCACAGTGGGGCCACTATATTGGTCTGGGTAATTGTGGCTCTAGTCCAATAGATTTGGATTAGTGTTTGTTTGGAGGCACTGGACCGCTGTCTGCATTTTATTGGATGCTGGATGCGCGAAGGGATATCAAGCCCTCACAAATGTATAATGCTTAATTTCATTGCACCTGTAATACGGTAGCAACTTGGGCGCCTTGAAAATACTTGAAGAAATTACACAGGTGCAAACAACTGCTAGTTCATTAGAAAGAATACTCAAGATGTCTGGGTAACAATGAGGTTATCACCTTAATGGCATTCCCCTTTGAGTAAAACAAGAAACACTGCAGTATTATCATGTACGATCTCAAGTGCACACATTTTGGGAAAGGTGACAGCTCCTGTGTAATTTATTATTAGTGTTCCATTTGTGGGGGTCATTTTGTCATTGTAGCCAACCCTGCGTTTTGCTGTCATTTCTGGTTGAGACAGCTCGATTAGTGTGTTCTCGAGACTCTGTGTGAACCACCCAGCCTGTTTTGGAAGGTGTCGGGTGCAGATTTTCAAACTGCTTACATTATGAAGTACCACTCGACAAGTGTGTTGAATCTTCCCATCAGCCCCAGCTTTTAGAGGAGCTTCTGTAGGGTTGTTGTAGATGCATCTATCTATATTTGTTTATGTGCTTACCTGGCAGTAAGTACATGTTCTTGCTATAAGTTTTTATAGATAAAAATGCGTTCACCTACACTACATGCTAGGTCGCCATGTTCATACCTGCCAAGTCCGGTCTCCTGGATTGCCTGTGAGACTCCCAGATTTCGACCAATTTTTTTTTGTATGGTCATGAAAATATCCCGGAAATGCAATTTCTGTGTATGATCTGGCTGCGTTGACAAAAATTCAGGTCACTACTCCAGGCTTTTTTCAAACCCACTTCATAAACAAGCTTGGGAGGCGTTCATCTAAACGTATATTTGCATCTCGGTATATTTGCGTATATTGCATCATTTGCAACTGCCGCATATACGAGCGAGCGGCGCATGCGTGTAATTGTCGTTGCCACAATTTCTGTCGACGAAAGGCGGCCGTTCTAGCCGTGATAATGTATAACGACGACGTAACTAACAGTACTCCAAAAGTGTTTGCGCGTCCACCACTCACCCAGTCAAAGCAACACTGCTTATCGCAAACTTTGTGGACAAAACCGCAGCAGATGCGATTATAGATCATTTTGTGTGCGTTGCCGCGCGTCATCTTGTGCGCATCACCGCACGCAAAGCTGCGGCCCCGGTGACGCGATAGCAATATATGAGCTCCAAGGGTACACTGCTAACACAACGGTAAATAAAAGCAGTGAAGACTTCAAAAAGGCTAGAAGCGTTTTGGCGTTCCTGTGCAAAAATATCTAGTAGTGAGCAAGATATTGACCCACTCTTTCGCGGCAGCCAGCTGCGCCCTCTCCCGGTGCTCGTTGCGAAAATCTCCTGGATTCAGAATCGTTGAACTTCGCAAGTATGCATGATGGATCTCCATAGGTCGTGGCAGCCACATTAGCTTGCAACCAAAGCACTCAGTGCCAAGGCAAAAAGCCTTGGCCCTATTACAGTGTTGCATACAGTAATGGGAATCCGCAGCCATCCTCTTGGATTTTGTACCCTGTGCTGGTGCCTGATCCTCATTTGTGTTGCCACATGTCTGATGGGCTTGTTTCTCAAGACAAGTCTTTTGTACAAAGTGGAGACTGGTTGAAGGCTTCAAGATACATGTTAGAGACATGCATGTTAAGATGCATGTTAAGTTAAGCTAGTTAGTATAAATTATTGGTTTGAGATATACATCATTGGCTTAGGGAGGGACAATCTGCAAGGCAAAGAGACAGAACCTAATGCAAACATGGCAGAAAGGGATTCGATTAACACCATTTTAGGTGTGCAACTGTTGTGCAATATCTGAAAAAATCGCGGTGAAGGGTCATTGCCCCAAAAGCTTGAATACGATCTTACAAATGGTGCTGGTATAAAGTCGCATACCTGCCAACTCCTCCTATTATCCCGTAAATTGTACGAATTTCGATTGCGGTTACGATTTTACAAATCTTCTCTGAAATGTTACGAAAAATATTTCATTTCCAATTTTAAAAATTGAAATTAATAATATAGCGCGTAGCCTCTGCGATTGGCTACGCCGCCTTGCCGTAGCTAGTCGCGGAAGCCACAAAAATGGCGATGTGCTATATTCCGCGACCAGGAAAGAATGTGTATTGGTGTAAGCATCACATACCTGCAGAGTCTCCCGCATTGCAGACTCCCGGATTTCAACCGTTTCTTCTGTTTGTACAGTTGCCATGAAAATCTCCGAGAAATTGAAATTCGTACGAGTGCGAGATCTGGCCGCATTGACAAATATGCAGGTCAGTCCGTTTCGGGCTTTTTTGCGAGTCTAGCGCGTTTTATTATAAACGAATTTGAGAGGCGGTCATCTAGGCATACAGTGGAGTCTCAACGATACAAAACTGCACAGACACCAATTCGTGAAATTTCCCAGCCAAATTCATGGGCTCATTGGGCCGAAGTTTGAATGTTCTGAACACTTTTCCTAATCATGGCGTGTGATATGAATTTTAGTATCGAAACTGTCGAACAAAGGCCGATCGAGGGCGGCGAGCTCATAGCTTCGAAAGTACGCGTGCAGCCAACGCTCAACCAGTCAAACCAACGCTGCTTTCTGCAAACTCTGTGGACAAAACTGCCGTAGTAGTGATCGTGCAAAGCAAACGACTTGGTTTAGAAGGTACGTGGATTGAGAACACAACTACCGTTTGCTGCAACCCCTGCGCACAAAACCACGGTCGCGGCGATGCAATAGCGATCTACGAGCTCCAAGGGCACGTGGCTGATGCAGTGGTTGAATACAGTCGGTAAAGACATAAAAAATAGACTAGAAGCGTTTTGGCGTTCCTGTGCAAGGAATCTAGTAGCGGCCAAAGCTGTGACCTGCGCTTTCGCTGCAGCCAGCTGGGCCGTCCCGTCCATTCACGTGCGAATACGTGCACCAGATCAGTTTTTTTTTTTTTTTTTTCTTAGTTGTTTTGAGGAAGCGAAATTTCGGGAGCATTTGCACTCCCCCTTTGAGACTCAACGTAGTGGGAAAATGACACTGCAATGCCGATGTTTCCGCTTGCATTTTTTGAAGCCCCCCACTCTCTTCTTTTTCGTAATGTTTTTTTTTTTTTTCCCCAAAAATGGGGGATTCATTCAGCACGTCAATTTGACTTGTGGGGGCAAAACATTATTATGCTTGTCGTTAAAGGCATGTCCAAAGAATTTGTTTTGAATTTGTTTGGAACTGGTGGAAGGGTAGACTGGGGGGATGCTGCTGTGGTGATGTGTTGCAATGTGTTCACCCTAGGGGACCCAGCCTCCCAGTCCACACCCATCAAATGGAAGGAGGACATGGACTTGACCAAGCGGCACAAGCAGCGGCAGTCGCAGATGAAGAGCAGTCGCAAGAGGGCGCACGAGCAGCCGCGCACCTTCTTCAACTGGTTCACCGATCACGGGGATGCGTCTGCCGATGACATTGCTGAGGTACGACTCCCTTAATCCATACTGCCAGCAATAACAGTGCTTGCCTGCAGTGCTTGAAATCCTAACTTGCTATGCAGTGTTTTCTAAGGTAGATAAGTCTGGTGTAAACCTTGCCTTGCCTGTACCTTGATAGTTACAATACTGCTTTCATTGCAAAGCGGTGCAGTTGGTAATACAGTCGAGCCCGCTTATAATGAACCTGAGCCTGGCGCGGCATTCATTCGCTGTATCCCGAATTCGTAGTGAATGAAACACAGCTTTTAAAAAGTTGCAAGTGAGAACACAAATATTTGCCCAAAAAAGTCTGTGGTGCACGCGTTTCGAAGCGCAGAAGGGATAAGGGCGGTCTTGAGTTTATTTTAAACTCCAGCGTGCTCTTGGCTGAGGCCCGTGGCATAAGCTGCTTAAAGCGCTGGCTCCAAAGCTTCGTCCGTCTCGCAATCCGGTTCTTCCAAATCGCTCTTGCCGCGTACTTGATTAACAATGCCCTAATCCGTGGACGTTCCGCGGTGTAGACATCATCATCGGCCTTAATTAAACCATCGCAACTGATGTCCCACCCGCTCTGCCAGGTCGGAGTCGACCTGGCAGAGTTTCACGTGCATGTAGCCATCACCGCCGCCCACGAAATATTCACCATCTCCACAGCTGAATACCGGAACGCCCGAAGCGGCAAGTTGGCTGCCAGGGGGTCAACGGCTATGGGTAAGCGCTCTGCAACGCCGCACCTAACGTGCAGATTACGCCCAAGCCAAGCGGTCACACTCTCGACGTTTTGTTGAGCGGCAGGAAAACGTGTGCAAGGCTTCCTGTCCGCCATGCTGACCACACACACACATTGAGAGCGAGCAAGACGCTCACACGCAACACACATGCAAGAATGCATGGCACAACTCTGGGCCCGTTTCTAGTCGAAAAACAAAACTTGAATTCGAGTCAGCATGGCTGGCGTTGTGTAGCGGTGGAGACGGGTGAAGGAGCTGTGTCAAGAGAGGAGAGCCGATTTGCGAGAGAAGGGCATGGAGTTGCGATAGAGTGAAGAGAATGGAGGATACGGCGGGAAGGAGGCAGGTTCGGGCAGCTTGCTTGAAAGTTCAACGACCATGGGAATGATGGGTTGTACACACATTTGCTTAGTCTTCGTACTTGCGGCTTTGTTTATTGCTTTGTTTCGGTTTTGTTTTGAAAGAAGCTTCAACCCTTTTGAACTTCTTGATCAGATTTGGAAAGGCAAGTCTAAAAGCATAAGATGGTGAAGCGCAACTGCTGAACATTTGCTAATGTCTTTTTCGTAAGTAAACAGCTCTAAGCCACACGGAGCCAAAAGCAGGCCAGAAGTACGAATATTAGACAAATGTGTGTACTACCCATGTCACAGGTCCCGTTAATAAGGTCCGGGCTAATTCCAAGGGCCGAAGTATCGGCCCCCCGAACTGCACCACGAAAGCGTGGACAATTTAGAAGTGGTCCTATTTGGCGCGCCAGCAGATGCCGGCTGTGGCCCAAAGAACAAGTCAGAGCCGAGAGTTGATAAACAAAACAAAAATATATTCTCAATTATGGCATAAAACGATGCACAAATATGCACACTCGACAATAGTTGAATACGATATGTCACCAATCAACGTACTACACAGTACAATTAGCCACACTCTAAACAACGGACACAAGCAACAATACGCACTACAATGCAATCGCATGCATCGAACAACCAAGACACTCAAAGACTATATAGAGTTCGAAAACTTATTCAGTCCAGAGTCCTTGGAACAAAAGTGATTGATACTCTTCCGAAAACCACTCACTCAAAGTCCAGCGCTGTTGTCGTTCTGCTGCCTCCGAAGTTTCTCCTCCAGGAAGACTCGCGTCTTCAATTGGCCGCTCTTCAAGCACCAATCTTCGCCGGTAACACGTCGGCTTCCCACGCGTTGAGATTGCAAGACGCGTCTTCGCTCTCTGGCGGTATCTTCTGCTTGTAGCACGATTCTTCACTCCTCAGGTGGAAATACTTTTCATTACCTGCTTTGTCGCTAAGGACAAAACCTTCGCCGACGACACGGCGGAACACCCTACGCACACTGGCACTAACTTCCTTCTCCTGATCTCCCATCTCTGCTGCTCATCGTTTCTGTCGGCGCGATGCGCAGCGAAGGCTGGGGAAAGCGCGAGATTTTTCAAGGGCCGCTCGCGACACATGACACAACTCTGCATCACCACGCCCCTTTACCTCGAGAACCTTCCAGGGCTTGCTCGGGCGCCGATGTGGGGAGGGCGAACTACGCTTTCGAGGGTAGAGAGATCGTATGTAGACGATGTTGGCATATAGTCTGGTCACTCCGAGCCGGCGATGTCAATAGCAGTCATCATCATCAGCCTGACTACGTCCACTGCAGGGCAAAGGCCTCTCCCATGTTCCGTCAGTTAAGGGGAGACGCTACTCGAAAACACTTTTTCTTTAGTTTTCAAGTTAGGGTTTCCAAAATTTAGCCACAGAGATATTTTTTCTTGTAGATTCCAAAACTGTTATCAGATTTTGTGTAGCCTCATTACTTTTAAAGTTATTATACATGCAATAACAAAACAAAGGGATTTTTACTCTCGCTTTTTCGACATCAAAACTTTTGTGTAGATGTTTGTGTAATAGCTTATTATGCTTGTCATGAACTACTGTGTGCATTTAAGAGGTTAAAATTACGAGAAAAAAAAGCTGTTACTACAAAAAATGAACAGATCTGCCAAACTTCTTTGTTTCAGGGTTCCTTGTATCATTTCTTGGTATGTTTTTATTGATAATGGCTATGCATCATAAATCAGAATAGATAACGGCACTCTACACACCTTGAAGAATGTGTGTGCCAAGTTTCATCGCAATAGAACAATTTTAAGGGGATGAAACTATGTGAGTGAAATGTGACCGTGGCCAAAAATTTCAAAATGAGAAAAACGCGTTTGAAAGTTTGGAACATGTTTACTAATTAGGGCGCACTTGCAAACACTCAAAAGTGTGTCTAATGCACAGGCAGTATGTCCAGGAGCTGGCCACGGTGACTAGAATTCACCCGCACTGTATGCAACTCCTTCGCGGTCCTTCCGAGCGGAGTCCTGTAGGCGAGCTCTCTTGGCCGATGTGCGGCGGTGAGCCCTCGCCTCAGCAGTCTGTTGGGCATTCATCTTCTGAATGCGCCTCTTGTCGCTGTAGTCCCCCAGGGTGGTCAAGCTTGCTGGTGGTAGAACACCAAGCTCCTCCAGGACCACCTCGAAGCTTGCATGGCCCCGGTTATACCAGAGCACAGCAATGGCTGTGGCAGTCTCCACAGCACTTCGGGAAGCAAACTTTGTTTTAGGGCACAGCAGCCACACCTTGCTGTTGAGAGACTCAGCAGCGTTCTGAGTTTTTCCTCGAAGGCATCGGGCCAGCAGCTTCTCGTCAGAAAGGCGCTTGTATATGGGCAGCAGTGCCCGGCCCTGTGCCTTTGTCAGAAGCGGTGTATGCTGTGGTGCAGGCTCGCCCATTGCTTCAGCACGCTTGTGCTTGCACCACGATTCTTGGCCTGGTGGGCAGAAGTTGTGGCTGCCAGCACCATCAGTGGAGCAAGAATGAAAGTAGGACGCCCATATGGCAGTGTACATGTCCCGTAGGTTGCCTCTATTGCCCGTGATGGCGATCTGATAATATGTCTGCAGCTTTTCAATGGTGGCAGGCTTGAGCTTCTCACCTCTGGGCAGTGGTGTCGGCAATTTGCGTATGCCAGTGCCTAGGCGCTTCGCAACATGATTAGTGCAGTCCTCCTTGCAGATGGCACCTGCACCGTACACCTTGGCATCACAAACTCTGCTATATGCTTTGCTGTCGCCATCACTAAGAAATGTTGCGAAGCGAAGTGGAGTCTCATACAGCAAAGTGCGCTCCCATATCTGTAGTGCTGCTTCAGCTTCCATGCCATGAGCGGAGCTGTCGGTGTTCTTCTCACAGACAGGTCTGTGGTAGGCCTGCCAGATTTCCTCTTCAGAGCCCATGTCGTTGTGTAGACTGCAAGCGTGGCAGTAATTTGACAGCACTTCGAAATCTAAGCACAGGCCGGTGTCCAAGGAGATAGCCGCGCCGACTCCGTTGTGGCTTTTATGGCCCCGTTTCTGCCAAGTTCCATCATACATTACGGCCACGTCACTACTACCAACCACCTGCTTTGTTACGGCTCTTGCCTGGTTCAAATTTTCGGTCACGGCCCTCATAGCAGCATCGTGAACCTTCTTGCTGATTGCCTGGAAGGTTTTGTGGTGCATGGGCTTCGCTAGTCCAACAATCGCACAAAACCGCGAAAGCTGGTCATGTCCGATGCCTATGGCACGCGAGGCTACAACAGCTTTCACATTAGCCGCGAAGCTATCGCGCGAGCTGCCGTTGCCGTAGTGTCCCACCTTCGCGCAGTCGTCGGATGCTGCGGCGGCTTCGCCGGAGGCAACACGCCTCGACGTATGTGTCGAAGAGAGAACACCAGACGCGCACTCACTGTTCTCACACCGCAACTCGAGACAGGACGACAGTCCTTTGCGCCGTTCTGCCACCTCGCGAACAACAAGTTTGTGTTCACGGCAAGACGGGCACTCCGCTCCCCCCACAAGTGCCGTCATCGCATCGATGTCGCACAGCACTGCTGATGATACGCCATCATGCGCACGCCTTTGGTTCTTTTCAAAAAACTCCAGTTTTTTTTGTGAGGCGCTGACGAAGTTTGCGGCAGCGTCGAGGCCGCCGGCGAAGTCACTGTCGCGATAGTTGCCGACGCTGGGGTTAGGCCTAGACCTCTCCGGCCTGTTCACCTTTGCCGCAGTCTGACGACGCACTTTACGACGTTTTCCCACATACTTATTTATCGTCCGGTACTTTTTCACCTTGTACACCTGCTTTTTGGCAGGATTCATCGCGTAACTAATTGAATAACTCCTTGCGAAGTTCAGCTTGCGATGCAGAGCGGGGCCGAAGGGACAAGCGGGCACTGCTCTAGCCAATGGCGCGCTCGCTACGGCACCACGTGACGCGCCGCGCGATTCAATCGGCACGCAGGGACGTTCAAAAAAAAGATTTTTTATAGTATTTTTTTCTTTCCGGACGAGACTTTTCGAGCCTGTGTTCGAGAGAGCATGGAGAACTCTAACCGCCTCAGTGATTACAAATGGCGCACGGTGCCGCTGCCTCGAGATACCGGGGCCGGCAAAACGTCGATTTCGGCAGATTTCAGCGATTTTCTAGGTCTCCGGGGCTTACTTGAGCGCATTTTTCAGTAACTTCTGACACGAATTACCGATTGAAATTTATTTCTGGTAAACATGAATGTTTAAAGAATCTAATACGACTGAAAACAAAAAAGTGAAAATTTCCGGAAAAAACGCGATTTTTCGACCCGCGTCTCCCCTTAAGTCGGTCCTGTGCTTCATACCCGCAAACTTCTTAATTTCATCTGCCCACCTAACCTTCTGTCTCCCCCTAACCCGCTTGCCTTACCTGGGAATCCAGTTAGTTACCCTTAATGACCAGCGGAAATCCTGTCTACGCGCTACATGCCCTGCCCATGTCCGTTTCCACTTCTTGATTTCAACTATGATATCCTTAACCCACGTTTGTTCCTTAATCCACTCTGCTCTCTTCTTGTCTCTTAGGGGGGACGCGGGGATCAAATGGCGAAATTCTCGCAAAAAAACGAATTTTGGATAAGGGCAGATTTGGATTCTGCATCACCATTTCTATCATATCTAAAAATATTTCCGCCGAAAACGATCTCAAAGTAAGCTTAAAAAATGTTTTTCTGACCGCGGATCGCAAAAAGCTGGCTGAAATCTGCGCGAAAATGGCCCATTTCCGAGCGCGATACTTCCGCGCCTTCGCCGCCGCTCGCGGAAAGCTTGGTGTCACTGGAAAGCTTGCTTCACCGCCGTACTTCTCCCGGTGAAACCACGACTCTACGAGCTAAGATAAACGCACAAACAGAAAAAATGCGAAGGCATCCGCGACGCCTTAGACGCGCACCCATTGGTCGCTCCTGTCACGTGGTACTGAGCGCGCTCTGTGAGTGGCTGCTGGGACGCGCTTGCTTGCGCTGGTCGTCTGCTCCGCGCACGCACGTCTGCTACGCACACGCTGGCGCACTATAGTTTGCGAATCCCCTGCCGATACGGTCGCCGATACGCCAACTCTTCTCTAGCGCGAGGCTTAGCGCCCGCAATGGATCGTCGCGTGGACCGGAAGCGCAGGACGAAGTATCGGACGAAGTACGCTTACGGGAAGCGTAAACGCAAGCCTCCTGTTGGGAAAACGAAGCAGTCAGCAGCGATTGAATCAGACGAACCGAGTACCGCGTCGCCACCAAGCTACGTGTCGTCGGAAGCCGACACCTGCTCGCTGCCGATGCTCGGCAGTGAGGCCTATGACGCGGGGCCGTCAACTAGCCGCGACGTTGCGGTGCGGCCCGAACGCGAAAGAAGTTTCGTTTTCGCTGCGGCGGGTGACGATGCGGTGCCGGCTGTTCAAAGTGACGGTGAATCGACGCCTGGCAGTGACACTGAAGACCCGGGGCCATCAACTAGCCGCGGCATCACGGTGCGGTGTGAACGCGAGAAAAGTTTCGTTTTCGCGGCGGCGGACGACGACGTGGTGCCAGCTGTCCAGGATGTCGGCGATCGTTTGCCTCAGCGGAAGCGCACCGTTCAAATACACCTGGAACCTCGTTTCGTGTCCTCGGAAGGCGCCGAGAAGCAAGCCAGCAGTGTCCGCGATGCACTTCGCGAGGTGTCGGCAACGGAGCGGAAGTTCGGGTTCGCGCAGCAAACGGAGCAAACATCGGCAACAAAAGAGGATGAGTTCACCCTAATTCAGGTTTCTGCCATGAATTCCCTAATAGGACCTGCACTCTGCCCAAAATGTTGTAAGAAGACTTTGTCAGTGCAGCATGGGACAAAATTGGGCCTGGCAGTAAAACTGGTACTTTTGTGTGCTTCCTGTGGCCCTATTCATTCACCTTGGTCATCCAGTAGAAAATCCGAAGGAAGGGCTTTTGAAGTCAACCTAAGAGCCATGCAAGCAATCAAGTCCATTGGAAAAGGGCCCACTGCCCTGAATGACTTCTGGGCTACAATGAATGTCTCTCATCGGGGCATTCATCAAAAAACCTATCAGGAACACCTAAAAAAACATTCAAACCAGGAGCAGAGAAAGCTGCACAAAACATCTTTGCAGATGCTGTGCTTGCGGTAAAAGACGTGTACAGTAAGATGCAGCCATCAAGCCCAAACAACATCACAGTTGTGTATGACGGCACGTGGCTTACAAGAGGCCACAGCTCACACATTGGGGTAGGATGTATTATTGAGTTTTACACGGGGCTTGTGCTGGATTGCACAGTCCTTTCCAACTTCTGTCTTGGGTGTTGTCAACAACCAGCAGAGAGCGACCCCAACTTCGTCACTTGGGCTGAGAAACATCAATGTCAGAAGAATACTGATGTTGGCTCCGGACAGATGGAAGTGGAGGCTGCTCTGACACTTTTCAGGCGCTCTGTCAGCAGGTATGGCCTCCGCTACACCAACATTATATGTGATGGTGACAGCCGAACCTATCTTGCTCTGTGCAAAGATGAGGTGTACGGCTTCATACCACTGACCAAAGAAGACTGCGTGAACCATGTGCAGAAGAGAATGGGCACCGCTCTCCGCACACTGGTGACAAGAGCTAAGAAAGGGGAGCCATTGGGTGGGAGAGGTGGACTGACGCAGGAGTTGATTAAAAAACTGACCAGCTACTACGGGTTAGCCTTGCGAAAACACACAAGTGTCCCTGACATGCAAAGGGCCGTGATGGCCACTTTTTATCACGTCACGTCCACCGACGACGAGCCTCACCATGAGCTCTGCCCACCTGGCCCTGATAGCTGGTGCAAACATCGTTCAGCACAGGCCAAAATGGAGCCAGCACCACCTCACAGGTATAACCTGTCGAAACGTGTAGCGGAGGCTCTGCTGCCTGTATACCAACGTCTCTCTGACCCGCAACTGTTGGAGCGATGCAAAGGCAACAAAACTCAGAATGCGGCGGAAAGCTTGCATTCAGTTATTTGGTCACTGACTTCAAAGGACCAACACGCTTCAGTGTTCGCAGTGGAGACAACAGTACATGAAGCAGTTGCACGCTACAATTTTGGGAATTTGCGAGCCTACACTGAAATGTGCAAGTCCGTGGGCATGAAACCTGCTAGCCTCGCCCTTCAAAGAGCGGAAGAAAAAGACCAGCAAAGAAAACGAAAAGCACGCAGTGCAGAAAAAATGAAAGAGAAAGGACGTAAGAAGACCCTCGCAAGCAAAGACACAAAGTATTACAGTCCCGGGGCATTTTGATGGACCTTTACTGACTGTTCAACTTTAACGCCAGTTTTCTCAGAAACGTGTTTTGACCCGACTGTCCAGCTTGCCACGATGCTTGCATGACTATGGCTTGACGGATTTTCATGTGGTTTTTTGCATTGTGTTCCTCAGTGAATTTTCTATGTCGTGACGTTTTCATATTTGTTAATTCCTACCTCAGTATTTTTACTCCTAAGCTAATTTCACATTATGATAACGACCACATTTACAAGCATGTATACAATGTTCTCTGTAAAATAAAAACAGTCATAAAAATATTTGCAGAATGTCACGACATCAACCATCCCAATGGCTAAAATATAAGAGCAACTATAGGCTTCTACCATGTTTTTTTGTCACACCAGGCTTTGGGCAAGTTTGGTAGTACACTGATGGATAAAAAAATTTATAATGCCAGAACTACTGGAGATAGCTGAATGAAACTTTGTCATTTATCATTTAGCGCAGTTTCCAGTAAGCATGCCAAATTTCATTGCTCTACGACAAAAACTAAAGAATTTCACTTTCGATCCCCACCTCCCCCCTTAAGGTTACACCTACCATTTTTCTTTCCATTGCTCGCTGCGTTGTCCTCAATTTAAGGGGGGACACTGCACCTGAAATCAACTTTCTTATTACCTGGCCTATGTTGATGAAAATCGGCATGCTTCTTAAGGTTTTTAAGCAGATTCTAAAAATGCAATTAGTTTTCCTCTAGCCTAATTAGTTCCTGAGATAATGAGAAATTAATTGCCATTGTGCTGTATTACAATTAAAAAGTAACCACTTATCAAAACTTTTTGGCTAGCATGTTTTTAGACTCTCTAAATCATAAGGAAGACAATGTTGCAAGCAGATTTTGAATCGTGGAACTGGGTCCAAAATTATAGGCTATTGAACATGAGCACGCAGTGTAAGGCAATGACTATGTCAGCGATTGCTCCATATAAAAAATTAGTGAAAAGGAAATTTAAAAATCTGCTTGCAACATTATCTGCTATACTCATTCAGCTAAGTGGTACAAAAAGAATTATCATCATATCTGCATCTGGAGCTGAGATATCACAGAATTGGTGCTGTGAAAACCAATTATTTACATTTTGAGAAAAATGAGAAAAACGAACACACACTTTATTTACACACAAGAATAAAAACAAATGCACAAATTTCACTTCCAAATTACTAATATGCTCCAGGGGCATAGTCACTTTGACCCCCACCACCTTTATGTCGTTTCTGCAGTGTCCGCTGCACACTGTCTGCAGATGCACGTTTGCAGGCCGATGAAACAGATCGCCGCTGGTCTTTTTCTCGCATGCGTTTCACGCTTCGATGACCAGGGTTCATGCATAGTTCGTGCAAAATTCCTGTAGAAGTTCTTTCACGGCCTGCATTGAAGATCATGACAGCTTCAGCCATAGCTGCCTCAATGCTGAAGAGAGATGCGTGCTGCTCTTTTGGGGCGAGTGACCACACTAGCGAGTGCAGGCTCTCATTGCTGTTTTGTGTTTTGCCGCGCACACACCGCTCGAGAAGCTTCCTCTCAGATAAGCGCTGGTATATGGGAAGCAGAGCCTTTGCCACATTATCAGGGAGGTTGTAACGATGTCCTGGCGCTGGCTCTCCTTTAGCTTTCGCAGAATTTTGCCGGCACCAGGAATCTGGACCAGTAGGACAAAGGCTGTGATTCGATTGACTGTCGTTGGATGTCACATGATGATAAGTTGCCATCACAGCCTTTTCCATTGCCTCAATGTCGTTACTATGAGACTTTATTGCCCAGCCATAGTACGAGCTGAGTTTGTTTACTAGGTCCCCAGTCAACCTCCCCTTTCCACCTAGAGGTTGGGCATCACACCCCTTCTGTTTTGCCAGCAGATTGCGAAGGGCTGTCCCCATACGCTTCTGTACATGGTTGACACACTCCTCCTTTTCGATGTCGATGTATCCGTACACTTCAGCCTCCTTCAAGGCGAGGAACGTCCTGCTGTCGCCGTCAGACAAAACAGTTGTGTACCTTAGTTTGTGCCTTTCCCAAGATCTTTTGAAGAGCATAAGGCCAGCCTCAACTTCCATTTCACCCGACTTCTTGTCAGAGTTTTTTTGGCATTTGTGAGTGGCCTTCCACTCTTCATAGTCGGGGTCGTCTGGTTTAGGTCCACGTTCGCAACCAGCGCAGAAGTTGCTCAATACAACGTGGTCTAAGACGAGCCCGGAGAATAGCTCAATGACAGCGCCAATAGCAATGTGGGACGTATGTCCGCGGGTCATCCATGACCCGTCGAAGGACACTGCGATATTACCAGGATTATCCACATCGAGCTCGCTGTATAATTTCCGGACCGCCTCCACGCTCTCTTTTTCTTGCGTCTCAACCGCGCGCATCGCGGCCGGCGTCAACTTCGTCTTCTGGTAGGCCTGCCACGTTTTCGTGTGGAGTCCGCGGTGAGAAATATTCATAGCGGCGAAAATATCATTCAGCGCTGTTTGTCGGTTGCCAGTAGTTTGCATCGCGCGCGCGGCCAGAATGTTTATGGCAAACGGGTTCACTTTATTGTCCCCGTCCACGCGCGGCGAGCTCCAAACCGTTGCTTTATCGCCGCAATTGCTGCAATAAAGCACCAGTTTCACTGCAAGGCCATATTCGCGCTCGTCCTGATAAATTTTGCCGTCTCCACCACATACCTTGCATTTCATGTGCTGGAGAAGCGTATTTACTAAATCCAAGCACACCACGGTGAAACAAGTCTCGTCGAGCGGGCAGGCACCGGAGTCGCTCGCAGCCAGCAAGTCCGCCTTTCGTTGCGTTGCGGCAGTCGATGCTAGCTCTTTCACTTTTTCTTCGGCCCTGTTCTGCCGCTCATCAATATCTGTAGGTGCCAAGATAACAGTGTCACGACGAACGCGGCCGACGTCGGGGTAGCGGTCGCGGGCGCTCGTTGTTGGGCACGTTAGGCCTACTCCTCTAGGGCGCTCCTCGGTCAGCTCGGCGGCTCCGTTGTTCGATGCCTGCGGTCGCTCATCTTCGGCGTCCACGCCATCCTCGACGACAGTTGATCGTTCCGCAACTTTTCTAATGTTAAGTATATGCGACTTTTTTCTCTTCTTCCCGTACTTATGGTCGCGCGCAAACTTTCTCGGTGGCATCGTTTTTGCAATGCGGGCGGCAGGAGAAAATGGCAGCTGCCTCAACGACGCACTCGCGCTTGCAGACGATGCTCTCAGCCAATCGCGTAGCTAGCTTTTGTCACGTGTCTGGAACCGCCAATAGGCACAGCCGTTTTACAACTTTTTTGCGCCGTTTTTCCACCGACACAAGTGAATGGAGGAAGGCGCTAGGGCGCGAAAATTCAAGAGGAACGGCTCCTCTTTCAAATGAGACCAAAGTAGCGGCGCGGGCGGCTGTGGCACGAGAGCTGCGCATTTTTGAAGTTGCGCGATTTTCCGTTTTACATCTACACAAATTGATGCAAAAAAGTCATATTGCGGTTGAAATAGATGCGTTTCAGGTATGATATTTTTCGTATAAAGACAATAATGTGGGTAGATTCCAAAAATAACATTTTCGAAAATTCGATTTTTTCGCGATTTTTCGGTGCCAAAGACCCGTGTCCCCCCTTAAGCTGAACCCTCTTTGTAAGTCTCAAGGTTTCTGCTCCGTAGCTAAGTATCGGCAAGATATAGCTGTTATATACCTTCCTTTTGAGGGATAGTGGCAATATACCTGTCATAATTTGAGAGTGCTTGCCAAATGTGCTCCACCCCATTCTTATTCTTCTAGTTGCTTCAATCTCGTGGTTCGGCTCTGTGGTTATTACCTGCCCTAAGTAGACATAGTCTTTTACAACTTGAAGTGCACTATTACCTGTCTCGGAAGCGCTGCTCTCCTTGTCTAACTGTAATCATGAGTTGCAATTTGTCCCCTGAGTAACTCAGCAATGCAATGTCATCTACGAAGAGCAGGTTACTAAGGTACTCTCCATTAATTCTTATCCGTAACTGTTCCCATTCTAGGCTTCTGAAAACCTCCTGTAAGCACGCGGTAATTAGCATTGTACCCCCCTGCTTTACACCTTTCTTGATTGGTATTCTGTTGTTTTCTTTACGAAGCACTATGGTAGCAGTTGATCCTCTGTAGATTTCTTCCGGGATGTTTATATATCCTTCATCGACGCCCTAATTCCGCAGTTTCTGCATCACTGCTGATATTTCTGCTGACACTACCAGCGATCAAAAACAGTGGAGATGGTCGACCGGTCTTGGAAAGATGGGTGGCAGTGTGAAACTGAAACACCGGGGGGGGGGGACAAAAGATCGAAGGGTGTGTAACAAAGAGTGGTCGGAGAGAGCGTCAACTAAAGCAGTGGGTGCGGAAGCAGGGTTGGCGTTTAACAATAAGAATCTATGGGCACCTCGCCGATGCCTCATCCATAATCGAAAGTGGTTTCCCGGGAAGTCTGCAGAGCGCAGACTCTGTTCGCTGTAACCGATCGTAAGTGCGATTTTGTGTCACTGAAACAATTTATATTTTCACGGTCATGCAAATATTGTTCGCTTTAAGCGAAGGCTTTTTTTAAGTGGGGTGTTATATGTAGGCTTAATTGTAATTACTCTGTGTATACATGTCATTTTGGCATAAGGTCCGGCACCATCTCGGTGTTCAAGCGTCTGTACGCTGGACCCCCTGTGCAAATTGGAGCTCAAAGTGCACTTGTTTATTTAATAGAATTGGCACATACTTTAATCAGCCCGATCCGGTCACTCATTGTCTAGTTGGAATCTCTAGTTGTGAGGTGCGATTGAAGGATTACCCCCCTCTCATAGCAGGTCGTCCTTAGTGCTGTTGAACGTATGCTACTGCCCCATTTTCTTGAAGCTCTTCTCGACAATGCTGAGAGAAACCAGGTCCCACAACATGGTGATACCAGAGAACCTAATCTTCGACATATAGTTGAAAAATTCTGTGGTGGGAAACCTGCGCAAACTGGAAATTGTGCACTTATGTGCATACGGTTTCACATCGGGGGGGGGGGGGGGTGTGAAGGTTGTTCAAAGGGTCCCCCTTCCTATTATGTCAATGTACAGGGCTTGCTTTGCTTCTCCTTCTCGCCCCCTCTTCTCCATGCGCACGGACATTTGAGTGAGCGTGCGTGCTGTTGGGACCTCATGCTGCAGCTAGCTTGTTGGTATAACATCCTTACTGTTTTATGTCACTACTTCTGAAGAGGATCCTGTGTTGTTTATTTTGGGCTTATTTTGTAGGCTTGTTGCAATTGTAAAAGGGATTATGTAAACTGAGGGAAAATTGAAGTAAGGGCTAAATTTTCTTTCTCTGTATGTACCATGAGAAGCCCATGTGTGCTAAAAAACAGAGGTAGCTGCTCCAAAAGCAGAATTTGCCTGCTTCATTGGCTGCTCCAAAATGCTGGCAGACATTCCCACCACTTGAAAAGGTCTTTTCAATGGCAGGAAACCGTTAAGATTTTCGAGATAGTAATAGTATATTTTTTTAAGAGGGCTTTGAAAATCTTTTTATAGGTCCTTGAAAGTTTTTGAATCTGTATGAACCCTGGTTGGGGAAATGGCAGCAACTGCTGAAAACAAGTGTGGAGGTCCTAAACCCCACTGTGCGCTTGTGGTTGCTATGTACCGAAACAACCGACAGTGTCTGAAATGTCTGTCTCAGTCATGTTAGATATGCGGGGGGGGGGGAGGAGAAATCGCCCCTCCCCCAGATGCCATCCCCAGAATTTCCATCCTGCTAGGCTGGCAGCTACGAGCACACATTATTTTTTAATAAGTACATCATGAGTACACATTTCATTTTTATGAATACAATATTTTCTTCCTGGGTGTGAAATTTTGTCCTGTTATGAAGGTTTTTAATACTAGTTTTACGAGCGTTTTCCTAAGGCCAGACCAATAAGGATTGGCGCATATCTGCGGGAAATCATGTTCTTGAGGCTCCACTTCATAGATTTGTGAAGCTGCAGCTAGCACTCTGTGTCAAGGCCCCATGCCTTGGTCACTTTTTTCATGCTGCAAAAGCATTCTGTCGCAGCCACCTCTTGGATTGTGCCATGTGGTGCTGTCCTCATAATGGGCTGCTACATTTACATTTTCTGAATGGCTGGTGCAGTCGAATCTCATTAATTCTTCGAACTCACGATGAGGTCCCGTCAAAGCTATGGGTATTCCAATGGGCGAAACCGCCCGGTAGTTCGGACGCGCGCAAGCACTCGCGGCGGGTAATTCGGATGTACCGCGCTTCAAAAATGCTCTCAGCTCAACGCTGCGAGCAAAAGGAGATAATAAAGCTGTCACGGAGTGTGGCTCCCTCTCATGCGCCGTGGCCACGCTTCCTGCTTTCCCATCCCTGCCATGTAACCATTTTCCCTTCAACAATGTGTGCGAAGAGAGCAAAAAAAAAAAAAAAAGCTGCCATAGAGTGTTGGTTTTCTCTCAAATGCCAATTGACCAGTGCTCCCGCAAGGGCTGCAGAAAATAGTGCCTTTTTTCTTTTGTTCAACCACACATTCATCTGCTTCTCTTCACGTGGAGACGCTCCTCCTTTCTCGTCACGTTCTGGCCACCCTGCGGCTTTGGGCACAGGGACGTAGCGGAGATGCAGCCGTCGTCTTCAGAGAGTGTTGGCGCTGGACATAGCCGCACGCAACTTCTCTGGCCAGGAAAATGCTGAAGCCGAAGTAGACATGATTTTCAAGCTGCGTGCGATATTGACTCGCTGCAAGGCAAACGTGTGCAGACGCGCATTCTCGATTCAATTGATGACGGATGTCCTGTGATTTGTGAATAAATTTAAGTCTTCTGAAACTTCCCCCTCTGGTGTTAGCTCAATGCACATGCGCTGATGCATGGGGAGCCCTTTGTTTGCTTAGCTTTCATTAATTTGATAGAGAAATGTCTTTATTGACAAAGGCATGAAGAAGGAGGGCGTGCGAGGAACCCCTAGTCCGGAGTCCCTAGGACGACTCCAGCGACAAGTCGGTCCCACTGTATCAGAGCTAATTCAAACTTGTTTTAATTCGAACAAATTTCCGGGCCCCTTCGAGTTCGAATTATAGAGATTCAACTGTATCT
Organism: Rhipicephalus microplus; assembly: GCF_013339725.1. Taxonomy (NCBI): domain Eukaryota; kingdom Metazoa; phylum Arthropoda; class Arachnida; order Ixodida; family Ixodidae; genus Rhipicephalus; species Rhipicephalus microplus. Next base: position 139,623,961 of record NC_051171.1, read on the forward strand.
TCAAAATTCACCTTGATTTCATGCATGTGTCCGCATTTGAATGGGGCGTGTTTTGGTCCCCCAGCGGCCCTAGGGACTGGAAGCCTGTGTTCAAGAAGCCTTGATCATTAACATTATTTAGGAGTATCTCACTTCTGCCGGCCTTGTAATTATCATACAGTACCTGCTACAACCGGCATGGTCAGTGGTCAGGGTGACTGTTGACGTTATCAACTGAATCAGTCAGTCACGACTAGATCAAAATAACATAAGGCAAAAGTCAATGCTCTGTGATACCACGTCTGCATCTCTTTGTTGTAGATAGCTTGTTGACTGTGGATAGCTGCTAGTGATTGCGTGTCAGAGCAACTCTGCAGTTTTGTTGCAAGTCTGTGCCTCTGTTTGGTGCACTGAAATCTTGGCAAGGGGAGATGCGGGTCGAAAAATTGCGTATCTCCAAAAATTCTACTTTTGAGGTATCGTTTTTAAAATTATATTTAATTATTCAACTATCATTTTCCCAAATGTGCCAGCTCAATTCTAACAAGGAAATGGTAAAAAATCTATCTGCTTCGGCAAAGGTAGCTCGTGAAGTGACGAATTCACGCATGCAACGGCTATTTTTGAAGATCCGCCACTCGGCAACGTGTTTTTGTCCGCCATCACGGTTTGTTTTGTGTTGTAGATCAAGCCTTCTAGTGTACAGGCGTCCTCCTAGTTTTGTATTTTGGCACGAAATTAAAGAAAATGGTTTCAAGTCTGTTTTTAGCCAAGCTGCAGCCGCTCTGAACATCTCTATTGGTCACATGCTGCCCTACCGAGGCCGCCATTGGCTACATCTGATTGACCACGCTCGTGGAACGCTTGTCATGTGTTATATATTTTTTCTGAGTTCACTATGGATCACTCAATGCTTCAAGCACAGAAGTTTGGAAGCAAGAACCAGTACCGAGGTTGTCGCCGTACGCCGATGCGCAAAGCAGCGGTTGAAGAATGCGAGTCGCTGGATGCTAGGCCCAGTCAATGTAGCGGGAATACACGCCAGCTTGCGGGAACTTTCTCAACCTTTGCCGCTGATTGCTCGTTTTCCCTATGTAAGCCAATGTGTGGTGCGCTGCATACCGGACCATCCAACGTCTCATAGTGGGGAAAATCGTGCAGTCTGTCTCAGGCTTGACAGTGGTTCCAGGAATGGCAAGAAAATGGAGAGGATAGCACCAGGCTTTGCGGACTGCCGTTTCACTAACACACCAAGCTTTAGCAATATTGCATAGCTCGTCTCATAGTCGCTATCCTCGAAATGCTAAGAGCACAAAAAGTCGCGCTTTGAAGGTACCCAGGTTGGCTGCGATGGGCACGCAGCTCGAATCTATATACTTTGAAGCTTCAGCTCTGTCGAAAAAGCATGACATGGTTTGTCTCTGCTGATGCTACTTCTTGCACACCCTAGCGCAGAGCAACGTTGAGGCATTCTGTGTTGTGCAAGATGTTTCACCGTTCACGTTGCACAGTGTCACACAACACAAACTGCACATTCTCAAACATGGACACAAGCTCCACTTGAGAAAACAAGTACACATCTGAGAGCTACAGCACGGCTATGGAATCCTTGGCTGCTGGTCATCAGCTGCATGAAAAGCGTTTTGAGAGAGTCGCGCAGAAGCAGATGGCGGGGGCAGTTGCAGTGAATGCTTGTGATGTCAGTCGGTAAGAGATTTTTCATTTGAGCATGGTTGGTGTGTTAGCATCCGGTGGGTCTCGCATAACTTCCTGTCTAGTTCATGGTGCGACTGCAAGGCACGCCAATTTGCGAAAAACTTTTTAAATTCATTGTTTTCTGGTAGTCTCTGGCCGAATTGAAAGTGGTGTGTCTTTCAGCACCCAATCTTTAAATTGTGCTATTTATCTTGGCGGCGAAAATTTTCTTAGTATTTTTTTAAAGAAATCAACAACTACTCAGAACATGATTCGAGATTGTCCCTCATAGTGACTCAAAGCAACCCTGCTTTTCTCTGGAAAAGTGAAGTTATATTTCTATTTCTTCATTGAAGAATTGCAAAAGTAGCCTGTGGCACCACCTGGTGGCAGAAGCTTCATTTATTCGATGTGCCCTGTCATGTGAGCCTAAACTAGTTACTCTGTCAACAATTTTCCTGTTAGTATTGAAATATTGTTAAGTTCTTTATAGATCATATAGGCCTGCGTTCATATGTTCATATAGGCCTGCGTTAGTAGTACGCATTGAAGTGGTGCTGCCTTCGCATGGCGTAATAATCCCATGCTTGTCAGTGCGTCTTAAGCAACTTTTCTGCGCGCTCACGAAACCATTTTAGAGATTTTGGAACGATGTGGTTTTTATAGCTACAATTTGTCTCAGAAATTATGTATAGTGCTAGTCTGCACAGTTGTGCAGTGACATTTTCAGTGACTTGACTTTCGGGTCCGCTGCCGATTACACAGTTGTGAGGGGCTAGCTAGCAATGTGCTTTGTTGATTGCGAAGAAGCGCGTTGCCACGAGTGCGCTAGTGCGTCGTTCTTGTCCGCAGTCTCGCTGTCAGCAGTGTTGGGCTTGAAACAGACTCCGATGACGCACCGCGCTTGTAGACAGAGCGCCCCCTCGTAGTAATCTGATCGCGCATTCGCTTACAGCTTCGTTGCTTGCAAAGAAGCACGTTGCTACGAGTGTGCTAGCGCGTCGTTCTTGCACGCAGACTCGCTGTCAGCGGAGTTAGGGCTAAAGACAACTCCGATAACGCGGCACGCTCGTAGTAATCTGATTGTGCATTCGCTTACAGCTCCTAACTAAACGCAATTTTATCCTAAGTGATTGTCAAGCCCAGAACATGTACCGAAGTTGAGATTTTCAAGGGCCATGTCCTCGCGACACACAAGTAGAAGACGATCTCCGGGAGGGAGCATCGGGCCAATGGCGAGGCGAGCTGAGGCAACATGGCGGCCACAGCCAATCAAAGGCCTTGAAACGATGTTCAAGCATTCGATTTTTGTGCGCGTGTTTTCAAAGAGAGGGGCCAGGTGAGGCGGGAAACTTATACATGAAAAAATGCTTTTTCCAATGAGCCTAAGAAGCCAGGTCCCGGCCACGCCATCGCGAAGCTATAAAAATTTTTTGAGAATCACTGTTTTCTCGCGACTTCCAGAAAAAAAGTTTGCTACCTAGGGGGGTGAAACAGATTTTCTGAAGCACTTCAGTGCCGTTTTCAGTTTATATATTTTGGAATCGGAGAAGGGGTTCCAGAAACTGAAAACTTGATTTTCAAGAAATATCTATATATTTTTGCCATTTTTTTGCGATCCCAAAGCTGCGTCTGCCCTCAAGCTCGGAAGAGAAAGAGAAATAACCTTATTGGGTTGAAAAAAAAAAAAAAAAAGCTGGGGTTTAGGAGCTAGATGGGTGGGTCCTTATGTCCAAGGCTCCACTGGCTTACGCCGCCTGCCGGACGTGGTCCAGGAGTGCTAGTTGCACCTCCGGGCCGAGCTAGCGAGGAGTGCCTCCCACTGCTCCAAAGTTTTGCATTCTATACATACGCTGTAAGTGCTCGAGTTCATTTGGCCGTTTAGCACAACTCCACAAAATATGGTGAAGGGTCGGTGGCGAGTTGCGACACCACGGCCAATCGCGCCCATACGAAGTTGGATGAATTTTGTGCAGTCGTAATAAATTTGGATAAACTCCCATTTGAATTTTACGGAGGTCTATGGCGTATTCCCCTTAATGAGACTTGTGGGGGGCGCCATATTTCTGCCGCGTGCATCGCTGGTGAGCAAGAAGCTCCTGCAGAGCCATCCGAGCCTGGTCGTTTTCCTCCTCCTTGCGAAAGCAGTCATGCGTAGTGCTGGGTAGTGGTAACAGGGAGGAAGGCTGCTGCTCCGCTCGGTTCGTGAGTGCTCGAGCTAGAGCGTCCGCCCTCTCGTTACCCTCCAGGCCTGCATGTCTCGTGCACCAGACCAACCTATAAGTGTTGCTCAATGCGCCGCCTAAAAATTTGCAAATGTTTAATGGGAGGCGCCTTTCGTGAATAGCCGGCACACCTCTTGCGAATCTGAGAGTACGGTGATGTACGTCTGGCCGTCGTTGCGTCGCAACTTTTAATTAAGCCAATGCGATGGCGAAACACTCTGCTTTAGTGATCGATGTAGTGTACAGTAATGCGCTGGACTCCATGCTTCTCGTGTCGCTGCTTACCTATTGTGACAATGCAGCGCTTCCGATCATACCTGGAAGCGTCAACGAATAACATGTTCTCATTGCCTCTTTTTCTGATCCATTTTACACGCTCCTCTCGCCTTTCGTGATGCCGCTCCTTGGTCATGTTCCTGGGGATAGGGGCGATCGAAATATGTTGTCAGACTGGGTCTGGTTCGTCTACCAGCTCCTCATCCGAGTTATGGGGTTGCAGTGGTATACCCGCCCTCATCAGTATCTCTTCCCGACTTCGTCTGGCTGAGACGGTTGCGCTGAGAGATCAATGTTGCTGCTTTCAGTTCAGCGTACGTGTTATGCAGGCTGATCTTGAGCCCCGCCACGGTGGTCTAGTGGCTAAGGTACTCGGCTGCTGACCTGCAGGTCGTAGGTTTGAATCCCGTGTGCTCAGATTTGGGTGCACGTTAAAAAACCTCAGGTTGTTGAAATTTCCGGAGTCCTCTACTACGGCGTCTCTCATAATCATATGGTGGTTTTGGGACGTTAAACCCCACATATCAATTAATCTAGGCCAATCTCGAGAAGCCTGTGTGTTGGAGTGCTTATCTGTAAGCCTAATGCTGCCTTGTAAGCCGCTCTGATGATAGAATCTACTTGCCCTTCCTTGCTCTTGTTCAGTGTGTGGAAAGGCAAGCTGTATGTCAATTTGCTCATTACGAGCACCTGCACTTAACGGACAGTCACTTTCCTTCATTCCCTTTTTGTGGAAGGTGATCCTCTAATTCATCCTGGCCACTTGTTTAGTTGCCGATTTAAGAAGACCGATAGTGTGATTTTCCCTACCATTGCTTTGAACCCAGGATCCGGGCGACGATGCCTTCTTTATTTTCCCGCTTTTCGATTTCTATTTTTCCATTACTTTTGTAGTGTTTGCTGTGTATTCTGATCACCTCCGATTTTTCGGGTGCGCAGCTGAGATCACTGGTTCTGGCAAAGTTTTCTACAGCCAGTGCCGCCTCTTGCAGTCTGCTCTTTGCTGGCCAGGGACCCCCATGAGGCCCACAAACTAATGTCGTCCGTGTAGAGGGTGTAACCTAGCTGTGGTACACAGTCCAAAACCTGAGAAAGTCGACGCATGGTGATATTAAACAACAGAGGAGATGTTATGGCTCCTTGAGACGTTCCCTTGTTTGGCATTTGGAATGGCTCAGACCTAACGCTTGAGATACCAATTGTCGCCTCTCGATCGGCGAGAAAATCCTTTATGTAGTTATATATTTTTATCCGCAACCAATTATATTTGGCTCTGAGAGTATAGCTTCATGAGATATTGTCAAAAGCTCCCTTTAAGTCAAGAGCAAGCAGCTAATGCTCTCCACCTTTGGGAACGCCTTTGAGGACCTCTTCTTGTATCAGGAGAAAAGCGTCCTGTGTTGAGAGACCACTGCGGAAGCGCAGCATGATGGCCGAAAACAGCCCCCTGTCCTCTATGAAATTCTGAAGTCTGGTGTGAACGACCCGTTCGAATAGCTTCCCCATACATGACGTAGGTGATATAGGTCTGAGCGCCTGCAGGGAGGGCTTTTTTCCGGGTTTCGGAATGGTAATAATTTTGTCAGTTTTCCATTCTGCAGAGACCTTTTCTGTGAGCCAAAAAGCTCGGAATAACGCTGTCTAAAGTAGTTACAGAAACTCCTGCAAAAGCAGAACGACAACAGCATGCACAAGACGCCAGCAAGGCTACCGGCATCACTATCAATTCTCAGCTTTGCTTGACGGAAGGGCTAATCCATGTTCAGACCCTCTCTGAACGAAAAGTCTTGTTTATAGAATAACTATGTACTTTTGAGATTAACTATTGCAGCTATGAACACTACGAAGAGTAAACTTTGTCACACTGGCAAAGACTTTGTTTGGAAAAAATCTGTTGTAGGTCCGTTTAATAACGGCCAGTTTGTTGGCATTCATGGTGTTTTTTTGGCTTGAGTGCGGAACTGCGGCATTGGGGGCCAAACTCTCTTACCTGCGCCCTCCTGCACCGCCGCGAAATGTGAAAGCCTTCAAGCACCGTGCCTGAAAACGTGACTGAAACATAGTCTATTTGGTTTGATCGAAACGGTTATAGTTTTCGGTTTTGTAAAGGCTGTGATCGCTCCAAGAGCAGCTCTGAACTTAGGTCCTAAGGGCGTTGTCTCGATCGCTATGTGCGCACGCTCACGCTAGGCATCAGCGCGGATAGCTTTTAAACCCTTCCTCGTGCTGCACTCTCAATGCGGAGAGACTGTGAGAGGGGCATCTCTCCCAGTGTTCTTGAGTTGGGCGATATTGGGTTGTAAGAATAGTTGGCTGCCAGCCCTACGATTTGTAATCAAATTCGATGCTTCACTATTCCAGTGAAACTGTTATTTTATATATATATATTAACCTGATGGCAGCGTTCAGAAAAGAAATCAAGGATGGCAGTCACGGCGCTCAAAAGAAGGAGGTTGTTGTTTGTTTCCCGGAACAGCCTAGGAAAGCCAGGTACACCGTGCGCATGACTGCTCATAGAGCTTATTTGCGGATTCTCATTCATTTGGCCTCTGCCCTTATGGACAATCGCGCATTCAGGTGGAAAACTTAAATAAACATGGGCAGCTGTACATAACTAAGAGAGCCTCAGTTGGACCTGTGTGGACCTATGAATGGGATAGCAGCAAATTGTAAGGTTATACGAAGTGAGACTGGCAGCGAACTGATTTGGTTCGGTGGTCTACGAAAATACGACCACTTTAAGAACAGAGCTACACTTTTGCACATTCTCTTCACAATGAGAGAGCAGCACGTAGAAGTGAATGAGAGTAGCCCGCTGATGGCTGCCAAGCTAGTTTCCCTTAGAAGCAAAAACTAAAGGTGCATAGTTATTGCTGAAACGGCCCCTACCCCCTTCCCTCAACCGTTTTTTATAATGCTCGTTGCAGGCAGGCAGAGTGCTTCTTTTCCGCTTCAACTACAGGCTATATCCAAGCAGTGGAGATGGGCTACATCGTTTGCCTTCTGTCTCAGCCGCGTTGTCACCCCTGCTCTCTTCCTTTTACTCGGCGACAGAACTTACGATTCCTTGGAGTATGTTTTCAATTTGGAATTTTACGGAACATGGCGGTCCATATAATTTCACAATAATGAGGCTATTGCACAATTTAGCTGGGTGTTTAAAAAAAATGCAGCTCTAAACAGGACTAAATCTGCTCTGAATGTTCTTACTGCTCTAAACTTGCTCAAATAGGCCCATCTAGCTGCTCCACGCCTGGAATGTAAAAACAGCACAAAAATATAGATAAGGACTTCCGCTGTTTTTACATCCCAAGCATGAACCAGCAACTAGCCCAACTTTCGCTATTATTGCTCCAAGCATGCTGCAAAAGGCACTTTTGCCTGCTCCCGAACCCATGTACCTTGTTCCACCCCTGTTAGCCAAAAAAATGTGTTTATTGAAGCTTCAAATATTAGTTTTGGGAATAAGCGTTACAGGCAAGAACTATGCGAGCAGTACAAGCCTGCAAATAGCTGGGATAACCGCCAGTCTGAGGTCCACATACATTGCGATTTCTGTCACTGCCCTTTACTATTTCTATATTCTCAGAGAGAATGGGCAAATCAAGGCCCGCAACCGGTACAGTGAAGCACGTCTGCTTTTCTGTAGGTGCACATATTACCGTATTTGCGCGCCCGCACCCCTAATATTTTGCCAGCTTTTCAGAAACAAAATATTTATTTGCATATTTACGCGCTCCCCGACCCGCCCGGGCCAGCTCGCCGGTGCGTGCCTCTACGAGCGCAGTCAAACAGGGTGCTAGTGCGAAGTCCCTCCTTCTGAGGACTTCGGGTCTTTAAAATACCGCACCGAAACACGAACCCTATGACGGGTTGCCCAAACTGTTTGAGCATTTGCCTCCCCTATCTCCCAATGTCTACCACCGCGATAATGGCGAGAATTCATGCTCACCGCACGGCTGCATCGAAGGCATGAAAGGGCCTGTTGCGCCCGCCAACTGTTCCCCTCGTTTTCTGCTTCCGTTTGGTCACTTTCGGAAGTTTAAGTTTCGCCATTTGGCCAACATGCTTTAATGGTTCCTTTGCGATGTGCTGCAGTAATTGTGTATACGGCGGAATTGAAGCTCGCTGTTGTGAATTTCGCAGAGGAAAACTGTAAGCGTGCCTCTGCAAAGTACTTGAAGGGGACGTACTTCAACTTAAGGACCAGCACAATCAATACGCTAGAAAGCAGAAAAGTGCAAGTTTCCTGCCATTGAATGAGGCCCTTTCAATTATTTACGGATGCTTAGTTCCAGTAATTCCGTGTCGTGAGGCCTAGTTTCTCCCAGCATTGTCAAAAGAGCTTCAAGAAAATACAAATTGATTCTCGCCAGACCACGCATGAAAGGATCTGACTGGTTAAAGTATGCGCAAATTTTTCAAAATTAATAAGTACTCCTCGTTTGTGCTCTCATTGATTTTTTCTTTTTTATTATGTGTGTACTGCGCTCATTGAAACTATGGCACAATATTTTGTAAGTGCTGGCGAAATCCCCGTGTAATTTGTGCACCCCCTTCTCGGAGACCCAAAATCAGAAAAAAAAAGGTGCGCAAATTATGCGAGTAAATATGGTAACTGATGAGTCATTCTTGCACTGGCAGCAGCGAAACTGGGGTGCTTCACGGGTCACTCGTGCATTGATTGCCTTGTGGTTTCTATGGGCTGTCGTTTCCGCTTACAGTAGGCTCTCGCTAAATACCTGAAGGGACTAGACAAATGGGTTCGGTTTAACGGGAGTTTCATTAACTCGGAGATGAACAGCGGTAGAAAATTCAACTGCAAAACCAATTATGCTGGAGGCAGCTGTTCCATTTAAGCGGCGATTCCGTTTAGATTTTTGTTTACGGAGCGTCTATTGTACTTGTGGCGAAATCGGCATTGGGAGTCTGCGCATGGTGCCGCAATTTTTCTAGTTAAGCAGCATTTCGAACTAAGTTTGAATTATAGAGGTTATACTTTATGGTCATGGAAACCCTTGTTTCAGTGTGCTTTTTAAAATGCAAATAAAATGAACTCTCCAGCTACTTTTAGTCAAAAGCAGAACCTGCAGTACAATCACAGTGAAAGCTGCATGACTGGCTTTGCAGTGCCTCCCCCCCCCCTTTTTTTTTTTTTACATTCTTTGGGTAACTTCTGTTTCTGGATGCACACTATCAGGGTTCCCACTAGCGCAAAAATCATAACTTTAGTGTTGTAGGGATGCATTCACTATGCCATCCTTCGGAGAAGCATAGTACCCACTACATGCTTGGAGAATTTTTCGCTTTTTTTTTTTTTCATTTTCCTATGCTGTGGCCGATAGATTAAGAATTATGCCTGAAGCTTTCCTGTAATGGGGTTGAAGCATTCGATGACCCATTTGTGATGCGATTCGCATTTTGTTATGCCTTTTTTTTTTTTTTTTGCTGTTCTAAAAAGTTTTAGTGCTCGTGCTAATGTGATTCCTTTCCTGACATCAAGCCTGCCTAAGGCCAATTTGTCCCGGAGTTCAAGCACAGCCATGGCTCAGTGGTAGAGCGCTGGCCTGGCACGCGGGGGACCCAGTTTTGAACTCCATTTTGTCCCTGTTGTCTTTTGTTAAGTTGGTTTTTTTTATTACCATATCCTCCTGAGTTCCAGCTATGGCGATTTGTCCAAAATATTGGACATGAAATACCCCATCACTACAAAGATCTCAGCATGTTTTCTTCCTCAAAAACCACTTGTCCAATATTTTGGACATCTACTGGCGCCCTCCATGAAGTTTTGTCGAAATTGCGCCAGAAGATCGCGAAACAAAGAAGAAAACATGGTGGCGTTGAACAGAGCAATCTTCTAGAAGTTAAACGGCGAAAGTTAAGGTCCACTTTTCTGTTGGTTTTTTATTATTTGTTAAATTTTGAATAAAAACTTGCAGTTATTACGGAATTTGTCACACTTTTCTTCAGTAACCTTGCTTTGTGTTGCTTCAGGCCCACTACTTAACGCTTTAATTAAGTTTCAGCGTCCAATTAGTTGGACATCACGCCATACCTAAAGCACAGGCATAACGGAAATAATAAGCTTCACTTTTTATCTTCGTCACCTACACACCCAGTTGTGAAAGTTTCAGGAAATTCCGTGGACCAAAATCCAACCCGGAAGTCAGGAGGATATAAACCGGAATATAAGTCGAGATATTTTCAATGAAATAATAAGCTAAAGTCGCCCCTCGTCTTATATAGCGGTGTCTTGCCAAAAGTGCGACGCTGTCTGGCAACATGTGGCTTGCATGTGCTTGTGAAGCCTGACGCAGCCATATCCGCATCCAAATCCAATCTCCGTCTGTTTTCTTTGTGTTTGTGATTTGCTTCCGAGTTTTCGCTCCGCTTGACATTGCGCTGCATTTTTAGTGGCCTTTTTTTTTTAGTTCACTGAATATGTCTAGCGGTGCGAGGAGGCAGTACTCAGCTGCGTTTAAACTAGATGTTGTTGAGTTCGCAGAAGCGAACGGGAATATGGCTGCACAGCGCTGCTTTACTGTATCGGAAAAAAGCGTGCGCTATCGGAGGGCGCAGAAAGGAAAGCTGCAGATGTGCAATCCTCGAAAAATGTCGTTTCGTGGACGAAGTGCCGTTCATCCGCAGCTGGAGGATAAGCTAGCGGACTTTGTGCGAGAAGTTCGTGCGCGCTCGCTGCCAGTGACCGTGGATACCATTCGCAAGAAAGCCGTGGAACTCGCTCGATAAGCTGGGCTCACGAGAGAAGAGTTTCGTGCACCGAACTCTTGGGTGCGTCGGTTTATGCGACACAAAGGATTTTCACTTCAGCGCCGCACATCCATCTGTCAAAAGTTGCCGGAGGAGTTCGAGGCCAAGCTCATAAATTTTTAGCGCTTCGTGAACCGGCTTCGGGAGCAGAGCAACTACATTATGGGGCAGATTGGCAACGCTGATGAGGCCCCCGTGTGGATCACGCAGTGCAGCGCCAAGGATGTGAAGCTGCTGTCCACTAGTAACGAGCACTCGCGCTTCACCGTCATGCTGGCATGCACGGCAGATGGTAGAAAGCTTCCGCCCTTCGTCATTTTCAAACGCAAGACAATGCCGAAGGAAGTGTTCCCGCCCGGTGTTCTCGTTTTGCGTCAACAAAAAGGGATACATGGACGAGGCCATGATGCTCGAATGGATACGAGTGGTGTGGAACTGTCGGCCAGGTGCACTGCTGAGTTTTCGCAGCATGCTGGTGTTGGATGCGTTTCGTGGCCACTTAACCGACGCAGTGAAACGTGCACTCGGCGACGGGACAACCGACCTCGCCGTGATACCCAGGTGGTATGACGTCCACCCTCCAGCCGCTCGACGTTTTGCTAAACAAGCCGTTCAAGAACCGAGTGCGGCTGGAATACCAAGAGTGGTTGTCCGGCGACCACCCTAAGACACCGACGGGCTACCTACAGAGGCCTCCGCTTGCGTCTATTTGTGGCTGGGTGCTTGCCGGATTCCATGGTGGAAAATGCTTTCTAAAAATGTTGCATCAGCAACTCGCTGGATGGCACTGAAGGCGACGCACAGTGGGAGGCGGCCAGCGACAAACTCTCGTCTTCAGAAGACAGTGGTGCTTCGTCGGACGAATAGGAGCAGTTGCGATGGTGGTTGAGGGAAGCTCCGACGATCGGGGGGGGGGGTGCACCCAATTCGCAAATAAATGTGGTTCGGCAGTGTCTGTTTTCTTTTGGGGGGGGGGGGTGACCGGAACTTGGGGGGTCGACCCTTATCCTCACTCGACCTATATTCCGGTTTATTCGGTATTTCACGCAATAGTGGGTATGAACAAAGGCACCAGACAACTGTAGCACATGCGACTCTTGTGATCTCTTAACAGCTTCCACTGTAAAGCTATAAAAACTCAGTTTCAGACCGATTCGGTGCCTTCTTCAAGGGTGACAGTTTTGGCCGGCTCCGTAGCTAGCAGAATGCCATTGCTATCGGTGTGTGAGAATCCCGTGGCATTGCTCAGAAAGAAAAGGAAGCAGCTGACACCTCATGATTTTTTTAGAAACAAGTCTCTTTTCTTCTACTAGCTCAGGTCAGCTATATATTTCTCGGTGTCGTTATAATAAAATTTTTGCTCTGAAAAAATTTTTTCCATGCACGGTCGATGTCATAGTTTCTGTGTTCGTCTGTACTTATAGAACTGCGAGTTAACTCAAATTCAAGTGGACCTCTCAATGTTGCTTTCAAAAAAGAAATGCTGTTATTTCATAATGGAAGTTGTAGTTGCTAGACTTGCCTCTTGTGTGCTCTAGTTATCATTGAGCCAGCCCTTTTCATGAACTTCTGTTCCCAAGTTCTGCAGGCCTAGAAATGTGTCCTCAGTATTCCCATTTCCAAAGTAAGGACATGGGTGTTAGATTTACACTCGGGGCAATTGTAATGAGTGCATGCTATATCCCCCACCACATCTTACATGCGCATATGCATCTCTTACAGGTCATCAAGGACGATATGTGGCCGAACCCCCTCCAGTACTTCCTTGTCCCAGACATTGAAGTGGAGAACGGACTCGAAGGCGACGAGGACGAAAGGTGCGTGATCTTCTCGAGTAATATTGTAGCTAATTTTTACAGTGTTTTAGTTGGCTGATTATATCCCAATTCTGATTGCCCTTGCGTTGCGTGAAGTTGGTGGTGCAATTCATCATTCACGATCGCTAACCCAAAACTTCAGCATTCTGTCTGTCACTTCACAGGGTTATTTTCACTCAGTCTTAACTTGACATGCACTGCTGTGATCTACATCAGCTGTTGGCACTGTTTGATGGCTATTTGTTGCTTTTTTGCAGTGATGAAGAGGAGGGTGGGGATGCAGTAGTTGTCGTAGAAGAGGAAGGTGAAGGCGATGAGGATGATGAAGATGACGATGGGGAAGATGATGGTGGTAAGTGAGAATCCTGATTTGTCCTACCTGCTGCTTATGTGTAATCTACTCGAGGAAGCCGTAACAGCTTATGTGCACTGATAATCTCTTCTTCGTTTACACTGCCATTGAACCAGCGTTAAGAGCACCGTGAAGTTTGTGGAAAACGTTCTGTGGATACATGTACGCATACCTACGAAGTCTGCCGGATGGCCAGGCGACTCCCGGATTTGGACCGTTTTTTCCTTTTGTACGGTTGTCATGAAAGTCTCCCGTAAATCGAAATTTCTGTGCGTGATCTGGCCGCATCGACAAAAGAGCAGCTGAATCCGCTCAAGGCTTTTCGAACCTACCCCTATTTTATTATGACTGAGTTTAAGAGGCATTCATCTAAACGAACAGTAGAATCTCAGTGATGCGAAATGGCGGCAGATAAGACTTTATGAGATTTTCAGCCAAATTCTACTATATGTCTATTGAGCCTAAACTCGAATGTTTTGAACACATTTCCTAATCGCAGCGGCGGGTGATACGAACTTTAGTATGGAAATCGTCGAACGAAGGCCAAGAGCAGCGTACTCAAAGCTTCGGAAGTATGCGTGCGACCAACAGCACGCACTGTCTTCTACAGTGCATGTGATTGTTGTTGCCACAACTACAGTACCACAACTGCTGTGGACGAAACCACGGTCGCTCTTGACGCGATCATGTATGGCGACGACGTAACTGACAGAGCCCCGAAAGTGTGAGCTTGACCAGTCAACACTTCTTTCCGCAAACTCTGCGGACAAAACTGCAGCAGATGTGATCCTGGATGACATAAAACGAGTAAGCTTTGAAGGCGCGTGTGCAGCCAAGCGCACGAGGGATTGTAAAAGGAACTACCGTTTTCTGGAACCGCCGCGCACAGAACCACGGTTGCGGCAATGTGATAGCAATCTACTGAGCTCCAAGGGCCGCAGAGGTAGATTAAAGGCAGTAAATACGTAAAAAAAAGGTCACAGTTTCGCCGCAAGGGCAAAGCAATGAATGCGACAGCAACAACTTGGAATGTCACGCTGAGAACGGCAAGCAGATCGAAACGTGCAGTGCGCTGCTCACGCACAAAAAAGATACACACTGGATGAGAGCGAAACTGACTACGTTTCCCGCTCCACACATAACGTGCTGTTTAAACAACTATGCACGCCACATAACCACAGGTACAGATGAGCACAAACTAACAAGTGTCCCAGTTATACTTCGCTGTTTATGAAAAGCGTGCTCCTTTTGCAAACAAGACCTGAGCAGAACTGAAGTGACCTGTGTGGGCCCGGCAACTAACGCAATCGTTCCAGTGAAAGCCGAAGGCACACGATTCTTCCCACCAAAGGATAAGCGCGCGCACACAAGCATCTACCCCCTCCCACCCACCCGTCCGCGGGGCAAAGTACGCGTGAGAGATAAGCGCACATCCTAGAGTGTCTACATAATTGCTATCACAATAAAAAGAGGCCAGCCTCCTTCTGGAGTTCCTGTCAAAAGAATCTAGTAGTAATCAAAGCTTTGATCCGCGCTTTTGTGGCAGCCAGCTGCGCCGTCCCGTCTGTTCACGGGTGTCCCAGGAAGACATATGCGAGTTGTTTTGGAGGAAGTAGATGTATGAGTTGTGTTGTTTCTTTGAGACTCTCACCTTAGTGGGAAGCCCTACCCTTGTGTGTTCGGCCACTCCAAGCCACTATAGGAACACAACGCTGAAGTTGCCACTTGTGATTGAGACCCTTCCCCTCCTCCACACACCCTATTGTTTTTTTTTTTTTTTTTTTTTGCAATGTTTTTTGATTGTTTTTGATTGTCCATGTTTTTTTGTGTGTGTGTGTTCCGGGGGGGCAACTAATTGCACGAAGTGTTTACGATTTCTAGTAGATTCCGCTGATTTTTATGCAGCAGACAAAGTTGTTCCGTAGAGTGGATTTCATTGTGGAGCTGCCCAGATATGCCATTGGAGCAGACTTGCTGCTTATGGAGCAGGAAAAAAAAGCATTACCGGGAGTGCTCGAAATGTGCCAACGGATGACACAATATGTTGTAAAGCATGTGCTCTAGACTGGTGTGCCAAATGGTATCCCACATTTCTCGCTTACAAAAGAACTGCAGTGTTAAAAGGGCCGTTAAATACTTTTTCAAGTGACCATAAATGAATTCACTGGAAGGGCTTATTTTCTTACGAATTTAATGCTGCAAATATTTTAAGAATCCGTCCAGTGCGAGTGGAGTTAAAGGTTTGTCACATGCTGCAATTGCATTCTTTGCATTCTCTTGTTCCGACAAAAGAGCTGGAAGCAGGGAGGGATGGCAGGGCCACAGGGACACATCACGCGCGCCTCGTGACCTTGAGCACTTTTTCTCCAAATGCACGGCTTTTACAGTGTGATTGCGCGCGGACATGTAGCCGTGTCCCGCGACGATCTGTAATGACCGAGCGCACCATGTTCCGTGATTTGTCGAGAGAAGAGAAAGTAATTTTTAGCGGGCTTTGATCATTTGTGAATTCCAGGCCGCATGCTGCGCTATAATATTTGGCTCGCGTGTTGTGGGGAAGCCTCTACTACCGATCGGTAGACTTTTCTGACCATGCTCAAAATGTGTTGTAGGGCCCCTTAATATACACACTCCAACCTTGATAGAATGAAATATCGGTTATAATGAAGTAAATCAAGAACAGTCTTGCTATAGATGCAGTGTTGGGAATATACCTTTATAACAAATTTTCGGTGTTATTTAACACATTTTCGTGTTAGATGCAACTTTGTTACAATAAGGTATGATTGAACTTTTTAGACATTTTCAAGAATTGATCTTTCATTCTGGCATGAAACTTTGTTTGCCTTCAGTGTACCTTTAAAAACACTCCTTGTGCTTGAAATGATCCATAGCCTTCCATTTTGAGGTCATAGCCAAAGTCGCTTTGAAATGTTGAATGTTCATAAACCCAACCAACCAACCAAGTGCTCTTTTGCTTTGTTGCAGGGGACCTGGAAGGGGAAGGTGGTGACGGGGATGACTGAGCCTGGGAAGAGTGCGCATCGGGGTCGAAGGGGGCAAGAAGGGGAGGACAGCTGTGCTGCCATCTGGTTTGTGGAGGGGGAAGGACAGCCCTCTCCTTCATTCATTGAGTCATTCATCTCTTCACCCTGTGGGGAAGGGGGGCCTGACACACACATACGGAAAACAGTTGCCGTTACAAGGTGGGCATATGCTGATGTATTGAAAACATACACAACACACACACCATACTCCAGTGACACCTGCATGCATTACCTTCTTTTTCGCGACCACCACCACCAAAACCACCGCTGCCAGTCCTCTCTTCTCTACAACACCAAGTCCCTGGAAAGAGCATTTGTTGTTTTCTTTGTTGCCTTTATACTCTCCCCCCCTCCTTTTTTTCTACCACATGTGCATAGAATTCCATAACTTTGTTTGAGCTTTTTTTTTTTTAATAATGTGTTTGTTGTAGCTCTTTCCTTCCTGGACAGTGAGTTGCTCTTTCTGGTCTGCCATATTATACAAGAAAGGAAAGGCAGAATTGTGCCACTTAGTTTTGGTTTGGTAGCATCAGCAGGCCTGCCTGCCTGCCTGGACAAAGGCAAGTGAGCGTGTATAGCTTGCTACTTATTTTTGTAGGCAGTCAGCAGCAGGTGCGCAAAGCATCGCTTGCTGTGGCTGACAACACTATTGGCTTGTTCTCGCTTTTTATTTTTTGGGGAGGATTCACTATCGCTACATCAGCTTTTAACTGGGAAGCGTGTGGCTGTATGCAGTACCTGCAAGGCGGGCTTTTTTCATTCCATGTGTTGCAACTGACGGAGCAGGCTTGCCTGCTACCAAACCAAGACGAGAGCAGGGCACCGTGCACAAGGTTTGCTGGGGGAGTGCACGTATATACTAGCGCTACAAAGCTACTCTCTCGAGTAGTGCTGACTGGGAAGAGGTTTTTCGTTCGCTTGCTATTTCATTCGCCTATCCCTCTGTGAGAACTGAAGCACTGGTCCCCCGCAACTTGTCACGGAACAGTATCATTATTTGTCTCATTATAATGTAAATGTGACTACTGATATTTCGCCTTGCACATTTGTATGGATGGAACAAGTGGCATTTCTGTATTCCTGATGTCCTTTCTTTCCCATTGTTTTGTTTGGTTTATATAAAATACTGAGAAAGAAATGACCTCTTTCTTTTCACAGTGTGAATTTTATATTGGTGTAATGGTCATTAGTATAAAAATAAAAGCTTTCCATCCCATCTCTTTTCTGATTTTTGGCTACGGTAGCTGGTTCAAAGGTGCCCTCTTGGCCGAACATCTTTTGTGTAAACATTCCAAAAGAATGTTTTCTCTTGATAAGGGTTTAGTAAAGGATTTCACATTTTGTTTTTTTAGCCCAGCTACTAACTGCAGAGGATTATTATGAAACTATCCGGAAAGTAGTGTACATGGCAATCTTGGTAAACCTGCATATGCGTAGCGCTGCTTTTTTTTGGTTATTAAAAGATATTTTCTAACTTGCTGAACATTTTCCTTTACGAGTGAAACTGATGTCTTGCATCATAGCTTCATTTTGTAAGTCCGCTGAAGTGTTTATATGCTATAGGGGTTGGGTCTAGCTTATGAAGGCAGTAGACTATTTTACACTATTGACATTTCACAAAGCATCCCACAAATATAAATTAGTGAGTGGAATTTTCAGTCATGTCCAGGCTTACATTGTCCTTACCTCTATACGATCTGGCCTACAGACACAATTTATTTCTTGCCACATGCGCGGGGGTGAAAGTGCTGCTCCGTTCTGCACCAATCTGGCCTGCTGCGCCAAGCGGCGCCTAAACGGTAATTTGAGTGTTCAACGCCGAATTCAGTAGAGTTTTATCATCCGAACAACACAAAGGGCGCAACGGCGTCCATATCAAATTAGTTCGGTGGCATATTTCGGTTCATGCATGAATCTTGCAAATGTGGTGTTTGTGTGTATACCTCATTATGCGACTCCATGGTTTAACAGCTAAGCTGTTAGCCAAACCATATAAACTGGAAAAATAAGTCACCGGTGAAGTGATTATGGCAATAGCAATAATTTTTGGAGGTAATGCAGCACGCGCTTTCTATTTTTGCTATCGCACCATTACGCATGTAAGGCTACCTCGTGCAATCCCCTCCCGAATAACTGGGAACAATCTAGATAATCTTAGAACCTTCTGATGAGATTAAGCGCACAACGCGTACATTAGAGTTTGTTCTAGAACTTACGCACCTGCTAGCAATAACGCAGGAATCTTCGATGGCACATGAGTAAATGCCGATGCACTTTGCTGCTTGGCAGATTATCGATGGCCGACGCTCTGGTTAGCAGCTATCACAGGTTTTTTTTTTTTTTTTCGCCCAAATAAGGTTCACTTGTGAAAACAGTGGCTGCTGCATTCGTCAACCTCGCGACCCCATGACAATACGAAGGTTGAAAGCTAGCACTTTTTAATCCGAGATCGCGACACTCTGCAAAACGTTGGTGTAAGAAGGGACTGTACGGCCACTTTAGGGAGAAGTGCTCTTATCGCACAATCTCCCTAGAGAGTGCACCATGTGGAATGGTTACTAGCCGTGCGCTGATGCTTGTGGATAGTAGGTGCGCCAGCTTATCACAACCACACCCTTAGAATCTAAGTTCACCGCTGTTGCTCGAGCGACCCTCCCCCATTTCCTCCGCGTATTTTTTCATGCTCGTTAAAGATGGGCGGAGTGTTTGCTCTCTGCTTGAGCATCCGACGGCAGGTCTAACACATGGTGGGATAGTAGACACTTTAAGTTGGCCGTACGTACGCAGCGTGGCTAAGGGAGAGAGGTGCACATGCGTGGTACTTAACGTATCTATTCGATAGATGCGTCGTACGGCGGGGAAAAAAATGCGGCGTGCGTAAACGGGAAGAGGCGATATCTCGAATAAAGTTGGAACAAGATAGCAAAATGGCAGCGGTAGCATCGAATGCAGAGAGCAAAAGCCGGCCCAAATCGGGTATATTTTACTTTGAGGGAATGTTGCGCTGCTATCGGAAGGACAAACCAGCGATCAGTTTTGGCATCTGGAACAAACCAACGTATACCACTATCCCAAATGATTTGCCTTGGCTTGCGTGCTAGTGGCCATTATGACGGCCGCTGCCACACGAGTGTGCTAAAAAGCACCCAAAAGCTGTTTTTTTTTTTTTTCTACTAACATACGTCTTGTTGAATCAAATGTATCTCGGTGCGGTCAATACGGTGAACTAAAAGTGTCATTGGGCGCTTCGCATGCAGCGCACGCAATGTATCGTGCCGCGTACGTGGGCTTGTTACGTACGCCCAACTAAAGGTGTCTTGTATCGCGTGCGCCGTCACTTTTAAGCGATGTAGATTGGCCGCCTCATTTAATCTCTGCTTGCGCAACGCTCACCACACCAACTTGCACAATTTTACGTGTGGGTAGAACGTATGATGTGCGGGGTACCAACTTGTAGTTTATGCAGAACATGGCGGCGACGGGGAAAACCCGTCGAGTGCCCATGTAGTTCCTACCCTAATAAAAAAGAAAAATCGATAGCTTAGCAGTGGCGTGGCAAGCCCATCTAAATTTATTCGCGGTTCTCGCGTCGGCTGTAGCACTTCAATGACCGGAGCTAAAGTTTTTTACATTTCTTTTTATAAAGCCCTGTTGGTTTAGTATGAACATAACTTTTATTTGTTCATCTCTAGACTTGAGTTGCTGTTCATGTTATATGCGGACTCTTAATCACATTTTGAACATGCAACATTTTAACAATTAATTTTTTTATCTGTCTGAGTAGCTGTTCAGAGCGGCGCTTATGTTTTTTTCTTCGAGTTGATGTGCTTTCAACTTTATTGTTGTAAGGATTAGGGGGGGGGGCTAAGTATGGCTAAGAAAGCACAGAGAAAACGAAAATTCTAATTAACAGTGATGTGTGACCCAAGAAATCTGCTCCAAAACTAAATTTTGATGCTCCGAAACACGCATTTTGGTGCTCAAGAGCTGCTCCAAAACGCCCCTTTTACTGCTCCAAAGCTGCTCCAAAACCGTGTTATTCCGGCTCCCAAAGCTGTTCGAAAAGACTGAAATCCGCTTCCAACCCTGCATGCTTTGCTGTTTTGTTTGGCTGATAATCACGGGGTGGTGGTATGCTAGAAAGACTTGGACACAAGACAAGTTGCAAAGAAGAATTTGTTGTGGCACCATCAATACAGGCGTACAAGAAACGGCCAACGGCCGCCATTGTGATTGAGCAGTCCCATGTGCTTGGCCGACATGCATACCACCCGCATCTTACAAAATAAATGTTCGTATCGAAATGAAACACCCATCTCTCGTTGCTCTTTTCACTCGTGACAACCGCCACATTCTTGCATTTTCTTTTTTCCTTTATGCACACTGATGTAATCCCAGTCTTCCTTGAACATTTTGGAGCTCGTCATTGAAGTTCACTGCTGATCAACGGCAATTTCGGTCCATTTTGGGCAAGAGTTGCATGGCCTGTTTAAGCTTGTCGGTCAAATTCCGACTACTGTACCAGGAGAGCTTTTTCTTTTCTTGTGCAATCTTGCTGCGAGAACTTCCCAATGGCTGTTCGCTTGCCCACAACAGCGTGGCAGTCTTGAGGGTGTTAAGTTCGTAAAGTGCACAAACATGTTCACTGGTCAACACATATACCTGTCCTGATCGGCTGCCCTCTGTTGTAGTTTAACTTAGCAGGTAAAGCGATGCTCGAGGGCACAGGTTTTATGCCCCTGACACACGGGCACCCTGAAGTCCTTTAGACAAGGGGACATCTTTCGGAAAGGCGTTCGAGCGCAGTGACACACGACAAAGGAGTAACTCCTTTCTGGCAAAGATCCTTTTCGCAAAAGCAGATGCCGCATCTACTTTTCTGGCAGGAAGGGAGTACTCTCGCATACAGTGTGCATAATTTATCAATAGAAGAAAACGTGTCGTAACACTTCGGTGCCCTGTCAGTATTTTTTTGCACTGAAAAATGTTTTCGTTTTTTGCAGCAGTGCGATTTGTTGAAAAGTGAAGGCCTATAGTCTGTCCATACTCTCAAACGCCTGCATTACGTCACTAGCGCGATCATGTTAGGGTTGGCAGCGGCAGTTGCTGTGTCGGCGACGTAGTATCTTGTAACAATGGAGTCGGCTCAGTCGGTGAAGAAAAATCCGCGCGTCCAGTGGACTGAAAAGGAGACCTGGGCGCTGATAAAGCTATGGGAGGACCATTTGGACACCTTGCGAGGGCAAAAGCACAACGGTGGAGTGTACCAGGCAATTGCCGAGAGCCTCACTGACGCCGGCATTCCCCATAATGAAACGCGGCACGCCGTCACTGACCCAGCTGGACGCAGCCATGTAAAAAGCACGACAAAAAACAAAAACAGCAAAACACCGACTGTTCATAGTTGCCAGACGAACTTAAGTTGCTGCTAAAAACGTAAGAAAGCAAAAGAAAATTGCACGTATGCGCAATATAGGCCACCAGACAATAAAAAAAATGGTTTTATGCTCCGGCGTCGCTGAATGTGATGTACATGCGCAGGTTCTTTTTAATATTTCCAATCTTGCTGCTTCCACAAACAGCGCCATTTTTTCTGCAGCGTTCTTCTGAGGCACCGCCTAAAGCAGTAGTCCTGTGCCGTGTGTCATCAGCGCCACTCCTTTCTGCAAATGGTCCCCTTAGGTGACAAAAGGGGTTTACTTCAAAGTACTTTACTTTTGCCCGTGTGTCACGGGTATTATACAGTGTGTATGAGGATTCAGGAGCTTGTACCTATTGTGATGCATCTTGCAGTTACATGCTTAGGTCGGCAAAAGAATGTACAACTCACTCGGACCTACTAAACTGTTGTTCAGACTTGCCAAAATATTACTTACTCGGACAGGCTCGCACTTCAATGCGAGTGTGGCCCCGTATTCACAAACGTAACAAACTTATCCTTAAGTCAACCTTAGCCATAGGTCTGCCCTTAAAGCGTTTCAACCACTTACCTTGTGTTTATCGCAGAACTTTCCTTTTACTTCAGTGAGGCTCAGTTGGTAGCCTATGACCTACCTTAAAGCTTCGTCAAACAATATGGCAGGGGACGTCAACTTTGCGTATTCTGTTTATTATGTCGACCCCAAAGAAATATTGAACGGCTCAGCGTACGCATGCACGTCACCGCCGCGGCGAGTTCTGAACCATCAACGCAACCTGATGGAAACCTACGACAAGCAGGAATTTTTGTGCTGCCCCCGCTTCACAAAAATGTAATGTGACTTCAGAAAAATGAGGTATCTAATAATGTGCTAATTATCATTAAGTGCTGAAACAATGCATTCATTATCTTGGAATGCGATATTTCGAACAATGGTATGTGAAGTCGTCATATGTGTGTAAAGTGCATCATAATACGTGCCAGTCGTGCCTGAAGCGCTTATCAAGTTCGTAGTTGCTTCTTCAGCAACGAGGCTCCCCTCCTCAACCAGCACCCTGATCATGCTCCTTCGCCCAATGGAATCCCCAATGGCATCGAACCAATGTATGGCTCGATGCCCAGACCAATGCCACTCCCCATGCCAACTTTGGACAAACCGGGAGATATCCCCCACATCCTCCTCGCATACCACCTTCCGGCGACGGAGCTGGCTGGCCTGTTTCTTCTCTCCAGCCGCGTTCGTCTTGAGCATTCGTGTGTAGATGGGATGCCTAGACGGATGTCATCGATTTGTACTTAATACGGAACATGACGGCGACGTCAAAAGCCCACTGGTTGCGCATTTATTACTGTCGCAATAACAATGTTTACAATATTGGTGGATGCGAAAGCAGTGATGAGATTCGTTGAACAAGAGTTGCCAAGTACATTGTAAAAACAAGACGTGTGAAGAGCGAAAATTTCGGTGGATTGTTGGAATCTTTTATGCAAAGCATTCAGGGAGTAGGTGCGTACGGCATATTTTTTTTCTTTTGTGCTTTGCACCATGCATTATTTCGACGTACATGCACGTTTTCATGTTGCAGTAACAAATTGTAGCGCCAGTAACACAGAAGACAAGCGAGCGCTCTTTCAGAGGTCCGACATGACGTCGCTGACCTTACAGCACCGACGCCATTACATCAAAACAATGCGCACTGCGATGCGACGATGTGCATGTCGAGTATGTTGGCGTATACATCCGTGGTCGAGCAACTGTTGACTAGCTGGCTAAGTCATTGTAGTGCACTTGTTACGTTATAAAAGTGGATAGCGAACATTGCAATCACGATTGATGTCCCGACATGGCACATGTGTACGAGTTGGTGCAAAGAACTAGAGCCAACTAACTGTTTTATTAAAAATGTAGTGAATAAGAAAGACGTTGATACCATCAGGTCAGCTATCATCAGCACGTGAAAAAAGGCACGAGATCGGCGATCAAGCACCGTCATCTGGGTTCGCCTTCCTTCCTTTAGAGCTACCACCCGCTTGCTGAGTCCTTCAATAAACCCCCTTTACATTTGGTGGATCGTGCTGGGTAACTGCATCACCTACACCCTGGAACTCCGATCCCGCACCCTGCCGTCGACCATGCAAGTTGACGCTGCCCAACAGACAGCACCTCTCGCGGCTCCTACTTGCCCCGGCCCGGTTCACCAGCGAGACCCCCCGATCTTTTCGGGCGCCGAAGACCAGGACGTCGAGGACTGGCTGTCGTCCTACGAAAAAGTCAGTGGACCAAACAGGTGGGATGACGCTGCTAAGTTGAGCACCGTCAACTTTTACTTGGCTAATGTGGCGAAACTGTGGTACACAAACCACGAATCCGAGTTCGAGAACTGGGCCACTTTCAAGCAGGCAATATCCTCGGTTTTCGGTCGCCCTGCCGTGCGGAAGTTGCGCGCCGAACAACGCCTGCGCTCACGGGCACAAGAACCTGGCGAAACGTTTACCGCCTATATCGAAGATATACTCGATCTCTGCAAGCGCGTCGATGCCGCAATGAGCGAAAGTGCCAAGATCCAGCACATTATGAAAGGTGTTGATGACGACGTCTTTCAAATGCTCCTGGCGAAGTCTCCTGGCACGGTGTCTGAAGTGGTAACTCTGTGCCAGAACTACGACGAATTGCGACGGCAACGAGCTCTCACCCGTCGTCCATTTCAGCCTAACCAACCACTCGCTGCACTGGACGTCGTACCTGACCACTCCCGCCTTCTAGCACAAATGAAAGACTTTGTGCGTGAGGAGGTCGCACGTCAGCTTTCCCTCCTGCCGTTTTGTCAGCGCCAAGAGCTCCCGCAGCAGCAGCAAGAGCAACCACCGACACCGTTAGCTCCCATGCTCCGACATGCACTTCAGGACCAGATTGCCGAGGCTATGCCAGTGCCCTTTCAGCAGCAAGTTGTCGCCGCGCCTCTTACTTATGCTGACGCAGTAAAGAGGCAGCAGCCACACCAGCCCTCGCCGTTCAATGGACTGCCGCATGTCACCGCTCCTACTCAGTCTTCCGTCGCATGGGCTCCTCCCCTCGCTACCACAGCCTCGACTCAGCCGTATGCCGCGTGGGCGGCGCCCCTTGCTGCAAATGCCTGGCGAACGCGCGATAACCGGCCGATCTGTTTTGCGTGCGGCGGACCTGGCCATATCTCCCGATACTGCCGTCGTCGCGTGCCCGCCTACACAGACGTCCGACCACGAAGCAACTACATGGACCGACCACCTTTTGGTTATGAAAGTTCGGATCGTCAGTCAAACACGTCTTCCCGTGACTATCCAGCAACTTCGTCTCGTCGCTCACCTTCACCCAATCGACGCTCCTTGTCACCCATGCGTCCACGACCAGCCCCTCAAAATGAGGGAAACTAGCCGTCGCAGTTCAAGGGGCAAGAACTGCGCTATCGAAATCTTCAAGTCCTCGCACCTTGCCGTCAAATATCGTCGAAGTTTTTGTAGACGGCGCCCATGCATACGCTCTTGTGGATACCGGTGCCGCTGTGTCTGTTATAGACGCCAAACTTTGCCGCAAGCTCCGAAAGGTGACCACGCCGCTTGATATGTTCTTACGTGCAGCAAATGGAGAACCTGTTCGACCTATAGCCGCCTGCACTGCCCGACTCAAAATTGCGGAGGACCACTACATTGTTGAGTTTATCGTCCTTTCCTCGTGCTCTCATGACATCATACTTGGCTGGGATTTCCTATCCCGTAATCGTGCCGTTATAGATTGTGCCCGTTCCGAACTTGAACTGCTTCCGTTCTTCGACCAGCCCTACGACCACACTAATCAAGCCGCGCACAAGCTAGTTGTCAAAGAAGACACTGACATTCCACCGACAACAGCTGTTTTGCTCCCTGTGGTCTCCGACGGCATGCGTGATGAAGTAGCATTTTTCGAGCCATCAAGCCTCTTTCTAAGTCGGAAACCACTTCTGCTCCCTTATTCAGCCCTCTCAATTTCTAATGGAGCCAGTGCTCTCTGCCTTACCAATCCCTTTCCGCATACCATCAAACTGTTTAAAGGCGAGTCTCTTGGATGCGTACAGCCCATTGATAACGGACAAATTTTTACCGTGCCGCAAGAATCATCCCAAAGTGACCTCGCCGCCGTCAGTGCTCTTAACCACTCTCATCTACAGGCTTCAAAAGTGTTCGATTCGGCGATCGCAGACGGACTGTCACCATCTGAACGATCTGAACTCCTCCAACTGCTGTACCAGTACCGCGAATCTTTCGATGTTGTTCAACCTTCACTTGGCCGCACTTCTACCACTCTACATTACATCGATACCGGCTCCCATGCGCCACTACGACAGCGACCATATCGTGTTTCTGCGGCGGAACGCCAAGTTATTACCGAACAGGTGAACGATATGCTGCAACGTGGCGTCATTCAACCTTCACAAAGTCCATGGGCCTCACCTGTAGTGCTCGTTAAAAAAAGGATGGTTCCGTTCGCTTCTGCGTGGATTACCGGCGCCTAAATAAGATCACTCGAAGAGACGTGTATCCTTTACCCAGGATTGACGATGCCCTTGATACTTTACAAGGTGCCGAGTTTTTTTCATCATTAGATTTGCGCTCAGGGTACTGGCAGGTCCCCCTTGCAGATGCCGATCGACCAAAAACAGCCTTCGTGACACCGGACGGTCTGTATGAGTTTAATGTCATGCCCTTCGGCCTCTGCAATGCGCCTGCCACCTTCGAGCGCATGATGGACTCGGTTCTTCGGGGTTTGAAATGGCAAATCTGTCTCTGCTATCTCGACGATATAGTCGTCTTTGCGCCAGACTTTGGAACACATCTCGAGCGCCTCAAACACGTCCTCACGTGCCTGAAGAATGCTCAGCTCCAACTCAACCTCAAGAAGTGTCACTTCGCTGCTCGGCAACTTACGATTCTCGGGCACGTCGTATCAAAGGACGGTATACTTCCAGACCCGGCTAAGTTACGTGCTGTCGCCGACTTCCCCAAACCAACGACTATGAAGCAGTTACGGAGCTTCGTGGGGTTATGCTCCTACTTTCGCCGGTTCGTGCGCAACTTCGCCTCTATCATTGCGCCTTTGACCAAACTTATAGGCAGCACCACTGATATTTCGTCATGGTCTTCTGAGTGTGACCAAGCCTTCTGTACCCTTCGTCGTCTCCTCACTTCGCCACCAATACTGCGTCACTACGATCCTACGGCAGCAACTGAGGTCCACACCGACGCCAGTGGTGTCGGCCTCGGTGCGGTTCTCGCGCAACGCAAGCCTGGATTCGCCGAGTATGTCGTCGCCTACGCCAGCAGAACTCTTACCAAGGCTGAATCAAACTACAGCGTCACCGAGAAGGAATGCTTGGCGATCGTTTGGGCGCTTGTCAAGTTCCGCCCATACCTTTATGGCCGTGCTTTTGATGTAGTAACGGACCACCACGCATTATGCTGGTTATCTTCGCTTAAGGACCCATCGGGTCGTCTTGCCCGTTGGGCTCTTCGGCTTCAAGAATATGACATTCGCGTGGTATATCGTTCCGGCCACAAGCATGCCGATGCTGATGCACTGTCACGATCTCCCCTATCCCCGGACATCGCATCTGTTTCCTCGGACAACACGTTGTCAGCGCTTGACGAGGACACCATCTCTTCTGCACAACGCAATGACCCATGGATCGCTTCGCTTCTTGACGCGTTATCCGAGGCACCGACACTTCCAACCACTCGAACCCTGCGCCGCCAGGCTCCGCACTTCAGTATTCGGGATGGCCTTTTGTACCGGCGCAACTATTCAGCAGATGGTAGGAAATGGCTACTAGTCATTCCCCGAACGCTGCGCTCTACCATCTGCGCGTCGTTTCATTCCGACCCGCAATGTGCTCACGCCGGTGTTTTCAAGACCTACGAGCGCCTACGAAAAAGGTATTACTGGCGCGGAATGTTTACCTTCGTCCGCCAGTTCATTCGCGGCTGCCACGAATGTCAGCGGCGGAAAAGCCCGCCACATCCTGCAACAGGTTCATTGCAGCCACTTCCATGCCCAGACCGCCCATTCGACCGAGTAGGAATTGACCTCTACGGACCACTACCATTAACAACGGCAGGCAACCGATGGGCTATCGTGGCAGTGGATCATCTAACACGGTACGCTGAAACTGCTGCTCTCCCCACAGCTGCAGCACAAGACGTCGCAACTTTCATACTCAATCGTTTTGTGCTTCGTCATGGTCCTCCTCGAGAACTCCTCAGTGACCGAGGGCGTGTTTTCCTCTCCGATGTAATACAAGCACTTCTTCAACAGTGCCATATGGTTCACCGGAAGAGTACAGCCTACCACCCACAGACGAACGGCTTGACTGAGCGGTTTAATCGTACTCTGGGGGACATGCTCGCTACGCATGTCGCTTCTGATCAAACAAACTGGGACCTCGTTCTCCCATTTGTTACATACGCGTATAACACCGCTACGCAAGTCACTACCGGGTTTTCCCCATTTTTTCTCCTGTACGGTCGCGAACCATCACACACCATCGACACTTTACTGCCATACTCGCCAGATCCCTCCGAATACAAGCCTGTCTCGGAAGCCGCTCGTTACGCAGAAGAGTGCCGCAAGCTAGCCAAGCGGCTTACTACATCCGACCAACAGCGCCAGAAGGAGATCCGTGACGACGACCATCGTTCTGCACCAACGTTCGTTCCTGGAGCACTTGTATGGCTTCATGTACCGCCCTGCGCCCCTGGTGTATCACCCAAGCTACTCTCCAATTATCATGGTCCCTACCGCGTGGTCGAGCGTACTTCACCCGTGAACTACGCCATTGAACCCCTCACGCCACCGAGCGACCGTCGTCGGCGTGGACGTGATATCGTTCACGTAAACCGTCTGAAGCCGTACTTTGACCCGCTTGTCCCCACGTGTTAGATCGCCAGGATGGCTTCAACTTTTTCGCCGGGGGTAATTGTAGTGAATAAGAAAGACGTTGATACCATCAGGTCAGCTATCATCAGCACAAGAAAAAGGCACGAGATCGGCGATCAAGCACCGTCATCTGGGTTCGCCTGCCTTCCTTTAGAGCTACCACCCGCTTGCTGAGTCCTTCAATAAACCCCCTTTACAAAAAGAACACAGCATCCTAGCCAACTTGCAAGCGCATATGCAAGTCTCATTGATAATTACCGTAACATGCGACCTTCAGCTATCAATATTTATATGTATAAATTATAAAGTCGTATATACGCTCGTGTAGGGTCTTTCTCTGGAGCTACTTGACTGCCACGCATAATGCAGGGGTTGATTCATCCTCCCCATTTACGTATCAATGCCTGCGTGTGTTTGTACAGTCGTAATCGGACTTGTCTGGTGTGGTCGAGCTCGCGGCTTGAACGCTGGCGCCGTATGCAACGTCTACTTCGCGTTGTCTACAAGCTCACGTTCATGCTTTAATTATAGTTCAATGGCGTAGCATGCAGCATGACTTTTGTTTTTATTTTAAAAATATGGCTGACTGGCCGCTCTAGACAAGTGCGTGCACGTGTACTACATCCATCTGAGGTGAATGCGGAGCCCTTCACGACTCTGATAAAAGTAAGACCCGCAGGTCGCGGGTTCGATTCCCGGCTGCGGCGGCTGCATTTCCGATGGAGGCGGAAATGTTGTAGGCCCGTGTACTCAGATTTGGGTGCACGTTAAAGAACCCCAGGTGGTCAAAATTTCCGGAGCCCTCCACTACGGCGTCTCATAATCAAATGGTGGTTTTGGGACATTAAACCCCATAAATCAATCTGATAAAAGTAACAGCGCTAACACACAAGACGTCCCACAAGAAAGACAACACACACTATCGCTGACTGTCGCCTGATTTATTGCTCCAACCAAGAAAAAGGCAGATCCCTCATACCTTGGGAATCTACTTTGTGCGAAGCATGCGGAGGAAAGGTGACCGTGTTGTAATTTTTGTTTATTGAGGGACACGTTATGAAATGTATTTACAAATTTTGCACGTACAGGCATATGTTGAAGGGTTGCAGATATTTGTATAACTTGCGCAACGATGCCAACAGCGACATGAGTATTAGCAACACCAAAAGCGATAGGCTGATGTGAAGCGTCCGTACTAGCGAGGATGGTGGCCCTGAACACTGCTATATAAATCAACGCGCATGGCACCCAACTACCATTGATGCTCACCCGGCGTGACGGCTGAATGATAGGACCACATATTTAATGTTTATAAAACTTGATAGCCAGCACTGCAACCACAATTGACGTTTAACCAACATTAGAGTGTATTTGAAAAGTAGTTCCGAGACCTGGCGCGGCTCTGTGGCAAAATGCTTGAATGCCATGCAGAATGCTTGGGCTCGATTCCTGCTGGGACCCTGACATTTATTGTTTGTATTTGCCGCGTCGACGTTTCCGACGTAAGGTTTTTCTTAACACCCACGCGGGTTCTTGCGTAGATATCAAGTCACAATCTGTGGTACATACCTGCGGGTGGCCATGTGTTTGACGACGTACGCGACGGGATTGACATTATTGACGTTTTGACCAGCGTGTCATGTTCGTTAAACCATCTTGCCCTCCCATACTAATTTTGGTTCACGCGAAGTCATGGGGTGATCACGAAAGCACACATACGTAAGCGGCTCGATAGATGTGCAGATAGACGCCAAAAGTACTTGCAGTACGCAAAGAAATTGATTTATTGATTATGTAGGGTTTAACGTCTCAAATCCACCATATGATTATGAGAGACGCCTTAGTGGAGGGCTCCGGAATGTTTGACCACCTGGGGTTCTTTAACGTGCACCCAAATCTGAGCACACGGGCCCACATTTCCGCCTCCATCGGAAATGCAGCCGCCGCAGCCAGGGTTCGATCCCGCGACCTGCGGTTCAGCAGCCGAGTACCTTGGCACTAGACCTCTGCGGCGGGGCAGTACGCAAAGAAAGGCCTCGCGTTTAGCACCCATTTGCCCAACTAAATTTACAAAAGTTAGGGGGGGGGGGGGGTTAGTTCCTCAAATCGGCTTTAAGGAGGATTTTCTAACTATTAACAACTTTTAGAAAGTAAGGGTGTATAGGGTTATCGAAACACCTATGGCCCATACCACAGTCTACCAGATCATACTGGGACTCGCTGGTTAAAATGTCATTGTATCTTATGTGAGTTCAGAAATATGCATCTTTTTGGGCTATCGACAAGCGTAGCATAACATTACGCCTCTCAATTTTTTTATATGGGATAACAATATCTTCAACGGCGCTGAATGGAAGCTTAAGGTACTATGTCTGTATATACCAGATGTACAGAGTGTAATGGCGCGAGAGCGCACAAGAGAAACAAACAAACAAAAAACAAAGCGAGTGCTCCATCCATGGTGATACACTCCGTTGCGAGTGTGTCGTTTGGCGCCCTATGCTGATGTGCAAATGTATCATGTTTGACTAGTATATCGTATAGTATTCACTTTTGTTTTTGCTGTAGTAAAGGTATTTGGGCCATTGGAAACACCTTATGGTATGGGAGTTCTTATACATGAAAAACGCCCTATTCCTGTAGTGTATGGGATGTTATAGACAGGTGTAGAACTGTTTTATTGTGTAATAGTGCTCTTTCGGTTGTCGATGCATATATGCATCGACAACCGAAGGAATAAAGCAGCTGATATTCTGTGCTCGTGTATGTCGTGTCTTTTTTTTTATCTATAAAAAACCACTACATACGTACATTTATATCTATAGTTATATATGTGATATGTGGGACGTCTTGTGCGTTTGCACTAATACTTTCACTTCAGAAATACGTATACAAATCGGGCCCAAATGAATTCATATTTATTGAAGGTGCTACATGGCATGCATATCCAAACTAAATGCTTGTGGGAACGGGTGAAGCCCCCTGTCTAGCCGCTGAGGCATACTAAGGATGGAGAGCGCTTCTACGAATGAGCGCGGCCATGCCGGCACCTTTATTTCACCTCCAAGCGCACTCAAGCGGCTGCAGCCCTTGAACTACGTGTAATTTGCACACCGCAGCACGCTTCTACGCAGGAGATGTATTCGCACGCGCCGGTTTGCGCTCGTGGAGTAATTGAAAGTGTATATGCACACGCACGCACTCGCAGCCCGAGCCTCGCCACACGTGGCGGGTATAATACACATGCGCGCCGCCCTATTCGCGGAGCCACGCTGTTCGGACCGACAGCCCTACCTAACAAGCGGTCTGGACAGCCAGCCTGCGCACAACATATACGCAAGAGAGGGCAGCCAGGACAGATGAGCGCGCGCGGTTGAAACAAGCGCGAGCGGCTGCGGCGCTGGCCTGCCGTTGAGGGCACCCTTGTTCCTTCCGGAGCAGCGCGCGCGAACGCCCGCTATCGAAACACCTGCTGCTGTTGTGGCGGCAGGCCCTCTCGCTTGTGCCCGTGCGGTGAGCGCAGGAAACCGCGCAGTGTCTGTGCGGTACGTGCCGCGGTTACGACGACCACGTCTTGAAGTCCAGCGAGCCGCGTCTTACGCGCGGCTCAATGCGTCGACCGGGCCAGCGTTCCTCGCCGGCTGTTGGTGCCAGGCAGGCAACAACGCCAGGATGTGCGACGGCGAATCGTCGCCTCCGGCGCACAAGCCGCCGCGCTGTCGCGAGCGCAGTCCATTGTGGACGAACTTCTGGACGAGATAAACGTGGGTCTCCACAAGCAGAGGCCCACGCGCCGCTTCAGCGCCGACAGTGACGCCTGTGCCACCGACTGTTCCATACTCAGTGCGGCCAGCATTAGGGCCGAAGTCAGGTGTTACTCGAAGCAGCAGCTCGCGGCCAAAGGTACGTACTTGTGTCCAGTATGACGCTAGCATCGTCCCACGTGGTGTCTTACGTAAGCGATCATGCCTGTGACAGTTGGCGATTTGACTGAAGTGTCGTATGACAATGTTGCCGATATGTGCTTGTTGGTTTATCGTAAGCTGGCTTGTAGCGTAACATGAAAACAAAACAAAGATGAAGGTACAAACGTACGCCAGCGATATGTCCGTTTGTTACTTCGTACTTGTCTTTATTCGTTTCCGCGCTTTGCTACAAGACCATCATTTTGTCCCGGAGTCGTGACGTCGACGAAGGCAGAGACTATAGGTCGAAGATGAAACCGTTTATTTTGGTTGAAATTGTGACCAGTCAACGAAAAGTCAGATTAAAGCGATACACACTGGTAGCCGATAGCGGTGAACAGGCCGTCGGCCCTTCGATCATTTGACGAGCGGTGAAGCGCGTCGGCATTTATACACGTGCCATCGAATGTTCTAACGTTATCGCTAGCGGCCACGTAGGTTCCAGAATGAGCTGTAATGCTTCGCGCAGTGGGCGTAATCTTAAC
Source organism: Rhipicephalus microplus (assembly GCF_013339725.1). NCBI lineage: Eukaryota > Metazoa > Arthropoda > Arachnida > Ixodida > Ixodidae > Rhipicephalus > Rhipicephalus microplus. The sequence goes on from NC_051171.1 coordinate 139,656,935, forward strand.
AAAACGATCTCCAGCTGTCCTGAAGCTTCTAAAACACTACATGCGAGTTTTGCGCTCAGAATTACTGGCAGTGAAACGGGGCGATAACAAAACTAGAGGAGGGAATGTGGCAATATGACAACCGCGCAGGTTGATTGCCTCTTCTGGTCTGGTCACCTGCGCCTTCATACTGCCCGCGGCGTATGCCAGATGGTGACAAGTGCGTTCTCCGCGTGTATCGAACCGGCTGGAGAAACAACACGAACGACCTTGCATGCGGTCCGTGTACACGCCGCAATCTGGTGTCTACACTGCGTACTTCCGTCCACGTTGTTGTGAACCTCGTGTCTGCTAGACTTCGAGGCGGCCGATTTCCGCCGGAAATGTGGCGCGGAGCAATCTTTTCCGTGCCTTGCCCCCCCCCAACCTCCCTCTTCCTACTTTCCTACTACCTTTTCGCGCATACACGTATCGAAGAGCCCTGTCGCACTCCTGTCAAGACTTCTTTCGCATAGTGTATAAGTTCTTGCGTTGCAAAGCTGCGCTTGTCTGCTTGTGCTGTTAGCAGGACAATTTTTGTTTTCTCAGGCGCTGCTGTATATGCTTGCCTTTTTGCCGCAGACCATGTCCGGGGAAATCGTTGCGGCGCTGTGCCACAGCTGTCGTACGATTCGTTTGTTGGTGTTACTTTCGTATAGGCTGTTTCTTTTCGCGTGATAAGTAAGGCTTTTCAGTTGGCGTGTGTGGTCGCAATGCGTGCAGAGAGGATAGCACACTTGTGACTGTGAGAGCGCGTGACGTCCGTACCGGAGTCGGGGAAAGGTAGATTGAAACAGGGTCGAAGGACGTCGCTCATTTCTGTACTGCGGTGTCGGCGACGTGCCAGGGTGTGTGAGCTCGTCGCGAGTGTTGGTTCGCGTTCTCAGGCTAAATGGGGGCCTTGGTAAAAACATTTATTGTAAAAACAAGGGATGTATGCAGGCACACCACCCTTAGAGTACGGGACCTTATTGGCGTCGGCTGCTGCCTGGGCTCGCCGGACCTAGGCATCCCGGGTTTGGCTGGGGAGAGAGGGTGTTGCAGGATTGGAAGGGCACGCCCGCGCAATGTGGTGCGCTGAGGCATTATGGCTGATGTCTCAGCCAAGACATATGTCTGGGAAGGTATGTTCCATCGTACCATAGAGACTTGTTTAGGAAAGGCTTGTCCTTAGCCCTATGTTCGAGAGGGTGAAAGAGAAAGAGTTATGGACGGTGACACGACGGAAAGTATTGATTCCTCGATGACCGTTTGATAAATTGATTGATTATACTAAATTGGGTTAAAACACCTCGAAGTTTTCAGGGCCCTTACGAGAATGCATCATGCAAGATGGTCTCTCACTATGCACTCCTCATTCATCTTTTGTTGCCTGGGACAGTGGTTCAAGTGAGGATTTTATTTTCAATGGGAGAATCGTCCAAGGCCTATGCATTCCAGCTCGAGCGTGTGCTTGTATGTTAATATAAGAACCGCAAAAATATCGGGGGTCGGAACCACCACCTCTCACAGGCTACGCGTATGTCCTGTGGCTGTTTAATTAAGGCGCAACCAAATGAATACGGAAGACACTTACGCAAAGGAAAGCATAGAGAACATTTTTTGTTGTTTTTAACTCTAATAACATAATAATACTTGTTGGGGTCTAACGTTCCACAACTACGGTACGATTACGAGAGACGCCGTATAGTGGAGGGCCATTGAAATTGCGACCACCTGGGGTTCTTTAACGTGCACCCAAATCTGAGTACACGGGCCTCAAGCATTTTCGATCTATCGAATCTATCGGCCGCGGCGGTTGGGATTCGATCCCGCTACCTGCGCGCCGACTCAGCAGCTGAGCACCACAACCACCGTGGCGGGTCTGTGTTTAAGAGCAGCGCAGTAATTATGACAAATATACAACCTTTCGGTAGATGGGATGTGAACACATACTCATCGGTCACCATCTACAGTTCTTTTTTTTTTGTTCACTTTAATGGATTTCGTACATCACCGTTAAAGACGGCAAATAGTCTCCCCCATGCTTTCATTGATGTACAGTTGTCTGTTGTTCTCGTTCGGTTGTGTCTAACGAACAAACAAGCACTTCGAATAATAACCCTTGTGTGTTTGTTGAGAATGACTCCTCTAGAATGCTGGCGCCGCAGTCGAGAGTCGAGCCCACGATACAGGTGTTCAGCGGCAGGGCGTCATAACCTCTCAGCCGCTGTGACGATTCTGGCATCGGTCATAGAGAGACGCAGATAGGTGTAAAGGCGTCGGTTGGTAATGGAGCGAGTAATTGCTCGCACGGAATCATACATTCTACACCTTCACCAATGTGCAAAGTTCCGTTTCTATAAGGCAAACGTGCGCAACGCTGGGGAATGTGGGGCTAGATTCCCGGCCACACCTGCTGCATTTCGATCAGTGTAAAACGGAATAATAAACGTCTTTGTGCCTCAATTTAGGTACACGTTTAAGAACTCCAGGTGGTCAAAGTTAATCCAGAGGGCCGCACTATGCGTTTATTTTGAATTCGCACTCGAAATATCGAATACCGGCACAGCCTCGTAATTGAGCTTTTATTCTGCCAGACAAACTCCATGTGCATTGGACAATTCATTCTTTGTTTAGAAATGATTAAAAAAAACTTGTTGCGGCGACCCAGTGGTCATGGTGCCCGGCAGCTGACTCGAAGGTCACGGGATCGAATCCCGGCCGCGAAGGCAGCATTTTGATGGAGGCGAAACTCTAGATTAAGGAATCCCAGGCGGTTGAAATTTCTGGAGTCTCTGGAGCTATGACGTCTCTTATAATCATGTCGTGGTTTTGGAACGTAATACCCCAGAAATTTAATACTAAATAAGAAAAAATAAACAGTACGCTCGCTATTCTAAAGCGGTTTTTCTTTCTAATGTTCACATTTCATGAACAACTGGCTTTCCACAACAAACACGTTTACGCGGAGATAAATGCCAACAAAAGGAGAGGGCCAGCGACAATGTCGTGGGACAACCTTTACTATATTGGAGCAATTTACAATCGCAAGTGCGATCATCCGAGCGGCTCGTAAATGCGATGTAAACGTGCGATCCCGGACGGCGCATGTGTGAGATTGCGACAGTTCACAATATATATGCCGTGCTGCAAATGCGCTATAATGCATGTGCACGTCGAAAGTTCACGTACATACGCCACATGCTTCGAATTGGAGCAGCTATGACTGTCTGGGGTGGCAGCGCGCCGCAGTAAATAAATAGTGCCCCCTGTTTGCTGAAATGCGTGGATTTGAAAAAAAAATTTCTTGCTGTTTTACTCTGTTTTTCTGGTACGTAAACACATCAGAGATTGCTGTATGACTACTAGACAGTTTTTTTTAATGCAAACGCGCACATTTCCCCGTAGACATATTGCCACTTGCTTACCAGGTACGGTGAGCGCAAGTCAGATACCTGTTGGAATGGAAGATGTTCTGGAACAGTGAAAGCACTCGCTTGTTTTTGTATGGACAGCCATCTTTCTAGTCTTGTGTGCGTCCCTCCGCCGGCTCAGTTCTTTCTAGTTGAAGACATTTTGTAGCACGTGAAAACTGGGGGGAGGTGCTAACCCCCTGCCGATGTCCCAAACACCTCCTGGTAGCCCTGTACATGCAGTGATTACACCTCTTCACCGCGCAAACTTCAGAATTTGAAGATTGTATACCTGGAACACTCGAACAATTTAAGTTTACAGATAAATAAACTAATACGACTAATGAAACCGAGGAACAGTTCAGCCAATGAAACCTTAGCAGGCATAATTTGTGGTTTCTCAACTGTACTGCAACGTTTCCCATATAAATTGAAAGAAATCAAAGCGGACGAAAAATCACCTTTTCCGTCGGTTGAATCGGAACCTTCGAAATAACCTGCAATAAATGTGGACGGGGTAGGACCCTTTGTTCTAGCTCAATTTTTTTAGAGCATCGGACGCGTCATTCGAAGGTTATAGGTTCGGATCCCACTGAAGGAGGTTTGTTGTACACTTCAATTCCTTTCAATTGAAGTGGGGATCATTACCACAAATGACGTCAATGTATGCTTTGACTGGCTGAGTTGTCGGTTTCGTTAGTGGCGCATACAGAGAAGTAACTAGCCGTTCGGGCGACTCCTGTGCACGTACTTTCGCATTAAACAAACACGGTATACCTTTAGCATGCGCCAGACAGTCGCAGGCGAACGCCATCCAGTACGACTATATATGAAACATAATCGGAGGGCGATCGGCGCCCTACGGACTAGATTCCTATGGTGAGAAAGGGGGCTCATGGGCTCGCTGGTCAGGTCATTTCTCAACCTTCGTTGTCCATTTCCTGGAGGTCTGCGCAAGATGGCGTTAAAAGAGGCTTAAGGGAGATAATCAAGAAGAGCATTACGGAGTTTGCAACAAGTACTTTAGCATAATAATAATAATAATAATAATAATAATAATAATAATATTAAGACGCCTTCGCACTAATGGTGGCAAGCCCGAAGGAAGTAACTGGGCAGCCTTCTTTGTTTCTCTTTCTCTCTATTTTTTCTGTCCTTTTTGTCTCCATTATTCTCCATTTCTTCCTCTCTCTACACATTTCTTTGTCCGAAGAAACGAATCCGAAATTAGGATGCATGGATGTATTGATATACGGCTGTACCCTTTAGATCGGGAGACGTAATACTTATTAAACCAAAAACTATATTTATCTTTTTTTTCTCCTTTAAATGGTGAAGTTGAGGACTGGTACTTTGTAGTGAATGATTTAATTTTCATTCGTGCCTTGATTTTAGCCACAAATCAGATAACCTCCTTCTAGTTATTTCTACCCGCTTATAGTCTATTTTTCCCTCCGTGTCCCTAAACCCCATTGCTTTGAGAAACTCTGCGCCATCATCCTGAACTATAGGGTGAAGACCTTTACAGAACATTATCAAGTGTTCGGCAGTTTCATCCTCCTCTCCACACGTACCGCATACCGTGTCTATGCCTTCGTATTTGGCCCGATAATGTCTTGGTTCGCAATCCTCCCGTTCTGGCCTCATAAAGTTGAGAGCTACCCCGATAATTATCATAGATCTTTTCCTTGGCAATTTCCTGCTTAAAAGTTCGCTATATCTACAATGCGGACTTCTTATAATCATGCCAATTCTCCACATGTCGGTCTCCGTTTCCTTCACCTTCTTCTTAACCGATAGTTCTTTTTGGTTCGGCCCCCTGCTCTTTTTCAAGTATTTGATATATGGTATACACTGCTTGATATAGGGGCGCCGTCTGTGGGAGTCTGTGTAGAACCCGGAGCTACTGGTAGGTGGCAGCAACGTATTGTCCTAGCTAAGGTCCCTAGATGAAACTTGTTTCTTCTAGGAACCATAGTCTTATAGCGAAGCGTAGGAAACACCCACTCTTTTGTGCACAGCGTCGCATTGTCAGCGCGGCGTAAGGAACACTACATGGTCTTCAGAATTACGTATCTATGCACTGTCTAGTAATGGAAGACACCACCTAATAATTACGCATTCTTGTTGTGCCTTAGACATGCGTAATATTTGCTTTTTGATTGACAGTGTTGACATGTGTATACATGAACGCAGCCACCAGATCAAGATGGCTGAGCGTTAAGGAAGCGCTTAATTGCGTCTTTATTCCGCTTTAATGAAGAGAGAAATCCAGTTTAGCGGCTAAAGACGAAACAACGAATCATAGCAACAAATATGGGCACGAGCGCCCTCCTTTCGTATTGACGTCATTTCACAACTAAGCGGGTTCAAGGACGCTGGTCGACACAGAGCGATCATGCACACACGTACCGCTGGTTCTGAATGGAGCGCGATTCAGTGACAGGTCGTAGTATGACCGTTATGCCACGCTCCGACCGTTTACATGTGCCGTACGCATTTTCCCCTTACTATGTTCACTTATTACGTGTTTGTTTCTTTTTTTCTATCCAGTCGCTGACCCGACTGAGTGACAGTTGTAGAAATAGCAGACGCAACGCAGATCACGTGATGTTCCAGGTTTTCGCAGCCAAGCTGCATATGATTAGGCGAAACCATAGAGTTTCATACAATAATTGTATGAAACTCAATATAGTTTATTTAACTCTATATAGTTTGATACAGTAATCGCGTGAAACTATACGGACGAAATTGGATTCCAAGAGAAAGCGAACACGTGAGAGGGAGACAGAAAATTAGGTGGACGAATGAGATCAAGCAGTTTGCAGGTATAACGCGGCCGCAGATGGCACAGTGCAGGGCTGATTGGCGGAACATGAGAGAGGCCTTTGCCCTGCAGCGGTGTGTAGTTAGGCGCTGATCGTGAATGAATGATTGATGATCAAAATACGATGGCATGTTCGCGTGGCGTCATGATGATGTCACAATATTTTGCGATCCGTGACGTCATCACACCACGTTATCTTGCACCATTCGTGTTGACGCCGACGCGTGACGCCAGTCGATAAACATGCTTGCAAAGCCCGAACATGCGTTAATTGTACTTGCAGTGAACAAGAAAATGCATACCAAGGTAAAACACTCCCTGAAGGCTTCGTTGAATTTCGTGGAAGTGAAATAAAGCCCTCTGCGGGACAAGATGTAAGATGCAAAGCCGATATGGAGGGCTGTACACACATGGGAAACTATCAAGCTACGAGAAATTTTGATACCGAAATGTGTTTCCGTAATTACGGGATCAGCGTGCCACGACAAAGTGTTAGAGACGTTGTTTCTCTTTCTTTCTTTTCTGTTACGCGTTTGCTGCACTTCTCGAAGCAGTGCAGCAAACGCGTAAGAGAAAGAAAGAAAGAGAGAAAGAAAGAAAACTCGACGCCTGCGTGTCACGATCTCGCGTCGTGTCGAACGCTAAAAGAAGCGAGCGCCACCGTTGAGAGTCATCTCATTTGCCCACTGTCAGCAAGGAGGGACGAGGAGCGCGCCGTTCGTGTTAGCACAGCTGCCGACTGCTGCGAGGAGTTGCCCGGCGCTCTTCTTCGAACTGCGAAGGTGCGGAATACACACTCAGCGCATCAAAGGCTAGACGTATGAGAGAGAGAGAAGCCGCTATGTAAACGCTTTCTCAAGGACTGGACCGCACGCGTGCTCTCTCCTCCTCGTCCATTTCTCTCCTTTCGCAACCTCCTTCGCAGCCTCTTTTCTGTCTCCGGCATTTTTAGGGCCTCGTCCGGCCTCCGCAGACGACAGCGCCTCTCAATGAGGGACTCATGAGTTTCCCTGTCTGCTGTGTTTCTTTGAAGTGCGATTCTTCGGTCGGCCGGTGCATACGCGAAAGAGGGGTGTATAGGCGAAAGCATGACCGGGACCTTGATAGCAGCGACGATACAATCACGACTGCGATTTTGTGCCTATCGAAATTCATCCGTAATAAGTGAATCTGTAAGTCTTGTCACCGGTCACTGTACACCGGTCATTGTACGAGGTCATTAGGAAGTTCGCAACGTATACATGCGCGAAATAAAAGGTTAGTTCCACAGTAAGGGCAAAGCAGTGAAGCTATACCTACAAATTGGAATGTTATGCGAAGTAAGTACCTTTCACACTCCGGCTGCACCTCCTTGCCGGAGGTGCAGCCAGAAACTTTTTTTCAGGCTGGGACGCAGGGTTCTGCTACTATTTATGCATGTTACGGCGTGCGTTTGTATGTGTGCGCGTATATATTCACGTGCCGAACAGGACAATATAGGAGGGGGGGGGGGGAGTAATCCCCTCCCTTCACCTGCGCCAGGGAACCTGGTAACTCAAGCATAAACGCGACAGAAGAAGCGAGTGAAACGGAAACGTCCTCCGGGCATTAAAAAAAAAAAAAAACTCTACTTACCATACAGCCGTCTCTGATGTGTTTCTACATATATACATATCCAGGAAAACAGGGTAAAACAACAAATATTATATATATTATATATATATATATATATATATATATAATATATATATATACCCATTAAGACGTGTTTGGGAGGATAGCCGCCGTGGTAGCTCAGTGGTAGAGCATCGAACGCGTTATCGAAGGTCGCAGGTTCGGTTTCTGCCCACGGCAAGTTATCCTTTCACCCACTTTCCTTGGCAGTATTGTCTGTTAGATCTCTTTTATTAATTTTGTCAAAACAGGGAAAACGAGCCCTTAAGTACACTTCTTTCCCTTTATATATTATATATATATATATACACTCTCTGAAGGCTTCGTTGAATTTCGTGGAAGTGAAATAAAGCCCTCTGCGGGACAAAGCCGATATGGAGGGATGTACACACATCGGCAACTTTCAAGCTACGAGAAATTTTGATACCGAAATGCGTTTCCGCAATTACTGAATCAGCGTGCCACGACAAAGTGTCCGAGACGTTGTTTCTCTTTCTTTTTTTCTCTTACGCGTTTGCGGCACTTCTCGAAGCAGTGCAGCAAACGCGTAAGAGAAAGAAAGAAAGAAAGGAAGAGAGAAAGAAATAAAGAAAACTCGACGCCTTCGTGTCACGACCTCGCGTCGTGTCGAACGCCGAAAGAAGCGAGCGCCACCGTAGAGAGTCATCTCATTTGCCCACTGTCAGCAAGGAGGGACGAGGAGCGCGCCGTTCGTGTTAGCACAGCTGCCGGCTGCTGCGAGGAGTTGCCCGGCGCTCTTCTTCGAACTGCGAAGGTGCGGAATACACACTCAGCGCATCAAAGGCTAGACATATGAGAGAGAGAGAGAGAACCCGCTATGTAAACGCTTTCTCAAGGACTGGACTGCAAGTTTTTATATCCTCCTTGGACTGCACGCGTGTTCTCTCCTCCTCATACATTTCTCTCTTTTCCCAACCTCCTTCGCAGCCTCTTTTCTGTCTCCGGCATTTTAGGGCCTCGTCCGGCCTCCGCAGACGACAGCGCCTCTCAATGAGGGACTCATGAGTTTCCCTGTCTGCTGTGTTTCTTTGAAGTGCGATTCTTCGGTCGGCCGGTGCATACGCGAAAGAGGGATGCATACAGGCGAAAGCACGACCGGGATCTTGATAGCAGCGACCATATAATCACGACTGCGAATTTGTGCCTATCGAAATTCATTCGTAATAAGGGAATCCTTAAGTCTTGTCCATTCTAAAACACCGGTCATTGTACGAGGCCATTAGGAAGTTCGCAACGTATACATGCGCCAAATAAAAGGTTAGTTCCGCAGTAAGGGCAAAGCAGTGAAACTATACCTACAAATTGGAATGTTATGCGAATTAAAGCGAAGTAAGTACATTTCACTCCAAGTGGCCTGGCAGCAGGTGCAGCCAGAAACCTTTTTTGAGGCAGGGACAAAGGATTCGGCTACTATTTATGCATGTTACTGCGTGCGTTTGTATGTGTGCGTGTATATATTCACGTGCCGAACTGGACAATATCAGGGGGGGGGGGGGTAATCTCTACCCTCCGCCTGCGCCAGTGAACCTGGCGAAACTCAAGCATAAACGCGACCGAGCAGTGAGTGAAACGCCACCCGGGCTATATATTAATTTTAACGACCAACAGGCGCAAAGGTATGAGAACGATACTTTTGTATGTGTTGTGTTGTAATGCATGTTTTTACGATGCCTACTTTGACAGGCTAAAGTGGGCATTTCTCGCATGATCTGCAGACACCGCTCACCCTTTTCGCGGTTCCCCTCTGGCTCGGGCCATCGCACGCTTTCAATCGCATAGAACGACACGGGTGGCGATGTTAGATTTGGATTTATACGAAACATCACGGAGACGGGAAAAATGTGCCTGGTGTGTTTATATAGTTGCAACCTTAACAGAACATTGAACAGTGCCAGACTCTCCTCTTCAACCCTCTTAGCGCTCAAGCTTCGCTCCCAAAACAAAAATGACCGGGCTTTGCTGTCGATGACGAGTCATATTGCCGAAAAGTTGGCTCCAGCGCTATTTCCCCTTAAGCGATTCCTCATCTCTTGCTCAATATCTCAACATCAGTTCCAGAGTTCAAAACAGAGTTGTTGCTTGCGCGCACGTCGAAGGTCTTCGGCACTGCCTCCTAGCATAACTTTCGAGATATGGCGACGTGCGCCGCGGCATACAGCGCGCGCCAGAAAAATTCCAAGTGCCGCCCGACCTTGCAAGCATTGTTCATCTACATTCAAGAAAGTTTCACATTCTAGACGTCGAATGTTTTTAGAAAAATATTCGACGTCTGCCCTCCACAAGATGGAAGAACACTACTGAAATGCTAATTTACCAGTCTCAAACTGATTTAACGTTTCGCTTTATCAAGTACATACGTTCCCTTACATTGACACTTTCCTTCCCTTGAAGCAAAATAAATGATGCAAATATCAAAATGTGGTCGCCGAGACCGAAGGTGCCGTTGGACAATGTAAAATTGCGATATGTTGTCAAATACGCCATACTGTCGATTCTAATTGGCCTACAGGGCTGCTACGACTGGAAATGCCGGCTGGAAATGCCGGCTGGAAATGCCGCCATTACAAAATATGCCAAGATGGCGGCATTTTACGGCTTTTCGAAATAGCACACCGGCCCATAACACTGTGGGAATCGAACGCACGACCATGTACGTGCAACGCAGGACGAGAGCTGCGTCTATAATCGCTGGACGAACAGGCACTCAAGTATACCGCGGAGGGAGAGACGGAGGAAATGAGGTCAAAGCCGAATAAATGCGATCTCACCTGTTCAACATGACAATGGGCACGTCGGTGCGGGCGTCGGCATCATTCATGTGCAGTTGCGAAATTCACGCCGCTGCTGCAGCTGCAAGCAGTCTCCAGCCGCGCTCACGGTATGGCCCTTCTTTCGCAAGCAACGTTAAAAGAGAGCCCATATATAATACTCCGCAAGTGTCGTCAGTAGGCGAAGCGCTCCTTGCCTTTTTTTTTTTTTTTTAATTTCCAGCTGCTTCCATATACAGCTCAAACGTGCAATATTAGCGCGCTGCGATTATTCCGCGGTGTTATGTATACTTTCACAATTTCGTTTTTTATTGACCAGCAGAGGAAATATTGCGAGGTGACGAGCTGGGCATGATGCGATGCCATTCATACGCACGCACATGCGACTCGTTCCCACCAGCAGGATGTGCTTGCGCAAAACCACCATGTGATAGCTTTCGAGTTTATAAATAAACGTAAACAAGCAAAAAAAATTTTTTTGATGTAGAATGACGCTTTCTATAACGGAACTCGAAGGATATACAAGTGGAAATACGCTTCGACCCAATGTCCGTGCACGCGCAGTTTCGGGGACAAACAGGGCATTAGCCGAACGTGCACTATCGGGTATCTTTCTACGGACGTCCCGAGTAGAGTGCCTCGATGCGCCCCCTCCCCCCCCCCCCGCTTAGAGTGGTGTCAGCATTTGTAAGGGCAGGTGCCGCCTCCTCGGCCTTAGCGGCGGCATGGCCGCCATTTTGACTCCACTCAGTCACTTCTGCGTGTTCGCTGCGCCCGAATAATTGTGCTGGCGCTCGCTACCGTCACCGTAGCGTGTATTGCGTGCCGCAGGGCACTAATCATTGCAGAAACTCTGGAAGCTGTATCGTCTCCTAAGAGACCCGAAATGAAGGCCTCTTCAACAGTGAAAATCAAACATGACAAGTGGCATCCGACAAACAGATCATCCATTCACAGCGTAAGTTTCCAGCCGGTATTCCGCATGCATAATTTGTACTGGCACCAATTTCGTGTAAGCAACAGACACGCTGACGGCTGTATGCTTGATTCTCGTGTGCATGAATCGCGTATTTCACTTCGTAAACATTGCTTGCTGCTCTTGGTTGGTACTGTATCTGCCCTTCATTCTTGGTTTCACTATGTGCGATGAGAACTTTATCATTAAATATACGTTACACGCGTTTCTTTGCAGATGATATCCTTGTTTTTTTTTCGTAATATTCATTTGTGGGAATAAAGCTTTGCGCAGCGGTGGTGTCGTACCCAGTGAAGTTTGAAGAGAGTATGTACGTTCCGGAATCACCATATGATCACGAGAGACGTGGTATACATTGGAGGACTTCGGAAATTTTGAACAGGTTTTTATGTAACTTGCACCTAAGTTTAAGAACTCTGGCATTTCATCTCCATCGAAGTGGGGCCACTGCGGCCGGAATTCGATTACCGACCGTTCGAGCGCCCGAACCATTACAAAGCCACGCAGGTTCTTTCTTTCTACGATCTTTTCCTCGGTTTAGGTACGCCTTCTATGCTGGTGTGATGACCCTTGTAAGAATGTGTGCAGTTCAATTTTTTTTTTTCATTGTTCCTGTACTTCAAGTTTTCTTTTCATCCTGTCTCGAACCATTACGCAGTTGATGTTGTTTTTTTAATCATTTACGGCCACTGCGAAGCAACTAGTGACAGTACTCAGTGAATTCTGCCATGGAGCGTATAATTTGAATTGCTTCTGGCAGCGCTGCATTAATGCGCAAAAATAAATTATTTCTACACTGGATGATAATAGGGGAAACGGCAGGCGTGTACACACGCACACACACTCACCGTCAGTATTTAAACTCTTTCAGCACGCATTATTATTTAAGTAAATAATTTATTTATTAATACTGTGAGCTATCAGGGATCATACGCAAGTGCTTATGCAAACTGTACTCGCAAAGGGTCCATACAATAAAGATGCATGAAGACAAGACGGGGCACCGCTGCGTAGAATGAGCACGCTATGTCACAAAGAAAACAAAACAAGTCAAGTTGTGCGATGAGAAGATCGTGGAGAAATAGTTAATGCAATAAGAAAGGCGTCCGCCTCAGTGGCACCGTGGGCACGGTGCTCGGTTGCTGACGCGAGGCTCGCGCTTTCGATCTAGGCCACGGCGGTCTCAATTTGAATAACGTAAAACACCAGGGGACACCCATGTACTGCGTCAGTGCAGGCAAAAAAAAAAAAACTGATTGTCAAAATTGCTGCAGTCCTGCAATCAGGCGTCATTTTAGAACGTAAAAGCCTCAGATAATAATTAACACTAACAAAGAAAGCATATAAACGACACCACCGATAGAGATTTAGAATCCCCTCTGTGGTAACCAGCGTAGGGATTTGTTTTCAACATGAAAGAGTCAGCGTCTGCCTCTGGCGCATAAATCATGCGCAAGCCGTCAGCTTACATGAAATATGCGCTCCCTGCATCCATTCAGGCAAAATTAACTCTAAAAGATGTCCAAGCTTCAATAAGAAGAAAAGCTCGCTAGCTTGCACATGTTTTCGGGCGTATCAGGGCACCACACGCGCGTTGCGTAGCGGGCTTCGCATACGGTCGAGTTGTGGTGGGGAGGCGCAATGGCGGCGGTCGTAGCAGACGACGCGGGTGTCCTCACCCTCAGCGGAGCGCGCGGGCATCAAGGCACCCTAGTCCCGAGTATACATTATTTGTGGTCTTTCTTTAGCTTCCGTTTAAGTAGTTGTTCTCCAGGAGGCTCAGCTACGAAGAAAATTTCATTCCTCGTGTAGAAACTGTGCTTTTCTCTTGTCTTCGACATATATAAAAGATAACGCTGACATGTCTACACATTTCTTGCGTGCGTAATTTTATAACACAGCTTGAAAAAAAATCAGTTCATTGATATGTTCCTTCTAGTCGGTCGAAGGCCTTAAAGAGAATAGAGAGGGCAGTGTTTATTGCACTTCAACGCGCGTGGTAAACAGACACAATTTATTTAACCTTCCCAGCTGCGTCGGCAGTATATGTACGTTCGCTGTGTCAGATATGTAGGTCTCGAACTGTGGACATACAAGTTTTATCTAATTGAATATTCTAAAGACGTCGTGGTCAAAAGTGCCGTGAATTATTCGTTTCGAGTGATGGTCGCCAAATCTCGCCGCTCTCCCGTACAGCTGGCTTATCATGCGCCAGTATACGCTTGCATGCGCGCACATGTCCATTTGCGAGAGCTATATGGATGGCTCCTCCAGCAGTTCGTTTTAGTTGCGACATATACCACTGCACGTTACATATAATGCCAGCATCGTTCTCATCCGCATAAGTCAACGTCAGCCTTCTACGCAGTCTTACCACCGGAAACTGTCGGTAAAAAAAATATATATGGACCATCTCCCCGAAGGGAACCCTCATGCATGGGATGCGAAGCAGCAGCGGTGCGCATAGCGTTGGCACGGCTGAAACGGGCGTCGACGCGGGTGCTGGAACAACGGTCTGAAGCGAAACTTGCTGTAGCCTTTACTCGAGTAAATGTTTGTTTGAAACGCAAGGGCACGGGAGGCGGGTTGGCTTTGCGTAAGTTTCATAGCAGATAAATGATCCGTAAGAGTGTTTCCACTCGACGTAAGGTCGAGCGTTGCGGGCAGTGGAGTGGGTGAAGTGAGAGAGAAGTGCGTTGCAAGCGCGCGGAGGATCCGGCAGCTGCGTGTGAGGGAGAGAGTGACGTCAGCGCGCAGCTGCGGCGTGACCTACTTGGCACCGCTCCAACACCTGCGGCGAGGGGGACGCGTTGGGGCACGTTCGTACGGACACACGTAGGTGCGGTGTTACACACGTTAGTCAAATTCAGCTTTAGGTTCAAGAGAAATATTCTGCATCATATGCGTGGAGGGGAGTAGGAACCAAATATTGAGGGAGGGTGTTAAGGCCCATACCATTACTCAGAGTGAGCTGTCCTGTAATGTGCTGGATTACCACCATCACTGCTTCTTCCGATATCATCCTGGTTGTTTCGGCTTCTGTACAGCTCTATGTAGAACTCCTCTGCCACCTCAACTATCCTTCCCATATTGGTTACGACATTGCTTTCTTTGTCCCTTAATGCATACATTTAATTTCTGCCTGTGCACAAGTTCGCCTTTACAACTTTTAGGCTTCTGCCACTTTTTACAGCCTGCTCACTTCTTTCCATGTTGTACCTTGTGACATCGGCTACCTTACGCCTATTGATTAACTTCCAAAGCTCCACTAACTCTATTTTGTTGGTACCATTTGATGCTTTTATGGTTTGTCGTGTTCAGTTATGCCATAGCTATGGAACTTCTGTGCTTTTGGAATGCAAGTGGCTCTTATAATAAGGTTTAATGAATTTTTCCAAGGGCCAACTAAACCTTACTAAAGTCAACTTAGTCTGCATTATCCAATATCACTAATTAACACCAGTAATTGTTCTTACATGGCAGCTGTTCAAGCTTGGAGAAGGTTCGTTAGTTGCAAATAAACATCATCATCGTTAACCTGACACAGGCCCTCATTGCCCTCTTGATGTTCTGTTTCGCTCTCATAGAGCACGTGCGTAGACTTTCCATCGCAAGATCTGATAATTCTGATGGGTGAGAGAATGAGTTCAGAAAGAGAAGAAATACAGAGACATAAGAAATGTAGACAGTGAATAAGGGATCCAGCGAAAGAGACAGGAGTAAATACAGATGAAAAGAGATAGAAAAAACAGAGAAATGAAATAAAGAGGAAGACTACCTAGCTTCACAGTTCCATCAGGCTTCGCACTGCTAGTGCGAAGCTGCCTTCAATTTTTGTTTTCGTATATTTTCCAGACTTTCGCAACACCTTCCTTTAGTCACACGAGGTTAGCCTCTGAACTATGGCCTTGTATCGCTAGCAGCTAGGGCCTTAAAGTATCGTCACTTTGAAGGAATGTTTTCAGTAATCTTCATGATTAGCTTTATGACTTCTGCTGCCCAGTGAGCTCATACGTCAAGTTTGGTATTGGTAGGTTCGCTCGAATGCCAAGACCAACCTGCTAAATTCTGGAATGTTGGAAACCCTAGTAGAAACTCGCAAATTGGGTTTACCATTGAACCACGATCATGTATGTTGATCATGTATGTTGAGACCTATATGTTAAGCTCGTATATCAATGCAGTAGAAATCTTTAAATACTGGCCAGTATGAAATTAACTTTAGGTGAACTGATGGATGCTGTCAATATTGAAACTAAGTTTCAGTAGCTTAGTCCAGAGCATCTTTACCTTAAATGCCTTTGTGCACTGCAACAGTTTGATAAGAAGGCCTGAAACAAGGAAGGCTCAAGGTCAAATCTTTTCGTCTTTTATTTGTCATGAGTCAGACTCTAATGACACACCTTCTTTTGCATGTGTATATGTAAAAAATGTACAAGAGACTCAAGTGCACTGGCAAAGCAAAAAGACTCGATCACAAATGCCTGCTCAGAATAGACACGCTATCCAGCAGCACACAATTCGCATGCAGCCCACAACAAAAGGGTTGCAGGCTGCTCACCGACAGACATGTCATCACCATGTGCTGAGTATATATGGCTTACAATGCAAATAAATAAAACAAGTGTTCCTTGAACACTTGCAGACACACACACACACACGTAGTGGAAAACAGTACAAACACATGAAGAAGTGGGAGCATCGCGCATTGTCAATGAGCCTCAAGCACACATAAAAACAAAAATGTGGTGCGGTAATAAAGCGTTTTACAGGAAATGCAGCTTCACATCCAAGCAATTCCCACATGTGCAAATCATGAGTTCTAGTCACATGGTGTACTTGTTACGGCCAGGTTGTTGTAACCCCTAGAGAGTGGCCAGCCAGTTGTATGTTGTACTCTCAAACCTCGTTATAACAAAGTTGCACCTTATATGAAAAGTCAGTTCTATCCAAAAATTTGTTATAAAGGGTTGTTCCTAACACTATATCTAGTGCAATAACATTTTTTGTTTACTTCATTATAACCAATGTCTCGTTATATCGAGGTTTGAGTATAACTCGTTGTGTAGGCATGAACGAAAATCAGGATGACAATTCTAAGCTCCAGGAATCAAATACAGTGTTTGCCGATTTTGATTTGATCAAGCCCAGCTTGAAACGAGTGATCTCACTAGTTTCAAGTCCAAATGATTCATTGCAAAAGCACTTAAAAGTAGGCTGCAATGTTAGCTGAGAAGTAGACTACACAGGTTTGCTTTTCTACTCGAATACAAAGCGCAAGTTTTCTGGTGCTGTGAAAATGACGTTTTATCCCTGCTTCCCTCGCAAAACTTTGTCCATTCCGGCGAAGTCTCTGTGAAGCTAAGCTTTGCTGGTACCTGCAGCTGTATTGAAGCTTGCATCGTGGAATGGTTAAAAAAGTATATTCTGATAGTGAACGTTAAAAATCAACACAAATGTGTTGCATGTGTACCCCTCTGTTTGGCAGAATTTTGGACATAAGTTGCACTTATATCAAGAAAACCTGCAACATGGCAGGACTTAGTACAGCTAATATCAAGGTGGCACAAATTCACACGTGGAGCACTACTACGATAACGATGACTAATGGCTTCGATATTTCCTATAGCTTTGATACCATTTTTTACATGCATGACCAACACCTTGCAGAAAGTGGTCATACAGACTGTTAAATGAAGGCATCAGATTAAGACTGCTTGCTACCTTCTGGCATATGGTGACTTAGTAGCCCACTGTCATAAAGCTTCTCAACAAAATGCTCTTGAAAATCTTTTGTCTGTAATACGTATTGGTATACTGCCCAAACACCTACTTCTTCTTTGGGAATTCATCCAGCATATGAAAGGCAGCATAGCCAAGTAAACTTAGGTTAACAAATGGTTAGATCAATAAGTACACATTAAATTAGCCCTCATATCGATCATTGAAGATGAAGAAAAAGCCCGAAATAACTTTTAAAAATTACAATTGAAGATTAGCATGCTTTACTCGAAAAAATTAAATTTCCATGCATCCTCTTGGTAGATGCCTAGATGTGTTACAAGAATACTTAGGTAAGATATTGAAAATCGGTCATCACAGAAACATTTGCCCTCACACTAAGGAATGACTGCAATAGCTATTTCGTTGCTCTTCTTGTTCTTGACAAAGGGGCTTCAGACAAATATTTAGCCATGTCAAGTAGTCCACAGAAGTGAAAAAACATGCACCCAATGATCCAGCTGACAAAAGGAGAGAGGGAGAAAAAAAATTTGAATTTCAATACGCCCCCAGCAAGCCTAAAGAAACTGCTACAAATGGTACGAAAGATGACAGGCGACAAATACAGCTATTCCTTAAATTCGTCAGGCTGACATTTCAATCAGAGCACTGAATGAGGATTGATGCCCAAGGAAGTCTTGACGCAATGTCGGCATAACAAATTTCCCATCTTCTAATGAACGTATGTGCTTAATACAGCCTTTTGATCTCTCTGAAAATGCCCACAGTCGAAGCTCTTGATATCAAAACATTCCCTCTGCAGCTACAAAAGAGGCAAATGTTGAAAAACAACAACAACAACAATAACAAAACCGAATCTGAAGAATCACAAGCGTAAGACAACAAAAGACACAATCTTTTGAAAACGAACAATCATTATTTCCAAGTGTCCTGACTTTAATGACAGATTCTCAGTTTAGGCTCTTTTTACCACCGAACGCAATATAAACAAGTGTGCGCAGGCATTCAGTCTGAATTATGGCACCTGTCTTGGGGATCCAAAGGGTCTTTTGTATCTCTCTTCCCCTCTGATTGTTTATGTTTTTATTGCCAAGTGCTGTGATAGGAAACAAAAGCATGGGTCCCTTCGTTCTGTCACCATCAGCTGCAGGTGGCTGAGGCGATGCACCTCAGCGCACTATTTTTTTCAAGCATGAATACAGCTAGTTTGCGTAACTAAAGGGCCGGTACTTCAAGCTGCACCCATTTGCTAGGGAGTGAAAGTTTTTTCTCTTCAGAATGAAGGTGGCACTACTACAGGCAGACTTTTCTAAGAGCAAGTGGACAAGAGTTATGGTGGCACCAACAAATGAAAGAAAATGAGGGCTAGTCACGAGGCACTAAGCCTGAAAAGAAATTTTAGCCCAATTCTTGAAAAGTTTATTTCTTTTTGGCGTGTGCATGAAAACAATAGTCTCGGTCAATAGTATGCTGTCCGCTTTTACGTGCAACTAGTGCAGTACTTAAATGTCAAACCCGATTCTGACCAAATTCTGAGCTGTGCAAAAAGCTTTTCATATTGGTCAATAAATCATAAAAAAAGGGGGGGGGGGGGGGTGGAGGTGGAGTTAAACTGCAAGTCCTGTGTCTTCACAAACATTGCTTTGTTGTAGCCGGCTTTTTAAGCTGTGAGACCAGGTTACCGGAAATGCTTCAGCTGGCATCTATCAGTTAGAACCATTACCAAAAATACAAATACTCACGATTTGGAGCTTTTATTTGTCTTAATTTCCGAACGAGAGATCATGTCATGAAGAGTTAGGTGTGGTACTAAGATTTTTCTGTTTGGTGAGGACGATCCCACGATTCTATATTTTTAAACACCAATTGCGCACTTAGGTGATATAGAAATATTAGCCTAGCTTCTATTAATGTTTTATGACTTCCAAATTAGATCCGCAATTAATATCAAACTCAATGTAGGCATAAGTGATATATGAGCACAGTGTCATGACTGCAGTGATAACACTTGTTCCTTTAAAGCGTGCCGGTTTTCCTTCACTACAAAGAAGCAAACCATTTCCATTTGGCAGCGTTACACAATCTACGTTTACTTTTTGTGAAGTAGAGAAATACGCATATATGTATAGCATTGATATTTTGATAGAGAAAGCAGCAGAATTAGAACACAAGCTGTTGATAAGAAAAATTGGCAAATCAAGAGAAAAACTGTGAAATTTAGGATGTAGCACACACACTGTAACATACAGCATTTTCTTACAACCAAAGCTCCTTTGTTTGTTATCCGCAACTACCCTGCAGATAGATTTGTTTTCAGCTGTGATGCGGCTCATCTAGACAAAAATCTCCAAGAGACATTTGAAGGTGCTATCATAGTAGTGAGGAGAGAAAAAAAAGGGAAAAAAAAAACTGACAACTTGCAACATGCCACCAGGGTCACAACACACGAAACAAAGAGTTCAATCAATGAATCTTAAAAACGGCACAGTTGTGCATTAAAAGAGTTTCCTGGGGGGGGGGGTGATCGATGCATACGCTGGTGTGCTATTTACAGGATGTGATAAATGACGTGACAATAGTAAGAGATGCATCTTTGATACCATCTAACAGCTTCACCCGCACAACAGCCACCGGAGAGCTCATTCCTTTTGCGAATAATTTCAGAGGGCTTTCAAACCAACCAGCACTAAAATACACTATCTTGATCAGCTCAGCGGCGACAACTCACAAGCGGAGTCAGCTGGCCTTGCAGATTTATATTATCCCTCGTTTCAGCTGTTGTTATTTCAATCCAATTTCAATTTATTTACCAGAAAAACAATCTAGAGGAGACCTGGGCGAAAAGCTGTCACAACAGCTTGACGAAGGCCCGGAGTCCCTTAAATGGCCATTGCACATATGTGACGCATGTCACCAAGTGTTCTTACATAGCATTCGCATCGAAAGCATTATACACAGAGATCACCACACATCACACGTACGCATAAAATGTAACAATGACACTTCGTACAAGAATACAGGGTAATGAGTTTTATCTTATAAAGATAAAAAGTAGTCGTGCAGATGTTTTTTATTTATGGCGGTTGTGTGTTTGTACCAGTTGACTATGGTTCAAATATTACTAGTTAGTGATTGCAAGCTGTAGTTATTCTGGGACCAAGGTACCTTCCATACTTCAGGGTTTCTTGTGTGTTTCGTATTGTGCGGTTCTAGCTTAGCAAGTGGCACAAAGTAATTTTAAAAATTTTTGGATGAGAAATACATTTTTATAATAATGTATATTCATATAACCTGTCAAAGTGGTGTAATTTGCGTTTGAGAAATATACCATGAACTCTGAAATATCCTGTGCACAAGTCATGATATGATAATGAGGCATGTTGTGGTATGGGACTTGGGATCGAAAGATCATGCAAACATCATGAAACACCGCCAAACGACGTGAAATCGCGGATTACAACATTTTGTAAGAGTTTGCTTGCGTGAACATAAGGTCTGAATACTCAGACGTTCTTGCATCGACTGATGTGGCCACGAATTAAACCCGAGCCCTCATGTTCAAAAACTCAATCTTACAGCTAATCTCACAGCCAGCGTGCACGCAATCGTTAATGAACATACAGTAAACGGAACCTGAAGGAACCGCAAAAATATGTTCCATTTACTGAGCGATGAACATGGGTGCAGAATACAAGCTCGTAACCAAGCATTGCAAAGGCAATAGTTCCGTTTAACCAGTAGTTCCGTTTAACAGATTTCCGTTTACTGAGATATTACTGTACATTGCAATCAACAGAGGCATTACACTGTGCTGCACGAAGACTCGGTCCAGGATATGTTTTTTTTTTTTGTCCGACGTCAATCAAGCTTGGTCAATGTTTCCTGGCAAGAAAAGTTTGCAAAACAGCTGCACAAATGTTTTCTTCCTCTCTCTCTTTGATCTCTGAAATCACTTGAAATGCATGCTTATATCAAGTAGTTTTCTGGTGGCTGTAGTACGACTGAAGCCGAACATGCTGTTTTTAGGCAGCAGATTCATTTTCCCCGTGTGTCTCTATATGTACAAGAGTGCCGCCACATGGTGCATTGCGCACTTATACATGTAGTTTCAATACTGACTTTGGGAGGAAAAAAGAAAGGCATGCATAAAAAGGCGCAACCTTCACATCTCGCAATATACTTATGAATGCATTCGGTTTCTTGCATCAGTTGCCTTTGGCATCGGTTTCATAGGGAAGCTCATAACAGCGCTGTGCTTCTCGCATCACTGCAAAAGCTTGTGGCACTTGATACTCTTTCACCCAACTCACGTCTCATCGTCATCATCTTTCTTCGAAGTAAAAATCCCAGCACAATATTCACAGGGTCCCAAATACACATGCGAAGAAGGAGAGCTATCCACCTCTCTGGAAGTCCAAGAAATCTCAACGAAAATCAGCCTCCTCCTCTTCTCTTTGCAAGCCCACTTGTTCCCTCTAATTGACTGTCGAGAGAAAGCATTAATCGTAGTGCAATGGCAATAACGAAAAGCACCAAGAAGAATCAACAAGTAAACATTAAAACCTACGAGTTGGGCATCAGAAAACCATTACTGGGGAAGGTGGTGACAACCCAGAAAATACAATGGCAATTTGTGCGGCTGCGACAGCTAGTTATGTTAGCTAATTATTGCAATGCTACAAACGAGGCAAATAGCACCATACTTCCTGGGCTGTGCAGGCATAAACAATGAAAAGTTTTCCAATAATAATCGCATGACAAAATCAGCTCTGCAATAATTGCTGCTGCTCACAAGCAACGTTACCAGCTTGTACTTATAACAGGTGACTTGAAGCTGAATGCTGGCTGAGAAAGTTAGGCTGGCTGCTTTTGAATGCCTCGATTGGCGAGCCCAAAAATCTGATAGGCTTGCCTTTTGACTTTAAGAGCCTCAGTGATAGCGGTTCTAAGAGGCTTCACGACCAACATATATGCAGCCAAGCAAAAAAGATGGACACATTCATTTTTGCTAGCCTACTGTGTACTGGTTCCAAATGAGGTAGAAGAAACAATTTGAAGTCGAAAGCTCTCCTTACTGCCTAGTGTCGCGAATTTGCAACATACCCAAAAACTTCGAGCAAGCAAGTCAGGGAATGCGTGCCGTCTTTATTGCGGGCTGTCAATTACACCCGGGGAATGTAGCTTTCAGCATAAAAAATCTAGCTCTGTCTCGTGTAATGTATTTTATGCTAAACTCAATTGTTTTGTAGCTGATGGCCGAGAGCGCGAGCACTTCTCTGTGCAAGCACGCTCGTGTGCTTGTGCAAGCACGCTCACTTCTCTGTTCTTTTTCGCCTGGCTGACACAAGTTTTATCTTCATAGTTTTAGCACCACGTCTGAGGAATGTAGTAAAATGATGTCAAAATACAGTTTTACCTTGAGGGGAGTTTTCTATCATGTATTTTTAACCTGCGCTTCAGAGTTTATTTTGTTTATTTGGTGTGTACGCTCTCAAGATGTGGTACACACTACATGTTGCGTAGTTTTGAAGTATATTTTTCATTGCAAGGTCCTCGCTTTTGTGGCATGTGGTGAATTTGCGACATACATAAAAGTACACATTTAAGGTGCATTTTAGATAACTGTGGAATCATTTTAAGGGTGCTATCTAAAGCTGGAAAATGAAAACAATTTTTATTTTTCTTCAGTAGTTCCATAATTCAGGCATTAAAGGGTTAAAAAGCATTTTTGCTTTCAAGTTAAAATTGGCTTCTGCAGGCGCATAGCACAATAGGTGCTGACACTAGTCCAGGAAGTATGGTACTTTCAATATTGGAACCTCTCGGAAACTATCTTTTGGAAAGAATAGGCTAGCGGAATTTAGTGCATTGCCGTTTTGTGAGCAGCCGCTTGTACTAAATTGCTGGTCTGCTACCTTGTGGAGTAGGTACTTAGCTACTCTCTTAAGACACTTGTCGTGACAGCAGTTCATGGCTCATGCAATGCACAACTTGCGAGTGAGGAAGGCAGAGGAGCACTGTTCAAGACTAGCATGACAGGAAAGAAGGAGAGGCGACAGCTGCTAGGCCACAAAGAGAAAGGCGTGCATTCAGAAAGAGGCACTGTACAAGCCATATAACTGCTGCTACAGTGCAGTGTTGCTAGGAATGCCATTTGCAGTCGGCTGAAACGGTTGGGCAAATAAAATCTTAGCACTGAAAGGACACATAGGAAGGCTAGCAGGACCTGATACACAAGGCTGTCGTAATGTCCTGTGTTTATGCTCAATAACCACACTGCAAACATGGCTTTGTAATGTTCGGAATCATCAGTGTAACGTCCCAATAAAAGACAAGGGCCTAAACACTGCACTTCACCTCCTATCAACCCACATGTGCATCAAAGCGATGTATAAAATAATGCATTTCCCACTGTAAACATATACAACTTTTATCTCTACCTTGCATATGAAGACCAACCACAGGACTCACGCAGTTGACATAGCTCTATCACTCCCATTGGCTCAGCACCGAAATGAAAGCAGGCCAAGTGGACTGTGAAATAATGACTGGATCTTGGACTGCAGTCGATAACATGGATGCCAGACACCAATACTTGGCATACACCGGTTTCAAGCAATGGTGCACTCAAAAACAGCAATGATGGGTTCGACTACCTGAGACCCTGGTTGCATTTGATAAACATCAGGTTTTCAAATGTGACTCCATTAAGCCGGAAGTCAGCGGGGTTGGCAACCTTGCCACCCACACGGCACATGCGGAGAATGTGAGCTGCTGTGGCTGGCACGCTCAGCAGCCGAGAGGCCAGCTGAGCCAGCTTTGGGTACTGACCCTGGTGCTGGCGCCAAAAGTCAAGGGGGCACCCGGTCTCGGGCAAGCACGGCGTTGCCAGGTAGCTGCTCACCTCCCAGCACTGCGGAGCAGCTTGGTGCTGAGGTCCTTCAGTGGAGGACCCTCCCCCCGGGCTCATGTAGCGGAACAACTTGCTTTGGCGACGCTCACATGGGGGCTCATCGCACTCGGGCGGCGATGTTGTGTCTCGATCTCCATCAGCCTCCTGCACCTTGGTGCTCAGCAGTGCTGCTAACCTCTGCCGTTCCTCTCCCTCTTGTGCGCACCAGCGGAGCTTGAACCGGGGATCTAACATGGAGCACAGTACAAAGGTCTCGCTCCCTTCGAACTTAGCTAGGTGAGTGGTCAATGCCGCGACGAGCCGGCCTGCGGCCGATACCAGCCGAAAAGGTCGGGCTGCTTCGAGGTGGGCGCGCAGCCCGCGGATGCAAGGCACAACATAACTTGCCGTCACACGGCCTTCACCACGGCTGAGGTGAAAGGCCTCCTCGAAGGGCTCCATTAGCTCGGAGAGCTCCCGGAGGGTCTCGAGGTCGTCGGGTGTGAAGCCCAGGGCAGGTGCAGCGCCCTGCAGCATTTCGAGGGGTGATGCAGCAGTGGCCCGAACCACCCGCAGCTGCCCGTGCCAGGTGGAGCAGCCGGATTCAACAGCTTGGCGGACTGAGTCCAAAGTTCCTTGTGGCAGGCCTCGAGCCAACTCAACGAGTCCACTGACCTGGAAATGTGTGAAACCCATGAACGTACGCTGTGCAGCAGGCATAATTTCCCGAAAAGACTTCTACCAGAATCAAAATGATTATTTACATACCTAGGTTTCAGAAGGGAAACCGGACAAAACCCGACAACCAGTAGCTTGACTAGGTCTAGAAACCCCGAGCACACATAAGGTGTGCTTTACCAGGCTGTGCAGTAGCGCATCAGTAAAGCAAATTAAGCTTTGTGGCTGATTTTATGTTGACGGATATGCTACAATATCAAAGCTACGACCAATAAAAAAAGACAGAGACATGCTGAACTTACGCTTCAAAACAGCAGTACAATGCCGGACTTAACCAGGAAATGCGTACAGATAATGTTACATGGAGTGAACACGAGAAGCTACATTTACAAGTTTGTATACACATGGATGCACAGGAATTCGGCCAGTAAGCAACAGTCCATGCTAGTCTGTTGTTTTTCTCGCAACTGGCCTTTTAGTCGTCGTACGCGCTGCTACCAGTATTACAGTCAGTCAACACAATAAAGGGTGTTAGTGTGCTCAGCACATGGAGTAATTTGCACCTTGCGAGGATATGACAAACTGTTACCATTCTCGTATTTACAAAGACCACAGATGGCCTCGGCTGACGTGAAAATGCATGGCTAGTGTGCCAAATAAGTGTGCAATCAATAAAGAAATGCATTCATTGTGCACAATGAACAACGCAATGCCTGCAGCAAACCAACCTTGTTAACTGCTGCCTCTAGATGAAGGTCATCATGCAGGCCATCAGCCACACAAGTCTGCAATGCTTCTGCAAAGCAGCCCAAACCATCTACAAAAAGTGGCCCAAGGTCTTTAGAGTCCAGGCTCAGCAAGTTGCCAGGCAAGGGTCTCCAGTCCCCGTCGCTGGCTCCCGGCAGAGCCCCCTCCGACCCTGGAAGAGCGGCGCCTTCTTCGCATGCTGAGAAGCCGGGAAGGCACGTCTGGAAGCTGCGAACGACACTCGCCGCAGTGTACACGGCAGCATGTGCCACTTTTTCGCCCAGTCCGTACTGTGCTAGTGCTTCAGCCATCAGCTGCTGCACGCTTTCAGCAGGGTCTGCATCTACAAAGTAGCGCCCGGCAAGGAACACTGTGCGCAGGCGCCAGTTGAGGATGAAGTGTGCTGACACACTCACGCAGGATGTGGATCCGAGCCAAACATCCTGTGGAAAATGTACAGAGACGTCATTTGAATAAAATTATTACTTGTATCGATTTGCCACTACTGAGCTAACCAGAAATAAACATATTTGCACAGATTTCACAATTTGCACAGATTTCAAGAAGAACTGATTTTGCGAGGTTTCTTCTATTACAACTCCCGAGACAGTGCGCTGCCTTTATATTTGTACCATATGTTGAAGTGCCATGTTACTAAACATAGGAATCAATGTGTGGAACAATACAGCCTTTCATACAACTTATTGGTAGGCATGTGCCAACATGAGAAAATTTTGAACAGTGAATCATATAGCTGATATTAAGACTACCAAACTTCATCAAATGCACCCCTCTTGCCCCAATTTTGAAAAAATAACAGAGCGAAAAGTTCATATTTCTTGTTTCCCATCTCTAGACTGCCTAAACCAAATGCACAGACCAATAAAAAAAAATTTTGTTGCCATTCTTGGCAAAGTTATGATGACGAGATGATGTTGCTACTCAATGTTCACAACATAATACGTCACAAAGTTGTCTATAGCATACATGTTCTTGATGGTACTCCAATACTCCTACTCTGCACCAAAATGGCTATTTTCTTGAACATTTCGTTTAATTTTCATATAATGGCTAACACTTGTAAAACAGATGGTAAAAAAGTAGCATGTTAAATATACTATAATTGAATATACAATAAGCAGCCATCGGTCGGCAAGCTCACACGAGTTGGCTTGCGCACACTCACTCAGACTCTGGGAGATGATTTAGACTCCAACCAAAAGTTTTGAAGAAACCCCAATACGAAAATACTAAAACGCCAATCAACGAAAATATGAAAACCTCAATCAACCTTAATTGGCAGCCCCCCCGAAACGCGTACCGGTTCCATACGTTCAGGAAACCAGCGAGATGTTGGCGCGGATCTTCAAGAAGGAAGGGGTTCGCATCGCGCACGTGTTTTCTTCCGTGCACCGAGTGCCCTTCTTTGTATACCGGGGAGACGAAAACCTACCGGAACGACTGAAGCAACACGCCAACGATGTGCGGAAGCTCTACAAAGAGCGCAGCGCAGTGGCCGAACATGCGGAGACGTTGGATCACGGGATAAATTTTGAAGCGACGGCCATCCTTGAAAGCGAGCCGAACTGGAGGAGAAGGTTATTACTCGAGTCGCGGCACATACAGGGGACAGCCCATAACATCAACCGCTTTCTCAGAACCCGTCCCCCAGTGTATACACATGGACTGCGCTACAATGCAAAATGAGAGAGAGAGGGCTCTCGCTCGCTGGATTCCGTGCCGACCGATTGTGCGCCCGCGCGCGACCTTCGGCGTCACCGTAGCTCTGGCCGACTGGGCTCGCCCTACGTCACCTCCTGCCGCCGCCGACCTTCGACGACAGTGAAGCTCTGACTTACTGGACCTGCTCTACGCCATCTACAGACGCCGACAACATCTCTCGCAAGTGTACCCCGTCCTCGGGCTCTAGTGACAGTGCTTCCATCTTTCCTGTCTCTCCTATCCCCTCAGTTTGTTGTTGCTTCTTCTTCCTCTTTTCTATACCTTTACTCCTAACTTTTATATCCCTCCTCACCCCCATCCCTTGTGGGCCCTGTGGCAGTGTCGCTCACTGAAGCAGACAAAAACGGGGCTCACTTTTCTCTTCCTTTCTCTTTCTCAAGAACCACTACGCCGAGAGAGAGAGAGGGGGGTCATTATCCCCCCCCCCCCCCCCCGGAGTGCTTTGAAAACGCCGCTGCTACGTAGCTCAGCAGTAACCCCTGAGGAAGGAACGAAGTCGGTTTCGAAACGTCGGGTTTCTTCAAAACTTTTGGTTGGAGTCTAAATCATCTTCCAGTTTCATACCCAACCAGACAGGCTTCTGTCGAATGTTTACATTCAAGTCACTCAGACTCGGATCGAGTTGCAAGTCTGAGTGAGTCCGGTTGAGCTAAAATATTCATGAGTTTTCAGTCGGTGTGAGCCTCAAGTGCAACCTACATTTCTTGAGTGAGTTTGGGAGAGCTCAACTTCCCATTGCCGACCTATAATCTTATCTACTCACCTATCAGCATTAGTATTAGCCTTATATTGGCTTACATTTGTACTTAAGTCTGTTCACACATATCTTAACACACTAGTGCTCATGCGCCACATACCGTATTTACTCGCGTAATGAAACCACTTTTTTTTTTTTTTTTCAAAAAAGTTGACGCGAATGTGGGAGGAGGGTTCATTACGCGAGAGAAAAAAGTCACAGGAGTTTGAAAATTTTGTGAAAATTTGCATGATTGCAGTAAAAATTTTGCCTGATTGTTTTGGCCCACAAAATGCGTGACAGATCTTTGTTGTAGCCCAAAGCTCTTCCTGTTTTTCCCTGTAACGAACACGGGCAAATCGATGCAGAATTGTTGCCTAGCCGCTTGGTTCTCATGCTTCAGTGCATGCAGCCATGTAGTTAGCATTACTGGCTGAACACGCCGCTTCGCAGGAGGTGTCCAACTAAATTTACTATGACAAACCAGATAACAAAAACGCAGCGTCAAATGGCGGCGCACAAACGCTGCGGGCGCCTAAACTGCCATCAGCGCAGTGGCCGCGGCTGTGCTTTGCCTGGCCTTTGAGATGGGGGGTGGGCGGCGTAAAAACACACCATGGGCCCGTCATCAGATCACTTTGAAGGAATATAGTCCTCAATAGACTTTTTCCGACTCTTCCTTACGCGGATGACTGCTTTTTCAGCTGCAGCAGCTATTTCGAGTTCGTCCTCGCCGTCATCGTAAGCACCAAAGAAGCAGCACAGCAGATCCGTCACATCCAGCGCTTGCGCAGGCGTCGATACGTCGGGCTCGCAAACATTCGGCTCCGGGGTGTTGACACATATGTTACTGTCGTCATGCACGCTCGTCACCACGGGCACGATTTCCGCATCTTACAACTCTTCGGTTGTCATCGCGTCAGCATCGGCACCGACGTACATGCAGAAAGCGTTGCACTCAGGCACAATGCCAGCGTCAAAGAGAGCGTCCGACAACGTCTCGGTCTGGTCGCCCGCGGCACCCACACATCGCCGAAATTTTCGGCCACTTTTTTTTCCTTCATGCCAGACTAAAGGGCTTTCAACATTGCCGCTTTCTGCTCGATTGTCATATTTTTGCGCTTACGTTTGCCCCTGCCATTGTCCATCTCGTGTCTATCGGCATATATTGATAAAGGTGGTGTTGCTCTTCCACAGCGAATGACAAAGAAGAAAGCCACAATTTCCGCTGCCCCGAAGGTGCGTGAGGCCCCAGCGCGGAGTTGAAGGGGAGAAGGAGGTCAGATGTGTGGGCGGGTCAACGAGTTCTACAGCAGAGGGGAAGCTGGCTGATGTGCACGCTCGAGTGAGTTGCTGCGCGGGCGAGTCTATTAGTTCCGGAAAAGAAGGGAAGCAGGGAGACTTGCTCCCACATGCGTGTTGGCAAGCAGCTCCTGGGAAGCGCAAGGCGCGAGTTTTGAATGACCGCGGCCGTGATGAGAGGTAAACCGTCCTGCACTATAAGATATTGAGAATCGACGTATGCCAAAATGATCAGTAAATGCTCATTGTGAACGAGGAGTGGTCCGTTATATCCATTGTGGGGAAATTTGTGCTTCATTAAAACAAGGTTTTAAATACAAGGGCATCTATAGGAATTTCAAGGGAAATTACAATTGCTTCATTATATTCATTAGTATATCATATCCCACTTCGTTATAACAATGTTCTACTGCATCACTCATGCGTGCTGCTGGTGGTGGTTCGTTGCTACCGCTGTCGTTCGTCGAAGCATCTCTCCCCGGCACTACTCGATAGGGGTCTGATTTCCGCGCACGCATGCAAGCCAAAATTCATTCCTTTAACCTGCTCCAGTAGTCAAGCGATAACATTTTGAAGCCGTCCAACTACGGCAGCATGTGAAGTACCATGCGTGAAGTGTCGACCACATGTAAACACGTCGTTTCGTTTTTGAAGACATGGCTTAGCTCGACTTTGCCTAAGTCGAAAAAACAGCCCCGAGAAAGTGCTGGAACTCCTGTAAAATAATTTAGCACACTAGAAAGTAGTGATCGCAGAACTGCAGGCTTGACAAACGCAACATCACGTGTGTGTACTTAGGGTTTCACTTTTCAACACTGCTGGCGTTACACTGGCATATAATCGCTTTCGCGATCACATCCACTGTTTGCAGCTTAAGACTGCACAATCGCCGCAAATCAAAAATTCCAATTATAAATGTTCTACAGCATTTTCCGCATTATCATTCCGTGATTACAAACTCAGACCGGTAAGCTTTCCATTGCACTTCAGAAAACGGGTGCCATAAATATTGGTTGTGGGTCTCTTAAAATTTTTTTTTTCAGAGGACCAAGATGGGGGGTGGGTTCACTATGCGAGCGTGTTCAGTACTCGAGTAAATATGGTAGATGTTTACTGATGAGAGGTATGAGTTGGTGGAAAGGGAGGGTGCCAAGATATTTCTCCCCCAAGCTCTTTCATGGGAAATTCTTTATAGCAATATCTCACATGAGTTGAATATTGCATAAAAACGTCCTTATTATATTGCTACCACTAATAACTCGTATCTGAAGCTACAAAATCAAAAGGCGTATCGTAGAGCACCAATTAGGTAAGATATGGGCATTAAAAAGCATATGCATCATGATAGGAAAAGCTAATTTTATACTAGCAGACTCGTGATCCGACTCACTCACGGCGAGTCTGAGTGAGTCCGGTAGAGCAATATGTTGGTGAGATTGAGTCTCAGTGTGTTTGGATGATAAAAACTTTAGTGAGTCTGAGTCCGAGTCAGTTAAGTATTAAAGAATGTCAGAGTCAGACTTCGAGCGAGCTCTTGGAGAAAATGTGTTATGTGAGTGAGTCTGAGTGAGTTTCAATGTCTTTGTTGACCTGTGTAAACAGCTGATGCACGCGTAACATCATTTAAAGCGGCCCTGCAACATGGTCAGAAAACGCTGCCGATCGGTAGTAGAGGCTCCCGACAACATGCAAGCCAAATACTACAGTGCAGCACGTGGCCTGGAATTCACTATAAATGATCAAAGTCAGCTAAAAATAGGTTTCTGTTCTCTCAACAAATCACGGAAAAGAAGCCCAGTAAGCCCATCTATCAGCCATTAGCTGATTTGAACATGATGCGCTCAGTTGTTACAGAGGTCGCCGCAAGAGGCCGTCACTTGTCCACGCGCGCGCGCGCGCGATTGCACCGGAAAAGTTGCATATTCGAAGAAAAAAAAAAAATGCTCAAGGCGATGGAGGCGCGAGTGACGTTTTTTGTTTGCCCCTCCCATCCCTCCCTACTCAGCTTCCAGTGCTTTTGTCGGGACGAGAGAAAAGAAAATATGATTGCAGCGTGTGACAAATTTTTGTAACTCTGCTCGTACTGGATGGATTCTTAAAATTTTTGTGGCGTTCAATTTGTGAAACAATATGCTTTTCCAGTGAATTAATTTCATGGTTACTGAGAAAAGTGTTTCAGGGCCCCTCTAACTGGCACTCAGCTTAGAAGACACTGAAGTGCCCATGTTAGGCAGTTGTAATTACAAATGATGGTGCATTCGACTGGTTGTTTCCGAGCATTCCCGAGTGCTCTGGCATTGTGTGTCATGCTTGGCTGGTGAAAATTGAGGGTCCTGGATATGTTCAGCTGGTTCCTTCATAGCATCACGCTCAACTCTGAGCACTCTGAAGCAGTCTCGCCTTGACCTCAGGAGGGAAACTGGTATTGTATCAAGACTGCATGCTTTATCTGTTTGCAATGTTTCATTTGTTTGCAACAGAAGCAGTGATAACATATATTCTCTGGCTTGGATCAAAAGTGAGCTCTATATTCTAGCAATCCTAGTGAAAGTACCACAGTGCCCAGATGAATATACCTCAAGTTCCACTGCCGTACAGCTCGAAGGCAGTTGAAAGTGCGTGGTGTTACAGCGACTTCTGAAGTGCTACAAATGACGATGACACGTATGTATAAAATCTTATGGCATATTTCATTGGAAGGTTAAGAGTGGCCGCCAAAACCCTGTAGTGAGCACTCCGAATGCATCAAGGTAAATCTACCAGTGGAACATGGAAGTTCTCCACATGTGATTACACCATAAGGTAGTTACAAACATGTCATATGAATCGGTTCTGTAAATTATTCTTGCTACCTCTTTGTATGTTTCCACAGCAACCACTGTTGCCATTTAAAAGTGTGAACATGGTAGATGGCGGAATGACAGAAGTGATGTCTGCTGCTCATCCTATTTTTGCCCAAATCTGCGACTTTGCAGCAGAGAAGCGAGAGCAGCCTGGCGTGACACAAGCTTTTCTGAAGCGACCAGTTAAATGCACGAGCCCACTCCAGACCGCCATACGGATTCGTTGCCGCAAAGCATGAAGTCCTGCTCAGATTGACCAGTGAAAAGTGACACTGGGCTCCAAACCTGTGTGAGGGCGACGCTCTGAGCCGTCTCGAGCAGTAGCATGGCACGCTGCTGCAGCCCCCAGCGGCGGCCAGGCAGCAGACCGTAGACCAGCTGCGATGCCGTGGGCGGCTCGTAGCTCGTGTCAAGCAGGCTCAGCAACCGTCGGAACTCGCGCGTGTCCACAATGCCTGGGTCAAGCAGGCTGCCTGCCAGCAGGCTGACCAGTGCGTCCGTCACCTGCTGCTGCCGCTGGTCTACGTACTGCTGCACTGAGCCTAGCTGGCTGCTTCCACTGCTGCCCATCAACTGGGGCATGCTGGCCACCTCCATCATTCGGCCAGCGCTGCCATTGTCATGGTACACGCCAGGGTGCTTGCGCTGCATAGGAATGACAAACTTGTCAATGTACTATTCACGCAGAGGGGTTGGGCTGGTGTGGTTTAGTGCACTAGCATTTATTTATTTATTGTACCCTCAAGGCTCGAAGGTATTACAGAGGGGAGTGGTAAACTAGAAATTGTAAAAGAATTGGGTAGTAATATAATACAAGAAAATAAAATAATAGTGCAAAAAAAAAAAAACATACGAGTAATACCAGTACATACAGTGAAGTTAGGAAATGCTTGCCTAATGCTAACATGAACACGAGGTAAGATTACATTATTTATATGTATACAATTTCAGCTAATTTGTGATTAATTACTGAACTGCAAAAGGGACACCAAAGAGGAAAATAATTTTGCTCACATTATACTACACTTCGTACATCAGGTCAACGCTATGAAAGCTAGCAAGACTTCTTGCAGTATATGTGTACGAAATTATTTTTTTTGTTATTCCTTTAAGACAGTAATAAATGGTGGTGCTTTGTGCCTTGGAAATACACAAACCCCATTATTTATACTGTTTTCAGTAGGTTGTCTTGGGTCGTCAGCATCTTTTTGTTCTTGTATCATCACCTTTGCAATCAGTTCTTGTAATGCATAGCCGGAGGAGCCAATCACAAAAGCCACATTTACAATGACCAAATCAAGGCGTGAGACAGGCAACTCGCACATTTTGCTGGTTGAACACCTTGCATAGCTTTTCTAGCACCTTGCTTTTACAACACCTTGCTTTTACAGCACCTTGCTTTTACAGTACTGCATCTGATGTATGAAATGAACTATAACAAGCTAACCTTTCCCCAATATGAAAATAGTATAAAAAGGTATACAAGTGGCACTGCTATTACGAGATATCTGCACATACCTGCAAATTACATTGTGGCTGATGAAAGCCAGACACTTAACATGGCAAGTCTCAGAAAATTTTATAAAGCAATTGTGACAAAAATACAAAAACAGAAAATAATTTTTACAACCCTATGGTGACACTGACATCAGGAAGTTTCCGAGCGAAATTCAGAAGTGCACCATTGACCTTCACCTCATATTCTAATAATCAAACTATAATGGTGAAAATCAATGTGATAGTGTTCTCAAAGAATAATGTATCTGTCTAACGTATAATGTCAGCTGCCAGCTAGTAAAAAGATCATGTGCTACGTGACGCCTACAGGCAAAAAAATGAGTCCCATACTTGCTGCAGTGGCAACAGGTGGCATTGACTGACACTCCCACGTTTATATGCACATACATACCCCATAAAGTGGATGGGGCTGGATAGCCGCCTTGGTAACTCAATTGGTAGAGTATCGGACGCGTTATTCGAAGGTCGTAGGTTCGGTCCTTGCCCCCAGCAAGTTATCTTTTCATCCACTTTTCTTTCATCACAATTACATTACAACTACTTCTAATAACATCCCCTATACTTTCCTTGGCATAACGGTCTGTCAGTCCTCATTAATATTGTTTCTGAGAAAGAAAACGAGCCCTTAAATTTACCCTTCTTTCCTAAATTGATTTTGTGCTTCATGTTGGTACCCTTTTAAAAATGCACTCAGAATCATACAATGCTCTGCCTGCTACAGCATGTGGTGAACATTTGCTCAATTTGAAGAGTGACTCGTTACAGCTCCCAGTAGCAAATGATAAGGACAGTAAGCACTTGTTCTTGGCTTTACGGCCTGCCTTTTCTTTCATTTTGCAATGCACCACTTGGTACATGGAAGAGCCGTCCAGCCTAACTTTCTACTGTTACAAGTTGCAGTTTTAATTCCTATAAATTGTAAGCCTGCCACTATTAGGATAATACATTGAAACAATACTCATGAAGCTACAGATATGTGAAATTAGAAACTTGTCGCTGAAGTAGGCGCACAAAAAGTTTTATCATCACAACTTCTTTCGTGTTCGGGCTAATGCATCTGTGTTTGTTATTTATGGAAGGCAGGAGAGCGTGCTCAGTTATCTACCTCAGCCTGGCACCCTATGCAACATCAGATCAAAATTGAAACAATTGTGCTGGCGCCATGTGTTGCTGTCATAAAAAAAAAAAATCGTATTCAGATGCGCTATTGTAAAAGCTCCTCAAATGCACACTCACACAGTTTGACCGCGCTGTCTATGTAAGGTATTGAACTTCATCAGTCACCATTACTACAACTAATAATCGTGCTGTTCTCGCGAAAAATGTAAGAATGCTAGTACTACATAGCGCTAATGACCGTAAGTGCGCATATAGTGCGGGTACATAGACAACAGCAATACATGATTACATATGTCATGGCTCACAGTTGAATATTCTAATCTTATTAATTCAACAGCTCGACTTGAGTCGAAATCAAAGGCAGCTAAATAAAACGAGCCGGCGGGGGAAATTACTTTCATTACAGCAGGAAAGGGGCGCGGGGGATCGACGAATTGCGCCCCGCCGGATTCAATTACGTCCCTGCCTAATTAACGCGGTATTTGCTGCGCCGCGCCATGAGGAAGGTTAATTAGACAAAACCAATTAAAACTATGCTATCGATTGGGGGGCACCAAATGTCGCGGCGCGTCTGCAGGGTGCTCATCGCCGCCAACTTCGCCTACGACGGCTCCCGAAATACGTGTCGACCTTCAGATCGCACACATTACCGGCATACGCATAGTCCTTTCGACATGCGGGTTATCGAGACCTGCCTTCCAGCGGTTGTTACCAAGAACAAACAATGCTTCCAAGCGCTCGCTACACAGCGGAGTCCTGCCCCACAACGTGAGCAAAAAGAAACTTCCATGCGCTAACGATGCGCGGCTTGCAACTATTGCGACGCGAGCGGCTGGTGGCGACGGCAGGCGAAAAATGCAAAATCCGAGACGCATAGAGACAAAGGGGACATCAATTAATTAGAGACCACCGCGGCGGCTACCGCGTCACAGAGTCGAGAACATCCTGTGTTTACGTTCGCGAATCCCAGACTGCTCCACTCACTCCCGCTCTCGTTTGGCACAGCCGATTGTCAGGACTTGAAACAAAACAACGAGGCTCGCGCCTAGCTTGCCAGATGTATGACGCGCGAGCCAGACGCTGGGGAGGTGGGAGACCATCATGCCATCATTTATAGAAGCGGGGGCTTTTTCAACAACGCTCAACTACGGCGTGACGTGCGTCCGCGCTGCGCCGACGGATCGTGCAAAAGAACGTTGCCACGCGATGAGAAGGAACTCGCCTTCATGTGCGATATCAGGTTCGATGTGGCTCGGCGGGACGCGCTGATGGAGGTGTTGCAAACTTTGCATATCGCCCTGAAGTTTCCTTCCTCGGGCAGTGGGAACTCGGTGACATAGTACTCGAAGATGGGCGGCCGGCCGCCGCACCGGTTCCAGCTGCCTAGGGCCATGACGACGTTCCTAGCGCCGGTCGCATACGCCCGACGCTGGCCGACGATGCAGGGAACGGTTCGAAGCTGAGCCGGCAGCCTGCGTCCTGCCTACTGTCATTATTGCGTTAGGTTTAGGTGCAGTAATGAAGAAGTCATCATCAAATTTTCCTTACGCGACCTCATTGGCTGTTCGCGGCAAAATAGTATTGCTCAACGCGAACGCTTGACAGGACGCTCGTCTGGAAATAACGGCGGCCGGGTGGACGCGCCCGCGTTGTGCGGCTTATATGCGAGGAAGCTCGAACTTTCTGCGGTCCCAGTCGCCGATCTCCAGTCACCATGGTATTGCATCTTTGACTCAACTAATAGTTTACTAAAGTGGTAGAAAACGTCGAATACCACATCTATCGGTTTACAAAATGAACTTGTAAGCTTCCACAGATTTCATGTTTTAATAAAAAGTACACTCGCTTGTAAAAGGCCGTCGCTGAACTATTTTAGATCTTGTAGTGACGTGAGTGCCCGCTTGTAAATTGAGCTACCAAATAACTCATTTACTTCCTCAGGTGTGAGCCGCTCATAAGCAATCGCAGTGCGTGTATGGTATTCCAGCAAGCCCTTTACAATCTTGATTTTGTATCTAACGATCTTTGCGAAGTGTTAAAAAGAACATGTTTTAACGCATCATTAGATGGTTGGGAGCTATTCACTGTCCGAACTCCTAAGCCTGAGTACAGTGTACTCTATTGATCGTTCGCGCTTAGCGTCCACAAACCAACCTCCACCGACGCAGCTCCCCCCTCGTGTTTCGCGCTCTGGTTAGAATTCCCAGCATGCTCCTCTTTCATGTTCTTATGACGTACTGGGCTCGTCATGTCCTGCTATAATGAACTGTCTGTTTCGGTCGCAGCTGACTGGCCGCAGTTCGGCGACCAGCACGCTCCCTGCTTCCGGTTTTTAAATGCGAAGCATTTCGTAGCGAACTACGGCGACTTTGAGCGTAATCTATCTATCTATCTATCTATCTATCTATCTATCTATCTATCTATCTATCTATCTATCTATCTATCTATCTATCTATCTATCTATCTATCTATCTATCTATCTATCTATCTATCTATCTGTCTGTCTGTCTGTCTGTCTGTCTGTCTGTCTGTCTGTCTGTCTGTCTGTCTGTCTGTCTGTCTGTCTGTCTGTCTGTCTATCTATCTATCTATCTATCTATCTATCTATCTATCTATCTATCTATCTATCTATCTATCTATCTATCTGTCTGTCTGTCTGTCTGTCTGTCTGTCTGTCTGTCTGTCTGTCTGTCTGTCTGTCTGTCTGTCTATCTATCTATCTATCTATCTATCTATCTATCTATCTATCTATCTATCTATCTATCTATCTATCTATCTATCTATCTATCTATCTATCTATCTATCTATCTATCTATCTATCTATCTATCTATCTATCTAGCCACCTACGACTTTTAGCTCTCCTGGCCGTTTCGATAATGATGTCGATACCACACTTAGTATGGCATAACATGGCTGTATGAAGAACATATTTGACTATTGACTAGTCATAACATGAAAATCATGACATGTATGTCATGAACGTCATGATTTACATTTCATAGTCCTGCAGCTCTTGCGGTGATTTCGTTCACATGGCATGTTGCAAAACTGGTATGGTATGGCATGATTGCATGGCGAACACAAGCGACAGACCTTAACATGAAAATCATGACATGCGTGTCATGTAACACCATGACTACATGATGCGCTCGCGGCCGTTTCGGTAGCGTCACATATACCAAAGTTGGTATTATGGTACGTGAAAGGTATGTGACTGGATTAAAATTGATAATCATGAGATGCGTGTCATGTAACAACATGATTACATAAGATACGCCCATGATACGCTGGCGGCCGTTTCGCTAGCTTCACTTATACTACGTTTGGTATTACGGGATGTGAATGAATGATGGTGTAATACTGGTGCAAACATAATAAACGTGAGATGCGTGTCATCTAACAACATGGCTACATGCTACGCTCATGATGCGCTCGCGGCCGTTTCGCTAGCTTCACATGTACCAAACTCGGTATTACGTGACGTGAACGGACGACATAGGTAAATGACACATCCAAACATGATAATCACGACATGCGTGTTATGTAACAACATGACTACATGCCACACTGATGATGTGCTCGCGGCCGTTTCAATAGCTTCACGTATGTCAAATTTGGTATTACGTGACGCCAGTGGATGACAAAGGTATGTGATTGGTGCGATGCGTGTCATGTGAGAACATGACTACATGCCACAGTCAAGGCGCCAATACATTTCGACGTGACGCGGTGCGCGTGCTCGCCGGCGTTCATTTCGTCGCGTCACGCCGGCGTTGCCACGACAGGCGCCGGTCCTGCCATATACTCGCAGGCGTGCGCCGCGCTACGTTGCTTTGACGCATGCGCGTTTCAGCGCGTCCGGCATCCCTCCGTCACGAAAAGAGGGAGACGCAGTGTTGTCTGGGTAGCGCATTGGCGCGAAATGCAGCATGTCGCATTTCGCGCCGGTTGGTTGGTTGGTTGCGAAACTTTATTGAGGTCCTGCAAGGCGCGCGTAAGCGCGCAGCGGGCGACTCCCACGTCGGGACCGTTAGGCCAAGCCTATCGGCCGCTCCGCGGGCCTGCTGGACGGCCCAAAGTTGGTCGGCCAGGAGGGAGCTGCGTAGGGCCGCCTCCCACCTGACCGATGTAGTCTTGGGGTTAGTGTACATTGCCTTGCACTCCCAGAGCATGTGCGCCAGCGTGGATACATCCCCACATGCGGGGCAAGCGTCATTGGGAAACACGTCAGGATAAATAGCGTGAAGGGATCTCAGGTTAGGGTACGTGTCGGTTTGCAGTAGTCTGAGCGTAAGGGCCTGTGGCCTATTAAGATTTGGATGAGGGAGTGGATATAGTCTCCGCGCGAGGTAAAAATATTTTGTTATTTCGTTGTACGTGGCAGGCGCGTCCCTGTTTTCCGCAACCCCGTTGGCCCCGAATCGTTGCCCGGAACCCGCGCGGTCGGTTAGTGCGCGCGCGGCCTCGTGGGCAGACTCGTTGAGGTTGGGGGGAGCGCCTTGGACCTGTCCAACATGTGCAGGAAACCAAATCAGTACGTGGTGCTTGATGCCGTCGCGGCCACCACTTTGGAGCACGCGCAGGGCTTTTTTGGAGATTACACCGCGCTCGAAAGCGCGAATAGCTGACCTAGAGTCACTATAGATGACCTCCCTTTCACCTTCCAGGATGGCCAGGGCGATGGCCACTTGCTCGGCAATCGTCGGATCGTCAGTGTGAACCGATGCGCAGTTGGTGATTTGTTGTTTGGAGTCGACGACGACTGCGGAGAAGGCGCGGCTCCCACGGTACGCTGCCGCGTCGACAAAGCTGACGCCGTGCTCCTCACTGTGAATCTGCTTGAGAAGAGTGGCAGCTCTAGCCCGTCGCCTACCACGATTGTGCTCGGGATGGACATTCCTCGGTATCGGTGCCACGGTGATGAGGTCACGAATCTCACGGGGCACCTGTCTCATCTTCTCGTCCACTTCAGCCGGAGAGTGACCGAGCTCTCGGAGTATATGTCTGCCGGTCTGGGAGCTCGAAAGGCGCGCGAGCTGGGCCCGCTCCTGCGCTTCGGCAATCTCCTCCAACGTATTGTGTACTCCGAGCTGGAGCAGGCGCTCGGTGCGCGTCCTGATCGGGATACCGAGGGCCCGCTTGGTAATCTTTCTGAGCAAGACGTTGATCTTGTCACGCTCGGCACGCTGCCAATTGTGCATGGCTGCGACATATGAAAAGTGGCAGAGCACAAATGCATTGACCAGGCGGATTAGGTTGTCTTCCTTGAGGCCTTGGTAGCGGTTGGCCACCCGCCGAACCAGCCGAACCGCATTATCCGTCTTGGCGGCGAGCTTGAGTATAGTCTTGCCGTTGGAACCATTGGACTCGATGGTCATGCCGAGGACCCGAATGGAGTCGACTCTGGGTATTACGCTGCCATTTCCGGTGTAGAGCTTGATATCACTCTTCGAGATCGGCTGCCAGTTTTTGTTTGGGCTTGGGCCCTCGCCTAGTGGGTTGGTAAAGGAGGAGCTCGGACTTGCTTGGGGAACACCTCAGGCCTGTGGGACGGAGGTAATCTTCCGTGGTGTCTATGGCCTCCTGCAGGGAGCGCTCGACTTGCCCGTCGCTGCCACCTGTGCACCAAATGGTAATATCGTCCGCGTAAATTGTGTGGTTATTGCCTTCGATACATGAGAGCCTCTTGGACAACCCGATCATGACAAGATTGAACAGGGTGGGCGATATCACTGACCCTTGTGGCGTGCCGCGCGATCCCAGCTCTATCTCCTCGGAGACAAGGTCTCCCACACTGAGGGTGGCTCTCCTACGGGTCAAGAACGATTTGATATATTTGTAGAATCTGACTCCAAGGCCGAGCTCAGCAATCGACCGCAACACGAAAGAGTGAGTAACATTGTCGAAGGCTTTCTCTAAGTCGAGGCCGAGAATGGCCCGCATGTCTCGAGTGTTGCAGTCGATGACTTGGTGCTTGAGCAGCTTCATAGCGTCTTGCGTCGAAAGCTTGGCCCGAAAACCAATCATAGTGTACGGGTAGATCCCATTGTCTTCCAGGTACCGAGTCAACCTATTGAGGACCACATGCTCGGCTACCTTTCCCACGCAGGATGTGAGCGAAATGGGGCGCATGTTGTCCAAGTTGGGTGACCTCCCCGGCTTAGGAATGAGCACGGTGCGTGCGACCTTCCACGGGTCGGGGACCTCGCCGCTCTTCCATGCCTCGTTGATGACCTCGGTGAGGTAGTCGATTGACCGGTCGTCCAGGTTGCGCAGGGTCTTATTAGTTATGCCGTCGGGGCCCGCGGCAGACCTTCCATTGAGCCCGTAAAGCGCCTGCCGAACCTCTTCGTGGCATATCTCGGCGTCCAGTTCAGTGTTGGCTGGTCCTGAGTACTCAGGGTACGTTGTTGTTGCGGGGTTCGAGTCGACAGGGAGGTACTTTTGCACCAGCTGCTTCAAAACCTCCTCTTCTGAAGAGGACTGCTTGGCTTCGTGCATGGCTCGCGCTAGTACGTTCCGCTGGTTAGTTTTGGTGTTAGTCTCGCTGAGCAGGTGCTTGAGCAGGTTCCATGTCTTGCCATTACGCATCTGGCCATCTACCGAGTTGCACACCTCGTCCCACTGCTGCTTGGAGAGGACGCGACAGTGCTCCTCGATGGTCTTGTTTAGGTCGGAGATTTTCTTGCGCAACCTGCGATTGAGGCGCTGGCCTTTCCAGCGGGCGAGAAGTGACTGCTTGGCCTCGAGCAGGTGGGCAAGGCGGCTATCCATTTTTTCAACCGGAAGGTCAGTACTAATATTCTTCGTGGTACTTATGACGTCCTCTCTGAGCTGGCTAATCCACTCCTGTAGGCTTGGCCTGGTTGCAGGTAGGGGTCGGTCGTTGCGGACTTTGCGAAACTGGTCCCAGTTTGTCCAAGAAAACTCCCGTGCCCTCTTTCGAACCACTAAGAACTGCGTCACCAGGACGTAATGGTCGCTACCTAAGTCAATGTTTGAGTTGGCCCACTGTACATCGGGGAGATTCTTGACGAAGGTCAAGTCGGGAGTGGAGTCTCTGCAGGATGAGGTGCCCAACCGAGTTGGAAAGGCCTTGTCGGTGATTAGAGTCAGGTCCATGTCCGTCGCGTTCTGCCACAGTTCCGCGCCCTTGCTGGTATTGTACGGGTAGCCCCAAGTGTGGTGCGGAGCATTAAAATCGCCCGCCACAACCAGGGGGTTGGGACCTGCCAAGTTGACGGCCTTCTTTATGAGGGCCCTGAAGCGCTGCCGTCGGTCCTTAGGGCTACTGTACACGTTGAGAAAAAAGATGCTGCTTCGGTCCGAGCTGCGCGGCAGAATCTCGGTCATGACATATTCGGCGCTGCTGGTGGCCATTTTGAGGTCGTGAGAGATGTGTGTGAGCTTGTTACTGACCAAGGTGCAGACGCCCCGGCCATCAGAATAACGCGAGACGGGCTTGTAACCAGTCAGTGTGACGTTTGGAGTTAATGTTTCCTGAAGCAGAATGACGAGGGGTTTTTCGCTAGAGCATCGAATGTACTGCTGCAAGGACGCCTTTTTACTAGGGAAGCCCCTGCAGTTCCATTGCCAAATGAGAAACGTCTCACTTGGCTTGGCCATCTTGGTGCTTTTGTGGGCTGGTGCTGCCCTCAGATTGGCTAAGAATAGCGTGGACGATGGGGCCCGTAGCGCCGGGCTGGGGTTGTACGACGGCGGTTGAGGTCAGAGCTGGTTTCACTACGCTTTCGAGAAACGACTCTACCCTGGATACTCGGTCGTTTTGCGCGGCCAGGGTGATCTGCAGTTGGGCGAAATTCTCCCCGAGCTTATTGATGCTTTCACTGAGCGCGGATAGCGTGTCTCGAAGCTCAGACCTGACTCGAATCGCTACACCTTCCTGTTCGTAGGCGACGGCCCTCTTCTTGGGAGCACTTTGACCCTCACTGCTGCTGTCGCCGGCTTTAGTGCTGTGCACCTCCATGGGTAGGGGCATTGTATCGGCGACGCATGCAGCGGCGGGTTGCGGTGGTGGGTTTCTCGCGTTCTTAATCTCAGCAATTTCGGACATAAGCCTGTTTATAGTTTCCTTCATCGCTGCGTTCTCGCGTTTCAGCTGGGAAATCTCGCGCGCGCTCTCCGCATGCTCTGGGAGTGACCCCGACAGTACCTCAGCTGGCCCTCCTCGGACCGTGTCGGCCCAGGTTATAGAGCCCGACTTCTTGCTTCTCGCTGACACCCCGCTAGGCTGCTGTTGACGCCCGGTAGACCTGGATCGAGACCTGGAGCGGCTCCCAGACTTGTAGCGCCGGGTTCCTCCTCGGGACCGGGAGCGGCTCCTGGACCGGGAACGGCCCCTGGAATGGGACCGAGAACGTCGCCTGGAACGGCCCCCGGAACCACGTGACTGCTGGAAGTCTTGCCCATCCGTGGGGGGTGATGGTGGTGCCGTGGCTTGGCCTTGATCGGTGGCGCGAGACTTTTCCCAGCGCCTTCGTCGCACGACATACGGGATCTGGAATCTTTGCCTACAGTCCTTGTCAGCCGTGAGGTGTTGCCCACCACACAGCCTGCACTTGGGGGTACACTTGTGTTGTGCGTCAGGATTTGAAGCCCCACAGCCCCGACATACGATGTCGCCTGGGCTGGGACACACATCAGCACGGTGACCGAGCCGACCACAAGCGTAGCAAATGTCTATTTTCTTGCGATAAAGCGAACATTGCACAAGGGTGGGGCCGTAGCGTACAAAGTTTGGGACTCTATGACCGTCGAAGGCGACGATTACCGTACCGGTGCTGCCTATGCGCTTGGCTGCCAGGGCGAGCGGATTTCTTTCATTTACGATCTTGTTGTCAATATCATTCGGGCCGTCTACGAGTGGAATACCTCGGATCACGCCCTTGCACGTGGAATGAGGGGCGGCCTCGTAAGCACTGACCTCGTATGTTCGGCCCATGACGACGATCTGCCGAACTTTGACGTAGTGGTTGGCATTTTCCCTTCTAGGTGTGCTGACAACCATAATATTCTGCTGCACGTTGGGGCATAGCGTGTCGCCCCGCAAATCTTCGGCGCAGATGCTTGTGGCTGCCAGGATTGCATCAGCCACCACGGTGCAGCCGGTCTTGACAATATTGAGGCCTCCGCGGGGCCGAATCACGATCTTCGTATCCTCCCTGGGGAGCTGGGGCATCCGGCCAGCGCGGATGATTCTAGCCTTGATGTTATTGCCACTGTTGCGGCCTCGTGGGGCCTCGGCCGTTGTCGACTTCGTCTCGTTGAGAGTAGCACCATTAAG
The DNA here is from genome assembly GCF_013339725.1 of Rhipicephalus microplus. Taxonomy (NCBI): domain Eukaryota; kingdom Metazoa; phylum Arthropoda; class Arachnida; order Ixodida; family Ixodidae; genus Rhipicephalus; species Rhipicephalus microplus. The sequence continues at coordinate 139,701,218 of NC_051171.1, forward strand.
ATTAGCGCCTGCCGAGCGCGCGCCAGCTCTTCTGGCGCCTGCAGACTGCCAACCTCGGTCTTCTGTCACCTCTTCGGGGGTTATGTCCTCCCCCACCACCTGATATTCCATTCTTTTCTGAAAATAAGCCCTGCGAAGAGCGAAAAGAGCACCCAGGAACGGCGACGCGGCTGGCGTCGCGCCGGCGTGGGCTTACCTCGTTAGGCTTAGCCCAGGCGGTGGCCGGCTCCGGAGAAAAACGTTCCAAAACGTGAAAATAGTCCACTCACGCAGCAGGTTTTGGCATCAAAATAGTCCTGGCACTTTCACTGATGCGACACAAACAAAGCTGAACGCTCACTTGAAAAATTCACTTGAAGATAATTGTAAAAAGCAGGAGCCACTCGAAGGTCATATGAACAACACAGACGCCGCGCCGCGTCTCTTCGCGCCGGGTGCCCATAGAGAGAAAAAAAAAAAGATTTTCTTTCTCTATGGGTTGCCGACGGGCCGCGCCGACGGACGCTGGTCGCGCCTGGCGTTAGACTATAGAGTACTCGCGTTTCACTAACGTTGCGTTGCTGTGCCCAGCTCGCGCGCGTCAATGCTACATTGGAGTATATTGGGCCCTTCATGATGCGCTCGCGGCCGTTTTGCTGGCTCGCATATACCAAATTTGGTGTTACGTGACGTCAATGTATGACGAAGTATATATGCAGTGCCAAAGAATTTATAGCACCTGTGGTTTGTCATTGTGTATTTACTGCACCTATACGGGCCGAAGCCTGATGAGCACAGCAAGAAGATGACAGGAACAACATCACTTATCAAGATAATGATTACAGAGACAGCGATTACAAAGCTGAGCCTTACCACGTCACTATTTCTTTCGAAGAATATGGTTCTATTAGCCGTGCCTGCTGCAGTACCTACAATAACATCCTAAATTAACCAGTAATCTTTCAGCAATAATGCTTTGCATTTCTCATATGTCACATCTCTTTCGCGGGTTGAGGTAATCTTTGCTGCCTGCTTTAGTTCGTTACTGACAAAATATTAGAATCTGAAAGCAGTCGTACACTGTTATTAAATGTATTTATTTTTTCTTTTAAACAAGAGGTTTTATCTAACGAAATAGGATATATAATGGAGGGTACATTAGCGCATGTTCTAGGCTTAATGTTAAAAAAAAATTGGCCCCGTATCTGTATGTTACGCTGCATATGTTGTCGAAAGACAATAGTCTTGCGTCTGGAGAGAGTGAAAAAAAAAACGTTTATTTGATGATCTGCGCGAGAAACTTGGTGAATGGTATTCTGGAGACGCTGTGTTAGAGTGCCTCGATTCATACAGCGGAGGCGAACGAGCGCATTGAGGTACGTCACATGTGAGACATTAGCGCTATCTGGCTGTTGTTTTGGGAAACAAAGCGCACGGCGTGCGCGCCCATCTCAGAAGCGATAAAGTGTAGAACGCAAGGCGACGGGTAGGTGCCACCACCGTGTCGTCTTAGTAAAGCCTTGGAAACACTTGCCTTTTCGTGCAAGCGTTGCATTGTCAGCGCAGCGTGATAAACGCTACGGTCTTTAGAATTACTTATGTATGCCATTTTTAGTATAAAGAGACACATACAGAAAAATGACTTGTTGTTATGGTGCCTCAAATATGCGCAATTATTGATTTTTACTTTACAACGGAACAAGTATGAACGCTAGAACGTGAGCAATATTGGTTGGTGCTGCGGATGGTGTTGGCCGTTCGGGCTGTCGTTTGGTGCCGTTTAAAGTATTGTTACGGCGGACAAACAGAAAAAAAAAACGAACATTAGTCTACCAATTTTTCATTCTTACACAGCGGCACACGGGACGACTTTATGCTCTTCCACAGTCGAGTACCTAGTACTCTGAATGGTTAACCATTTTTTCTCAACACATCTCCAAGGCCATTTGTGAATAGAAATGTCTCGCCTGAAAATGTTGTTCTCTAAACAAAATGTACAGACAGACAGACCAAAATTTTTGCGTCGAAGGTCTTTAAGAACCACGCGATGACAGGCTGCGACAGGTACGTGTGGCCAGGCCTTTAGGGATCGGCGCACAGGTTTCCTGCGCCCAAGGTTGCCTGCGCATGTGTCATGGTCGGCTCGTCCCGGCATCGTTACTCTTTCGATACATGAGCCAATCCAAGTTACCGAAAACGTCACTACAGCCGTGCCGAGTGGCAGTGCACGTCTTTTATCCGAAATTTTAGCGACTTGGAAACTAAGAGTACGCTGAAAATTTTGCTCAAGACGCGCTGAAGAGCACGGAATCGTTACGCCCTTGAAGGCAGCGCCACTTTAACGTATACTAACAACGCAAGCGTAAAGCTACATATTTATGGTGTAATATAATATAATATAAAGAAACCGACAATACTAACAAAGAGATCGTCGACCGCGTAGAACAATGAACGGTCACGTGGAAACAGAAAATAAGGAGAGTCGGCACCGAGACGTCGCTTTTGATGGTTGGAGGTTTCATAAACAAGGTCAGTAGCTATGCCAGCCATTCGTTTCAAGCAATTTCACTGGCTTGGTTGCAGGTTTAATGAACGATGTGAGTAACTATAAAGGGCAACCTCTGACGGGCTGATACTTTCAATTTGCTTATGTCTGGATATTCCGCATACTTCTGGGTTGTACTGCATACATTGCGACGCGTCTGATGTAAGCAAGTTTTGTTTTCACAAACGATTCATTGTCGGCGAAATCTAAATGTTTTTTTTCTTTAATCGGGGTCGATTCCGGTTTTCCGAGCCACCCAGGCCTTAATAACTTGGTTTTGTAAGGATGGAGCTTCACATCGACTGTTAAGGTGAAGCGAAAAAAAAAAAAAAAACAAGTTTTACCTTGCGTCGACTGCGGCAATCCTTGTGAAGCTATAGGTTTGTTCTATATAAACAACGACGTTACAATATGTTGTGCACCGGTATCCAATTTCCTTTTATTTAGGCCGTTGCGACCCCTTTCAAAACTCGTAAAGTGAAAATAAAAGAAAAAATAGTGTGGCTTGATGTTCATTGCAACATCGCAATAAAACCTATAGTTGTCCCACTGAGGCAGTAGAAATTTCCAAAAGCGCATAAATTGACGCATGCGTAATATATCAAGTGATAAAATTGTCTGGGGCGTAAATGGCAAAATTTTTCTTAAAAGCAAATAAATTACATTACCAATGATTTTTCTAGAGCTTTTCAAAGTGCAGTTAACTTATAGCAGCAATACAGATTACAAAAAAATGTAACCACACCGTGCATTATTATTGCTTTTGCAAAGTAATCATATCGCATTAAAACAACAGTTCATTATTTTTGCATTAACTCATGTACACTTCAAAATAGCACATGAATATCGAAGTCTCAGATATGTTCGTTACGTCGTTGTTGGAACTCTGAATAAGCATCATATAAAGGTATCCTGGTATAAAGGGCAGCGAGTAGTTTTGCCATAATCGATTGATTGATTGATTGCTTTATTGATTGATATGTGGCGGTTAAGGTCCCAAAAAACCACCACATGTTTATGGCAGATGCCGTAGTGGAGGAGTCCGGAGATTTCGACCATCTGGGATTTTTTCACGTGGACCCAAAATCTGAGCACACGGGCCTACAGCATTTCCGCATCAATCGTAAATGCAGCCGCCGCAGCCGGAATTCGAACCCGCGACCTGCGGGTCATCAGCCGAGTACCTTAGCCACTAGAGCACTCTCATTCGCCATAAAGAAAAGTCGCTTTATTGTGGCTAATAGAGAGTGACCCTTCCTGTCTTGTTCCCGAAAGTAATGGTGAGGCGTGAGAGGTTCCGTCGTGTTCACAATTCCTGACAGCGACTGGTCTGACGGCTCGTCCTTGGACCGAACTGCGCTAGTACTCGTTTTCTTCCTGCACTTCTCTGTGCTTTCTTCATTCCCTCAACGTAGCGGGTCTTAGCGCGGTACGTTGCAAAAAAGAAGTGCGACACAGACGTTAAGACAGGTAGGCGCTAAACTTCCGAGTCTTTATTGCAAGCCCTTCTCACCATGTTTTATATGCTAGAAAAAAAAACACAACTCGTGTCTCACTGTACGTAATCCGTGGAATGTGTTTTTTTTTCTCGACTAGACAGTTGATCTTGAGCACACACAAGTGTCCCGATGATGATGATGATGATGATGATGATGATAATGGCTCACACCGATTCTGGGGGATTGTCCCCGACACGAATAATTTTCAGCCAAAAGGGATCCTGTTGCCGATCGGCGGCGTCAGCTGCGCTGCCGCTGGGAGGTGGCACTCACCAGCGACGAGCTGACCGACCAGCTTTGGGCCGTCCGGCAAGCTGAAGATGCCGCCCGGGTTTAATTAAGGACTTCGAGCGGTCACCTGAGGCACCGCCATCATAGTCGACGGAGATTGGGAAGGGACAGGGGTTAATCCCCTCTTCCCCCACCTCGCCCGGTGAAAACTGCCGGACTTTAAATAAAGTTCATTCATTCATTCATTCATTCATTCATTCAAAAGGGATCCCATACGAATGGTATGACTAATTGATGATGTGATGATGACAGCCTCTATGTATGGCTCACACCTACAATGGGGTGGTGTTGATTTCAAGTATCTAAATTAGCATTAATAGTTTATTATTATTATACTATAATTCATTAGTCATTCAATTCTTATGTGATTATTAATGAATTCCTGCTGTAGCTTCGTCCTTTTTTTTTTCATTTCCCGCGTGAGTCGATTCTTAAAGCGGCTGGTAACAATGCAACTATACGGATCAGCCTTGTCGACCCTTCGTCCCCCTCCAAATGCTCACTTGTCGCTTGAAAGTAGCCAACCAAGACACCCCTCTCCCACTTTCACTCCAGATAGCTTTTTGCATAAGAGCTGCCGTCGATTAGCAGCCCCCTGTTCGCCCCCTCTCCCAAACACATCTCCGCGCCCCCGCAAATCTCTCTAATATCGCCCCCCCACCCCAAAAAATTGTGGCTGCGCCCCAGCCTGCGATACTCGTGGGCGAAAGCTATATTCACTTTTTTTTTTCACTTGATGTACCGATGTCTCCTTCCTGAAAGCTTTGTGCTGCACTACAACGTGCCGTCTGCCTCCAAGATTGGAGGCATTGCAATGTATCTACACCTCGCCTGATTTTTCGCGGTCTCCGTGATCGGCTCACCTTCAAACAAGCGATGATGTCATACGATGACGTACGTGGCGTCGTGGTAACATCATGGTGACGTCGCACAATGTGGTGAAACGTGATTTTTTGCATCTATTACACCGACGTCGTCGCCACGCGACAACAGTCAATTTTCGTGTTTCATGAAGCAATTAAGGCTTCCGCCTTACTACTACTACTACTACTACTACTACTACTACTACTACTACTACTACTACTACTACTACTACTACTACTACTACTACTACTACTACTACTACTACTAGAATAAATTAAGTGCGTTGAAAGTAATTCTCGCGCTCTTCTTGCAGATGAGTCCGAGCTCCGGCGGATCGCGAGGCACCTCCAGGAGGTCATCGTGAAACTCAACTCGATGCTGGTGACCCTCCTGCGACAGCGGGACCGGCAGCTGACCCGCAGGGGACACCACTACGACCTCGTCACGGCCGTCCTGCAAGCGGTGTCGCTCAAGAGACGTGAGTGACGCGGCACAATATTAATGTCGTGGTGATCGAACAGTTTCATCTGTGCAAAAAAAAAAAAAAAAAAAAAAAGAGCAGGAAGGTAAACCTTGACCTTGCCACTTGAAACGTGGATTCTTGTGAACACGCAATTTTAAGAGTGTCGCCCCGCCGCGGTGGCCTAGTGGCTAAGGCACTCGGCTGCTGACCCGCAGGTCGCGGGATCGAATCCCGGCTGCGGCGGCTGTATTTCCGATGGAGGCGGAAATGTTGTAGTCCCGTGTGCTCAGATTTGGGCGCACGCTAAAGAACCCCAGGTGGTAGAAATTTCCGGAGCCCTCCACTACGGCGTCTCACATAATCATATGGTGGTTTTGGGACGTTAAACTCCACATATCAATCAATTTTAAGGGTGTCCCGCATTCGGTATGCAGTGAGTGCTGCGCATCAAGGAATATGGACTTATGGGACTTGAGTGCACGACCATTGATGAGTGTTTTTTTCGGCGAAGATATGCTGCTCAGCGTAACTTGGCCCTCAGGGTCTTAATAACGTTCATTAACGAAAACCGCCTGGCCCCAAGTTTAGAGACATTTATTTATGTGACTACTCATTTGTGTTTAGGTCTGTCTTATTCTTACTTTCCTCCTGTCTTGCTTTATTCTGTTTCCCTTCTCGAAGAAGCATGCTTGTGTTGTGCCTCTATAGGTAGCAGTGGTCGGCCTGCTTCCCTCACTGATTCTCCCCCCATCCTCCTCCCATGCGCAGGATAGCAAACCGGCTGCCTATAGACTGGTTAACCTCCCTGCCGTTCTTTTCCTCCTATTTTCCTTCCCTCCTTGGGTTTTCGTGTTTCCGTGTGTACAAATCACAAGATAAAAGCAATTTGTTTTCAGAAAGAATATCTTGCAAAATAGGCTTTGAAGAGGTGTTCTTATAGTTGAGAATACCTTGACGTCGGACTCCGTCCTCGGACGTGGGCGCGAGCTCAGGACCAAAGACGGGGTCTTTAAATTGTGGCTCCTTTAACCTTAACACTATTTCTTCTTGAATAGCGTTGTCATTTATGAAAGAAATGGTCACGCGCGTTTATCGGGCCCTTACGATACCAGAACTAACAATTTAAATGTTTTTATTCTTATCGTGATTATGAACTATTTAATCAACATGTAATTCAACTAAAAAAGTTGCTTAAGGACGGCAAACGCGCAATACAGACAACACAAAGAAAGCATACGCACGCGCAAACATAGAGCTTAAAAATGGATTACCAACGTACCCAGATAGTCGCGTTGGTAAAAATAAAATGCTTATTGCAATATACATGATTGATGTAATACCTTGAAACGATTGTTTCTTATTTCGTTATGTGGTCTATATTACTTGATGTAGATGTCTAGTATGCACACTGATATTGCTGTCAACGCGCCGCCTATTGTGTTGGGTATACCGGCAAATCATAATCATACAAAAGTCGAGTGGGAGGTGACCTTGTCCAGCTCTTACCTATAGCGGAGCAACGGGCCGTGATCGACCGAGCCCGGAGGGCTGCAAAGAGCCAATGAATTTTCGCACTAGGAGTTCCAACCACTAGCGACCTATTTATTATTAATAAATGTTTTATTCTCTCTCTTGTGTGGAGCCGCTGCCTTTATTTTGCTGTTTGCTGCATTATTAAAAATTTCCAAGTAAACGTAACATGTTCTCTTTGATTAGCCTGCTTTCACTGTCTGTTCTACTCACATTCATTGCGTGCCTGAGCTATAATTTCAGGGTTTTCAGTCGAATTTTTCTCTATCAGTAGTTAACTATTGTTTTTAGTCTATCTTAAGCTTTTTTCTCGTTGTTATTAATTTTTTTCCTGTGAAGTTTATTGAAAAAATATGTGCGCAATACGAAGTACATCTTCAGTAACAATTCTTTCGCCAGAAGGGAATGAATCTCGGAAGTAGGCCTGACCGTGTGTGTAACTGAATGTCGCGAAGGAGATGCGATCTGGTCGCATAAATGTGGACTCGGTATCTGCGCGTACGCTACTGGAGCTACACGGAAGTTACGGTAACGGGTTCGTGATCGAGAGAGTTCACGGGCGGGGAGGGTTCAAACCAGCGGTGATTCGCGCTTCGGTGATCCCGAAGCTTCGAGACTTAATGAGCTACGAAGAAGTAGGAGTTCCTATTAGTTTCGAGCTCTCAGAAGGGCTAAACCGCCAGGCTCACTTCGAAAGGTGTGCCGCCGCACGTATCGTGTGTGTGTAGCAGTGCGACATATATACGTTGTCATATTTTATAACGGCTTAAATAGGGGTGCGCTATTGCACGAACCCATTCGTAATGGCGATATAAGACGGGTAGCACGGAAGGTCAGGTCAATATTGGTCGTATGGTGGAGTCCCTTGGTCTTGTAGTGACTCGTACCTGGTAGTATAATTAATACGGAAATTGGAGGACATTTAAGCTTAATTGGCGTTTAAGAGGCGAATGGGATAGCGTTTGGGGTCCCGTTTCGCAGCGCTTTCTCATTCGCTTGCCAGGATTAACTTCTGAGTAGAAACATCAACCGTCTAATGAAAAAAAAAATAACGTTCATGTGTGTGAAATGTGCCCTTTTGAGCTCTTCAAGGGCGCGGCGCCTCCACGCAAGTTCAGTTACGGAGTAACCACTACTTCATAATTCGCTGTTTTGCGATGTAGCAAGGAACCCGCTGCTCGTACACTCTAAAAAAATATCGAGTAAAAAGGGCGTCTTTTTGTCCCACAACAATAATCGCCATAAGGCTTGCGTGCGCTTCCTTTCTTGAAAACTCGGCGCTGGCCACTTTCCTATCGAGAATGCAATGTAACCCTGACAATGGGCATGTCGATCGCTACCGGAATGTACCGGGCGCGGGGCGATAGCGCAAGGATGGAACGCAATATAGATGACGATTATTGTTGTGGGACAAAAAGACACCCTTCTTACTCGCTCTTTTTTTAGAGTGTATGTAAGGCAGTATACGAACACCTACGTAACGGCACACTTTTTTTTTGCAGATGTGGCGGATGTTGACGAGAATGGTGAATAATTACGGTTGATTCCTTTGTAGTGAGTGCTAAGGTATAAGCCACCCAATCGGGATGCAGTTCACGTGGTGTGGCTCGCGATGCGATTCTACGCCTCTGCCACGTAATGTTAGGCCTGTTAACTGTCTCCTCGATATGTGGAGTTTAACGTCCCAAAACCACCGTATGATTATGAGAGACGCCGTAGTGGAGAACTCCGGAAATTTCGACCACCTGGGGTTCTTTAACGTGCAGCCAAATCTGAGCACTAGTGCCTACAACATTTCCACCTCCATCGGAAATGCAGCCGCCGCAGCCGGGATAAACTGTCTCCTCGACGGACATGACGCATGCAGAGAGTGCTTTTTTCCCTAAATCAGTTTCTAGTATACTGGCATTGTTATGTGGTAGAACGCCCGCCTGCCTGTTAGAGTTCCTGTGTTCAATTCCGCCCTTGACCCTGATTTTTAACGTGATAGCGTTAATGAACTCGTTTCGCAAAAATCAGGCGTCGGCATCACCCATTGTGGGCGAAAAATCGGCGTTGTCCACGAGCGATATTTTGAAATAGATGCAAATAAATAAACAATAAAAATATTCAGTCCGAGTCAAAATCTAACTTATGAAGTCTACGTGGCAAGCAGGTATTTCGCCTAGGAGCCACACCAGTTCTTGAAACTGTCAAAAACAAAAACAAAGGCCCTATAATAATTGCGTGTAATGCAATGAATTTTTACAGCGTATTTATTATTGCACTGTAGAAGCGTAGAATCGCACCAGGGGGGAATATCACAGTGAGGGTTTGGTTTGAAGGCCCACCATTCACAAAGCTCCCGGGTGTAATTAATCATTAGCAGCTACAACATAAACCAAGTGAGACCGGTACGCGTGTTGTCTTACGTGCTCACAAGTTTGCAAAAGTTCACAAGTAGCGGGGCATTGGCAACTGTACTCGCTGTAGGCATTCTAGGAAAAATTCAAACGACTGATGCCGCGCGCATAGACGTTCGTTTCTTTGCGGCACGGTGGCCACTGAGAAGCAAAGCTGGGCTACCATTTGTGTAGGCGATGCGAACGGGGCCCGATTATTCTATCGCGTTTTAGCGCCTGGGCACGGGCTACCCGCACAGCCGCACGTGCCGGGACACCTGCCGCACGCAAGCGAAGGGCGAAAGAGCGTCGCTGATTGGCTCTTTCGCCCTCCGCTTGCGTGCGGCCGGTGTCCCGCCGCGTGCGGAGTGGCTGTGTGGGTAGCCCGTGTACAGGCCATTACTCCTAAATAAAGCTCAAGAGCCTGCAATGTATCCCTCATGTGAAGCTGCAATATATATATATATATATATATATATATATATATATATATATATATATATATATATATATATATATATATATATATATATATATATATATATATATAATGTTCACAACAATATATCAACCACGTAGGGGGCACATTGCCATGACAACCCATTGGAAGTAACGCATTAGCAACCTTATTGAAATTATTATTACATTTTAACAATTTTAAGTTTTTTGGCTCTCATTATCTTCGAATAAGCGGGAAATGAATGGACACTCGCATTGGACCTAATTACGCTGGTATTTTCATGTCCGTTCTGGAATATAATTTGGGCGTTAAGGCATCGTTATTATGAGCAATTTATGGATGACATTTTTCTTATCTGGCCCTCATAGCGAAGGTGAGCTTCTATCCTTTATAGCTGATTTCAACACTATTCACCAATCTGTTTCGTTTTCTCATGAATACGCTCATCCTACCGTTAACAGTTTTGACGTCACAGTTTTCATATCTCACAACAAGGTAACCACTAAGCTTTACTGGAAACATACCGACAGGCACCGTTATCATCACTTTAAAAGTTAGCATGTAAAACATTGAAAACCCAGTATGCCATATAGTCAGGCGCTCCACTTCAAAAGTATCTGCTCGGAACAGACACCGGGACTTTTATGAAAACTGTGAACAATTAACTCTGCGAAGCTTTAAACCCAGCAGGAATACCCATCGCGCATTGTTGAAGATGCCGTTAAAAGAGCCGAAGCACTGAATTGCAAGGATTTGTTCTGTGCTAAAAGCAGTCATCAGCTCAGGCACAAAGTAATCTGGTCCGGACACACTCAGATTCGGTGCCATGTGTTTATTCAATTTTTAGAAAGTGGTTCAACTTACTAGCACAGAGCTCCAATCTTCAAGTAATATTTCCAGTGGCACCTCGGCCACTCTCCAGACGGTATCGCATTCTGCATGACATCCTAAATTCATCTAAAGCAATGGTTCCCGTTAACTCTTTCGTTACCGCGCTAAAATGGTAACTTTTGATACGCCTCGGGGAAATAGTTTTTGCCAGTGTGGGAGGTAGTCTAGCATGCATTGCAGCATACCAAGTTTTGCACTGTGAAATGCTCTTTCCAAAATATGTATGTTGTAGAGCAACAAAAACATTTTGGAAAGAAAAGAAAATGTGAAAAATGTGTAATTTTTGGTTGCCAGCTAGTGACCAGTGTAATAAAAACAGAATATGTGCAAAAATATTCAAAACAAAGAAAAATCAGAATATACATTTTGAAGATAAAAACCCAGGAACAATACGAAATAATAAATGTTGTACAAAATGTTTCTATTCGCTTATAAAGACAAAGAAAATCGGAACCGAGCTGCTGCTTAATTGCTCGTGCCATGCGGTGAAGTGTTGCTTGGTTTCTTGTGAGACACAAGTGAACTGGTAAACTTTTCTCAGTATATTTTTGTTTTCTTTTGCGATAAGAGACTGCAGGTGTTTCAGTATAGATGGATGCCCGTGATGTGAGTAATCCTTCTATAAATCAGATGTCCAGTGAACTTTGTGATTTCGTCTGACGTCACTTCTTTCCATGAGCCACCTCACTTAGCAGAGGTTAACGTTCCAATGTATGTGTCATAGCATATTTATTCGCATTTTTGCACATCGTATTCAAGAGAACAATCTCGCGCGCAGATCTAAAGCGTTTTCCGCTGTTTCGTAGTGGGGCCCAAGATCTACTCCGGTGGCCTTTTTGTCGCAAAGAGAAGCTCTGCAGCCGGCGTCAGCACTCCGCGCCACAACAATTCGTGGAATTCGCGCGTAAGCAGAATACCTCTAGGATTATGCCCAAAGGTCAGCAGCTAAGCACGCGTGGTGGAGGAGAGAACTTGAGGCCGGAAACAGAGCAAACCGATGAACGGCTGCCGATGTCTCAGGCTGACGCAAAACATAATCGCCATGAAACGTGAAGTTGAGGTGCTGTCGTCCTCGGACTGTAAGCTCGTCCTCACTCAATTCAGGTGAAGTTGCAAGACGGTTTCGAGCAGCCTGTGTTTTTTTGCAGCGCCCTTGTGCACCGATGCACGCGTGACGATGCCGCCATAGGAGCGACTAGTGACATTAGATGCGGCCCTTTGTCTGATATAACGATACAAGTGAAACCAAAGCTGGTAGAAACTGGTTGAGAAGGCCACCTCTACACTTCATACATGCGGCGAACCTTCGGAAATACTTTTTGTAGTCCCTCGTATACGAGGGACTATTGGTCAGCTGCCAGCTCGTAATAAGTTCACATATAAAACCCAATAACGTGGCTGTGGTGATAGCCGCCGTGGTAGCTCAGTGGTAGAACATCCAACACACACACACACACACACACACACACACACACACACACACACACACACACACACACACACACACACACACACACACACACACACACACACACACACACACACACACACACACACACACACACACACACACACACACGCACACACACACACACACACACACACACACACACACACACAGACACACACGCACACACACACACACACGCACACACACGCACACACACGCACACACGCACATACATACATACATACATACATACATACATACATACATACATACATACATACATACATACATACATATCCCTGCGTGCCTGCGCAAAAACTTCAAAATGAATATCTTCCAACTAGGCCGAACCGCAGTTTTGCCGTTTAAGCGCAAAGACGTGCGCATCTCAAACAGCGAAAACACTAAGTATTTCGTTGAGGTTGCTGAACGTTGTGTTGCGTTTTTTGTGTGTTCAGTATCTGCGATATGACATGCTGGACGAGTCGCCTGGCAAACCATTATAGTACCCAGAGTATAGTCTGAAATATCTCAGCCATTATTATGATACACACGTACATAATTCAACACGTATTATCAGCGCATACGTCATTGTATATCATTACGTGATCCTTTCGTCCTTATTTATTGTTCCCGCTCTCATCAGCTACTATGAACCGACTAGCTCACCAGGACCGTTCGACGTATGTACACTACTAAGTGCGGAGTTTAAGTGTTAAGCTTAGGATGCATCCCATTTTTTATGTCTGTAGTGTGAATGTGGACCTTTCGAATCCATGATATTGCTTCAGTAATTACCTGCTCCTCAGCTGTCTTGAACTCGAGGACGCAGAAGGCCGAGTCCTAAACTCCGTCTCGGCCATCGCAAAAAAACTCGAGGAATACACCGAATCAACTGCTCCACGCAGCAAGAAAGATATAACTGCTGGACAAATAGTCCTCCCCCCCCCCCCCCCCCCTTTGTCTTGTTTAATTTCAGTTTATACCGCGTCACCAGCGTGTTGTTAACTAGACGCGTTTTCCTCTCTAGAGACTGGTGAACACTGTTATGTATCATTACAACCAGTTTCCAGGATATTGAAGGAAAGATGAAAAACAAAAGTGGGGAATGACCTGCATACTGACATACCTCTTCTGATTCTCTCTCTTTCACGCTCACACAGAGACAGACCAACAGATAGAGACACAAACACACACGCACGTGCGTGCGTGTGCATATTTTGAGCCGCTGATTTCAATCACAGATTGATTAAAGTGCACCATTCTGGCACCTAGATTTGTACACATGCCTCAGGGCAAGACTCCGCGGTGAGTCGTTTATTGAGGAGGGGCTGATACATCGAATGATGGATATACATTGAAAAATCCCTCTGGGAAGGCTTTTCTTTTTTGTGTTCGGGTTAAATGATGCCTAAAGATTCATACAAATAGGACAGCTGTAGCACTTAGACATGTGCCATTAAATACAGCACTTCACTCGTATCATCTGCATTAAAAAAATATCGACTCCAGTGGTCCGAAGGCTGGACCATACAGCTCAAGGCAAAGGATGTCTACCGCTTTCCATTGAGTCGATTCCCAAGCTGATGGCGCATGTCTGTGGGCGTAATGGAAAGGAACGGTTTCTGCGATGTGACTGCCAAGACCAACGGTCCTTGCCGTGTTCCCTGGAGCCGTTCGCGTGCAAAGTGATATTGACTGCGCCGGTAGTTCTAGTTCTTTCTCCTCGTATGTACAACGTTTTTTCCTGTCATTGTAGAGCTTTATCATGGATCTGGGGCTCCTTGGTTTGAAGGTTCTTCATTTCAATTTTAGCACCACAGAATGTCCAGTGTCGTTTAAAAAACTGTTATGTACTGGGGGAGGGGGGGGGGCGGGAGGTAGATTTTGTTTTTGTCTTGCCTTTCTTTCTTGCTTTATTTATCTCCACTTACCTCGAAAAGTCGTTGTGAAGGAAAGATGAAAGGATGCGAACGTGTGATCATGCGCGTCGCGCATGATCACACGTTCGCAACCCTATCTATTTCTGTATTTAACCGCCTATATGTGTGTATACAATTTCATGCGCGCGATTTGTTTTAAACTTTCGTTTCAAAACGTCGACACGTGTTGTCGTTGTACTAACTACTTTAGTTCGAATTATTGGAATTGGAGGCACGAGAAAAATATACTACAGAGAAAGATAGGAAACAAAATAAAAAAATCAATCAATAAATCACTCAATCAACCAACCAATCAATCGATCAATCAATCAATTGATGAAAATCGAGGCCAATTCAATATACGATAGCATCATTGGATTTAAACTCAACGACGACGATGTTCAACTCTTAACAGCGTATAGCATACATAAGCTGATATTAGCAAACAGTCGCCATTATATAGCCAAGTCCACCAATAGCAAGCCAACATTCGCAATCACATAGCTCGCATAATACAGCACTCGCCTATATAAAACAACAATTAGAAAACCTCATTTGTAGTTTCGCCAACAATAGTTAACAAACAGTAGCCGACAAAAGTCACCAGTGGTAATCGCTGGGTCGCCAGAGCTCATGAGGTTTGCAACCAGTGTGTCGCTGATAAGCCAGTGCTAATCGGAGCTTGTCGTACGCGAGTAGAGTAAGTGTGGTGGGTGGAGGTGCTGCTGATACGCGAGTAAAAATGGTAGTTCAAGACAGCGTTTGCAAGTTTTCGGCGGAATACGCCTAGATGACGCACTAAAAACAATGAACTCACTTATTTATTTTTTAAGGTTAGCTTCTCCCTTAAAAGGCTGTTTAAAAGGCGAAGCACGCTTTCAAGGCACACACGTCCAGATTGTTCTCGTGCCGTTGTTTACGCAGTCCGTGTTCACTGACGCTCTCCAACCAGCATTATTAATGCTTGCAGCAGGTGCACGGGGCTATTTAGCACGCATATTTGTTGAGACGTGACACCTGGTGGCCTTTCGCGCCCACGTGAAAGAAAACAAACGACGTCTGCGGATGGCTGTCATGAGAGGGTGAAAAGAGCACGTGGAGAGAGAAAATGATGCAGCTTAATCCTCCCCCTCTCCCCCGCCCGATTTCTTTTTTTTAATCACAAACGGGAGCTGTTTTTTTCATTGTCGGAGAAACGTGGCGGCCGCCTTTCGCGCGCAGGGCATGCTTAATTAGGAATAGCGTCGCGCTAAGGGCTAGATGAAAAGGATCTCTCTCTCTCTCTCTTTCTTTTTGTCTAGCGAATGGGGTCTGCCATTGACGGAGGTCTTTGTTCGCGCGCAGACCATGGACCTTGTGACGTGCGCTCGCAAGGGTTGATCTAGGCTTAGCTTACCAGGAACAAGTGACAAAAAAAAAAAAAAGAGGAATGAAGGGTTAGCTAACGAAGGTGCAATATAAAGAAAGAGAGCAGAGATGGTATGAAAGCTTGTCAAAAATGAAAGATGGAGCGCGATTTGTTTTTTCAAGGCGGATGAACCTATTCTGGTACAAATGAGTTTAGGTCAGCCCTTACTATAAATAATGAACTGCATTAATGTATTGTGGTTAAAATGAACGCACCACTGAGAAATAAAGTTGCCTTGTTAGCGTTTGTCGTTGCTCCTTGACATGTTCCTATTTTATTTTATTCCCTCTCTGAGTCACGCACAGGCTTCTATTGAACACACCGTTAAAAAGAGCTCATCTGGAGAATGTGTTCTGAAGAAACAGCAACAGAAAGCGGGAAAACAGTAGCAAAGCATGCAAACAGTGAAAAACAAACCGTGTGTGTGTGAGTTCATATCGCTGGAGTCGGAATACGAAAGACTGGGAAAGAAAGGAAGATGGAAAGAAATCCACCAGACTTCGGTCTGGCGTGTCTGGCTTTCACTTTAGCCCCGAAAATCGTTACACGACTTTCTCAGCTGGTCGCAACGTTCTCGATCAATCTTGTTTCTAGATTAGAAGAAGGGAAACGTGGGGAAGGAGGAGGGGGAACTACGCACTGAATATAAAGATTGGGGAAGTGAGAAATAGAGGGATGCCATATGGAAAGGGAGGGTACAGGACTGTTCTGAAGGAAGAGCGACTGTTGTGATGAGCCGTGGGTAAGAGTTGCGTGCTGGCCCTAGAGGAACGAAAGAAGGTCGATACGATGTCGTAGTCGTCAGCCAACGGAAATGACGCCGTGGCACTTCCGGAAGCAGAGGGTGCCCGCCGTTGTCGTCGCCTCCGTCGCCTGTGAAGCAGCGCGCTGTGCGGCGGCTTTCTCGCAGGGTCTCGCTGACCGCCGGGCGTGCCGCCGTGCAGGAGGGGCCAACACCTCCTTCGCGGCTCGCTCCGAAGTGCCGCCGCTGCTGCTCGCTTCTCTCCATGTGGACGCCTCAGCGTCGTCGCCGACGAAGATCACAGACTCGTACTCGCCGCTAGGCCTTCTCGAAGGCTCCTTCCGAATCGCCCGCTGAAATTGTTCCTTCGTTCGGCTCCGGGAACGAAGAGCGAAGAAGTTTGGTGTTTCGGGTTCAAGTCGAGAGCGCCGGCTTACGGAAGAGTGCGAGTTGCTCCTATGTTCGTTAGTATAGTCTGACCGATACCGTTGGCTCCGATGGGATGAAGACGCCCCCGACTCCGAGGTGGGGTCACCAGCGGGCGCGGTAGTGGTGTTTCTGTGGGCAGTGTGGGAGGTGGCGGCGGTTCACCAGCTGAGGTCGTCGCAGCAGCTGTTCCGGACCGTCGGCTGCCCGCGGAGGAAGCAAGCAAGTGTCGGATCTTTGCGCGTCGACGATGAGCGGATTCTTAATGTCGGCGCTGAAGAGCGTCTGCAAGAAGACTCCGTCCAGCAGGTCTTCTGGCGGTGAGTTTTAACAGTTTTCCGGGATTCCTGGGGTGGTGTTCGTGCAACGAAAACAACTCGTAAAACGTGTCCCTGACGTAAAGAATGAGGGTGTCTATGGATGGAAGGGGAACTGTGCTTTCGACCTGCGTGGCTTGTCGCGTGTTTGCGCGCGTGGCTTTCGTTTGTGAAGGCGGGGGCGACCGAAGGGGCGTTACCGATGGTTGCGCGCATTATGGTGAGCCTTACGAAGATAAATAACACTTTTGACGAGTACCACGCACAACGCATTTCTTCTTAACTTCTTGACTTGGCAGCTTTTAAGCGCCCAACAAGAGCTGTACCGCACCTGCTGTCAAAGCCAGCAGAGTAAGAGCAGTCTCAAAAAATAATGAGAGACAGTTTAAGAAGCAACACTGTGGGTTTTGTTTAATTAACTACTGTTTGGTCACTTATGGAGTCGTTGTACTGCAAGATTGTGGCTGAAAAACATGCGGAGCTTCTTGTATTAGTTTTTTTCCGCCCCCCCCCCCTTTTTAGCAAGCTAAGGAAGTATGGTACGCAAATAGGATACAAACATAGACTACGTTATTACTGCACCGCTCCTCTTCTCGCACTCGTTGTGCTTTTGCTGCCTATAATTCTAGTAAGGGAACCCGAACACCACAAACGCTTTTAAAATGGCTATGCGTGGAATTTATTGCTCTTATTCTCTGCATTTCGCCCTTGTTCTCAAGAGAGAAAAACGTTACGCAGTTATTGTCCTAGCAAAATCGTGATATAGCCTGCGGCGTTCGAAACTCGTTTAAAGGATGTTCCGTCCCCTTTCCGTATTACGGAGTTGAAGGCGCTAGTGAATTGCTTTCCAGAGATTAAGACTGCAGAGTGACGGACACACATGCGCTGTGCATGCTTGATCCGCTCTAAATGAAATTCGCTAGTGGGGCGTAAGAAACAGCGCGTGCGCTCTTCGTTGTCGTCGTTCATTGTGACGACAGTGCGATACGGTAAAGTAACAACCCGCATTAGAACTTGCATCACTGATCAAAAAGTGTCCCATATTGGAGAGGGATAGAGATGGAGAGATTGGTAGTTAAAATGCAGTGAAGTTGGTGCAGTGAATGCAAGGAAGTAGAGATTGCGTTGGGTTTGTTTCAATCAATCAATCAATCAATCAATCAATCAATCAATCAATCAATCAATCAATCAATCAATCAATCAATCAATCAACTAATAAATAAATAAATCACTCAATCAACCATTCAAACATTTAATTAATCAAATCAACCAGCCAATTATACAATCAATTGAATAAATAATCATTAATTTAATTCTGCAAGAAAGCGCCTGTGAATATGCCTAAGCTTGCATGGGGGTACACCTTTGTTGCACAAGGAACATAATGCTCTTGGTGTTTTTTGCATTTAGTTATGTTGTGATGTGAAGCGCAGCAGCCAGCGCTAATAATACCGTGAATATTTTTTGTAAACATTTTTTTCTTCATGTTGATGCTGAAATAAAGTTATTAATTTTATATTATTCATATTAAGATGCCGTACTTGTATGTTTACTTTTACGGCATGTCAGTTTGTTTCGTGCGAAAGCGCTGTATTAGTAAAGTTAATAGGTGAGCCCAAAATTGATGTTCTCCACGTCTTTTTGTTCGCCGACGCGATCTGCCGTGCATAACCAAGCCATACGCAGCTTCGCTCTAAAGAGCTCATCATATGTGAGCTATGGCATCAAGCACACGGATGACCGCGCGAACCGCTCGAAGGTATTTCTGCGGCTTATAAGTAGCCCTGTAATTGCTCATCGATCCTGCGGAACCAAGTCGGCGTTGTGTTAATGCTTCAATTTCGGGAGGGCGCCTGGCTCATTATCCCGAATGAAGCGTGCTCGTGTATAATCGAAGAAATGAATAATCGCAAAAGAGACGAGACGAACAAAATGAAACAAACCAAGAGTTACGATTTTAACATAGTCTTGGTGATAAAAACCTGAGCGTCTCCACAGCGAACTAGTATAGAACAAAGCAGAACAGGCGAAGCATTAGCGGTTTCAAGATTCGTCGAGCATACACTTTGCGATGATGTGCTATCCTTGAAGCATGCATACCAGCCGGCCGAAGCTAGCATTTCATGTCGAGCATTGAGGTTTAACAACTTTCCGAATTTCACGTGTCAGAAGGACGTCGTGATTGGGTGGCACGTCGCACGCAGGAGGGCGTCCGCTTGTACAATTGTGACCGCCGGGAGTTTCGTAGCGTGCACCATGGAAATGTGAGCGCCATAGCCGGGGATTGGTTTGGTAATCAGATGCATTTCTAAAATACACACGTAGACGATTAGTCATTCGCATCGGCATACAAGTTACATAACCCCTTTACAGTTAGTTAACGTTTTTTTAACATACTTGCGACGTTTTTTTTTAAGATTTCGCACTGCGACGTATGTTACGCGTACTCAAAGTCGTTATCTAACGGTCAAGAAAACAGCACCGCCACAGTGACACCGTCCGCGTTTAGACCTTAATAATTTAATCGAGACACGGATGCTGTGGCAGTCATCCGTCGAGGTAAAATCAGAGTGTTGGACTTTTTATGCCCGGAAAGGACTGCCGTCTACCGCGGTTGTTTTTTTTTTCCTCTCACTGCCGATCAAATATAGATACTTAATACACGAGACGGAGATCTTCAAGAAAGGGGCTGAGTTCGGGTTGTTGTTACATTAGAGACGAGCTCCAGCGATGGTCTGATCGTGATGCGTTTCAAACTAGCGAGTACACATGTTGGCAGCCTCCCGTGAGAAATCACCAGTGTTCTCGAGCAAAAGTGCTCCATTTTTTTCCCCCTAAGTGTCAGAAATTCCGGTCTGGTCACGCTAGGCAAAGACGTGCTTCGACTACTTTGAGAAAACTTCCGGTCGACATCAGTTTCATAATATATATATTTTTTACGACTCCGCTTTTGCCTTTCGCTGCTCCCAATTTCACAATACCTTGAGCGGGCCCTGAAGGACCTTGTTTTTAGATTGCTCGAAACTATTCGTTGCTTCGATCAACTCTCGTTCAAACCGCACATACCGATTGTAGATTACTTGTTGTGCATGTAGAACAGTTGGAAAATCATCTCGAATGTTATTTCGATATATAAAATATTCTTTATATCGAATCACATGGAACTCTTTTGTGATATATTTCAGATTCTTAATATCCGGGTTCCCTTGTATGCAGGATGCCGCGTACTCTCACTGAATTTTGCGTGCTTTCCATTCTGTGTCGACGCTGTGGAAACTGTCAGGGTGGTTCAGTTGCGTGCCGCTTGAGGTCGAGAGTTCGGTCACCGGCTGGAGCCGCTGTGGGTACACTCGTGCATATACTGACAGAATTCCGATGCACGTAAAAAAAAAAAGACCTCAAAATGGAGCCGCATGAACAGAATTTGGAGTACTTGTTTATTTTTGTTGGACACAACCTTAGCGAACACCAGCAGATGTTGAAGCCGAGGAAGGTATACGGGACGTTAATTGTAGTTTTTAGGTGTATTGTAAAAGTGTGATATAGATGTGAAGAATGTGAAGTGAAGGAAAAGAAGGCTTGCCCCTGGCAAGGGCCCGAACTTTCGGCCTTTGAATTGCGCGCCCGATGCTCTTACCAGTAGTGCTATATATGCGGTGGTCGTCCCATCGTCCACTTTGTCGTGTGTTTATGTGCATGCACGCCTAAGGTTATCAGTCATCGCCACTACTAGCCACGGTAGTGAATATGGCCCAATAAATTTAGACGTATTCAGAGTTGAAGTTGATGTGCTTTATTTTTTATTCACACAATCATGAATTTACATACAAATATCTTAGACGTGTATTATTTTAGAGATGTACATATATACTAGACGTGAAATTACAATTTGACAATTTAGTTTTACTATAGACTGTATAAGATTAAGTGATATTTTTTTTCCTTGGAGGTTTTACTACGCGTTCGTCGTAATCACATCGTATAATCCAAATATTATGTAATCATTTGGTATAGTCCATAACTTGACCCAACAAACTTGCACATAGCGCGCTGCAAACCACGGCTTCGCTAGCGCTCGCTCGCCGGCACGTTAACACACGCGGCTTCGAACATCAGCACGAACTTCACGTATACGCGCATTGAAGCGATTTCTGTCGTGTTTCGTGTTGCCACCGATATGCCGAGTTGTGAAAACTTTATTTTGTTTACGTAACTGCCATTTCGGGGCTCAAGTCGTCGCCTAGATACGATAGGAGGAAAAGAAGGCGTTGCTTGCACCGCAGCCTCGTAACCCTGGGCAACTTGGGATGCGTGGTGTATCGGGCGCTTTTGGGGGGCGACGATTTGGCTTGAATTTGTCGTTCGCTCTTTATTGTTTACGTTACTTCGCTACGAGACGAATCCTCAGCGTACAACGTGCGAATGGGGTTGAGTTTCTAGCTTAATGAGGACTGTGTCGTGTTGAGCATAGTATAATCTAGACTTATGTCGTATCAAGTGTTCTCTTGAATTGTTTGTCTGCTTGTTTGTTTAAACTATAGGTCTCTAGGAAGACGAAACTGCTGTAAATTGGAATTAAAGAGTCTTCTTTTAAGCGCTCCTGATGGCTATCGAGAAGCCGTCGTTTACAGTGCATTGCCGATCGATGTCTGCAGGCTAGAGTTGACGAGGCTAAAGACGCGGGTTTGATTTCGGCCGCAGCAGTCACATTTGGACGGAGGTTAAATGTAAGACGCCCGTGTAATGTGCTATGCGAGAGCACCTAGGAGGGGACAATGTGGAATGAAATGAAGAATAACTTTAGTGGGTCCTGCTGAACGCGACTGGGTCGCGCACCCATCTCAGTCCCATGTAGATGCCGCCAAGCACATGGTGCACTCAGGAGCCCTCCACTGCGGCGCGCTTCATCACGACATCGTGGCTTTGACACGTGGAACCCTGGATGTTGTTGCTATATTACCAAAGCTAACGATACGTGTATCACAACAACAACAACAACAACAACAACAACAACAACAACAACAACAACAACAACAACAACAACAACAATAACAATGACAACAATAACAACAATAACAATGACAACAATAACAACAATAAACAATAACAATAACAATAACAATAACAATAACAACAACAATAACAATAACAACAATAATAACAATAACAACAATAACAACAATAATAACAATAACAACAATAACAATAACAACAATAACAATAACAACAATAACAACAACAACAATAACAATAACAACAATAACAACACCAACAATAACAATAACAACAATAACAACAACAACAATAACAATAACAACAACAATAACAATAACAACAATAACAACAACAACAACAATAACAACAACAACAATAACAATAACAACAACAATAACAATAACAACAATAATAACAACAATAACAATAACAACAACAACAACAACAATAATAACAACAACAACAATAACAACAACAATAACAACAACAATAACAATAACAATAACAATAATAATAATAATACCAATAATAATAATTGCTAGAATTAAGTTTTCCTAAACCATGGCACGGTCATACGGGACTAGGGCTCCGGAAATTTCGACCTCCTGGGGTTCTTCAAGCACCTAAATTCAAGTACCCTGTTTTCAAGCATCTTCGCCTGCATCGAAAGTGGAGTCGCCACGGATGGAATTCAATTCCACAATCTGTGGGCCAGCAGTCGAGTATTATGACCGCTAAAACAGCGAGGCGGGTATCACGAAACACAAGAAACCATATCTGCCTTGACCACTGGTGACTAACTGCAGTGCATAACACTATAGTGGGTTTGGTTATTGGCCACAATAGTGCGCACGTTTTACAGCGAAAGCTGTTACGAGATCACAACTCGGGTCACGCGCAGTTGTCCGCCGCCGCCGGTGTCCTAACGCCTAGCACCAATGACACAGTGGGGCTAGAACCCGGCTCCGCTGGATGCAAGCTCAGTATTCTACCACTGAGCTACGCCGGTGCTTGTAACTTGTGGTCAAGCTTGCCTTAAGCACGCTTGACCTAGCACCATTGACACAGTGGGGCTCAAACCGGGTCCACTGGGTGCCAGCCCAGTATTCTACCACTGAGCTACACCGGTGCTTGTGATTTGTTGTCAAATTTGCCTTTAGGCAGGCTTGATGTCAGGAAAGCAATCCATTAATACGACTTATAATGCGTTTTAAAACAGCGAAAGGACAACCAGTCATCGCACAATGCGAATAGCGTAACGAGTGGTCCGTCCAATGCTCCAACCCATTGCGAGAGCTTGTTCTTGTTCCCCTGTTAACTCTGGCGCATATCCACTTCAGCTATAATTCCTCATCGTCGTCAGCAACTGCATGAACAATAGGCACAAAATTTCTTGCAAGTGTTTAGCGGATACCACGCTTCTCAGAAGAATGACGAACAATAGCCTAGCGAACGCCGGCTTACTACCCAAATAAATTTATTAATAATGCCCTAGTAGGTACCAAGCAAGTGTGCTTGCAGTAGTTCATCATCATCATCATCATACACATCATCATCATCATCATCATCATCATTATCATCATCAGCATGAATACGTCTACTGCAGGACTCTAGCAGGACAAAGGCCTCTCCCATGTTCCGCCAGTGAACCTGGTCCTGTGCTTGCTGCTGCCAATTTATACCCGCAAACTTCTTAATCTCATCTGCCCACCTAACCTTCTGTCTCCCCCTAACCCGCTTTCCTTCTCTGGGAATCCAGTTAGTTACCCTTAATGACCAGCGGTTATCCTGTCAACGCGCTACATGCCCGGCCCATGTCCATTTCTTCTTCTTGATTTCAAATATGATATCCTTAACCCCCGTTTGCTCCCTAATCCACTCTGCTCTCTTCTTGTCTCTTAAGGTTACACCTACCATTTTTCTTTCCATTGCTCGCTGCGTCCTCCTCAATTTAAGCTGAACCCTCTTTGTAAGTCTCAAGGTTTCTGCTCCGTAGCTAAGTACCGGCAAGATACAGCTGTTATATACCTTCTTCTTGAGGGATAGTGGCAATCTACCTGTCACAATTTGAGAGTGCTTGTTAAATGTGCTCCACCCCATTCTTATTTTTCTAGTTATTTCAATCTCGTGGTTAGGCTCCGGGGTTATTACCTGCCCCAAGTAGACATAATCTTTTACAACTTGAAGTGCGCTTTAACTTATCTCGAAGCGCTGCTCTTTTCCGAGGTTGTTGTACATTACTTTCGTTTTCTGCAGATTAATTTTAAGACCCACCTTTCTGCACTCCTTGTCTAACTCCGTAATCATGAGTTGCAATTCGTCCCCTGAGTTACTCAGCAATGCAATGTCATCGGCGGAGCGCAGGTTACTAAGGTACTCTCCATTAATTCTTATCCCTAACTGTTCTCATTCTAGGCTTCTGAAAACCTCCTGTAAGCACGCGGTAAACAGCATTGGGGAGATTTTGTCCCCCTGCCTTACACCCTTCTTGATTGGTATTCTGTTGCTTTCTTTATGAAGCACTATGGTAGCAGTTTATACCCTGTAGATTTCCTCCAGGATGTTTATATATACTTCATAGACGCCCTGATTCCGCAGTGTCTGCATGACGGCTCATACGCCTTCTCGTAATCTGTGAAGGCTATGTATAGTGGTTGGTTATATTCTGAGCATTTCTCTATTACCTGATTGATAGTATGAATGAGGCCGACTGTTGTGTAGCCTGTTCGAAATCCTGCTTGTTCCTTTGGTTGATTGAACTCTAATGTTTTCTTTACTCTGTTAGCAATTACCTTTGTAAATAGCTTGTATATACAGAGAGCAAGCGGATCGGTCTGTAATTCTTCAAGTCCTTATGGTCTCCTTTCTTATGTATTAAGATTATGTTAGCATTCTTCCAAGACTCTGGTACTCTTTCCATCAGGAGACACCTCGTAAACAGGGTGGATGGTTCTTCTAACACAATCTGTCCTCCATCTTTCAGCAGATCTGACGTTATCTGATCGTCACCAGCAGCTTTGCCTCTTTGCATGCTCTCCAAAGCTTTTCTGACTTCTTCTATCATTACTGCTAGTTCTTTTAGTATTAAGGTCGTGGTTGTCCCGGCTACTGTACAGATCTCTGTAAAACTCCTCCGCTATTTTAACTATCTTATCCATAATGGTGGTTATTTTGCCTTCTTTGTCCCTTAGTGCATACATTCGATTTTTGCCTATCCCAAGTTTCCTCTTCACTGCTTTGACGCTTCCTTTGTTTTTCAAAGCGTGTTCAATTCTCTCCAGGTTAAACCTTACGCCTATTAATCAACTTCGAAAGCTCTGCCAGTTCTATTTTGTCTGTTGTGCTTAGGACTTTCATGATTTGACGTTTATTAATGAGATTCTTCGTTTCCTGGGAAAGCTTGCTGGTGCCCTGTCTAACTACCCTACCTCCAACTTCCTCTGCACACTCCGTAATGATACTCGTCAGATTATCATTCATTGTATGTACGCTAAGCTTGGTTTCCTCACTAAGAGCCGAGTACCTGTTCTAAAGCGAGACCCTGAGTTCCTGTACTTTCCCCCTCAGTGTTAGCTTATTGATTGGCTTCTTGCGTATCAATTTCTGTCGTTCCTTCTTCAAGTCTAGGCGAATTCGAGACCGTACCATTCTATGGTCACTGCATCGTACCTTGCCAACCATTTCCACATCCTGCACAATGCCTGGGTGTGCACTCATTATAAAGTCTATTTTGTTCTTATTTTCGTGATTAGGGCTCCCTCATGTCCACTTACGGTTTCCTCGTTTTCGGTAGAAGGTATTCAAAATCCGTAAATAATTGCGCACTGCGAATTCTACTAGTAACTATCCTCTGGCGTTTCTAGTACCGATGCCATAATCTCTTACGGCCTGGTCTCCAGCCTGCTTCTTCCCTACCTTTGCATTAAAGTATCCCATCAGTATACTATATTGTATTTTTACCTTACTCATTGCCGATTACACGTCTTCATAGAAGCTTTCAACTGAAGTGTCATCATGGCTGGATGTAGGCACGTAAGCCTGTATCATCTTCATCTTGTATCTCTTATTGAGTTTAATTACTATACCTACCACCCTTTCATTAATGCTATAGTATTCCACTATGTTCATAATAAAATAATTGGAAGTGCAAACCAACGGGACAACAAGAGAAGATCTAGGTGGAACCTTCTCCCCAGTTGTTTCCCTTTCTCATCTTTCTGGTATATAATTTCTCCTCTGAATAAACTGAGTTTCAGTCTGCGCTTGTTTGTCTCTTCTCTTGTTGTCCCGTTGGTTTGCGCTTCCAATTATTCCGTTATGAATTTGTACTAACTAGCCCACCTTTCAACCCTACTGCAATTACTCTATGATGCCAGCTATGTTTCTGTGAATTAGGAAACCCACTCCCAGTTCTTTTCTGTCAGCCAAGCCCCGATAGCAAAGGACGTGTCCATTCTGTAGCACCGTATAGGCCTCATCTGTACTCCTAACCTCACTGAGCCCTATTATATCCCATTTAACACCTCTAGCTCTTCGAATAGTACAGCTAGACTTCCCTCATTAGATAAGGTTGTAGCGTTAAACGTTGCCAAGTTCAGGTTCCAATGGCGGCCTGTCCGGATCCAGAGATTCTTAGCACCCTCTGCTGCGTTGCAGATCTGACCTCCGCCGTGGTCAGTTGCTTCGCAGCTCCTGGGGACTGAGGGCCGTGAGTTATTTGACGTATGCATGTGGGAGGTAGTGGCCAGATACAGCACCAGGGTGGCCAATCCTTCTCTAGTGAGGGAGTGCGTTCCCGGCGGTGGTTACCGGTGAGGCCGCACCACAGGCCTCTTAATGCAGTTCTATCACTTGCAGTAGTTACCCAATGAGTATTTAGAAAAGGCTCTGAAAGGCCGCTCTTCTAGCTTTCACTGTGACTGCGCTACGCCTTCCGCGCACGCCTGGTGTTTTTTTTTTTTTTTTGCTTTCACACGTGTTGCGTGCGCCCCATCGACATCTGAAACCCTGTGCGATCAACACTGTATGCTTCTGTCTATATGATTATGTTGCGCACGCTCTCATTTTGCAGTCATCATTATACTACGAGAACAAAAATGTACAAAGGAAGCGAGCACAGATTAAATGATAGGCGAAATAACAATAATATTCAGCCCTGAAACATGGGGAGGTTATCGTAGGACGCAAGCCAGGCTGGCTAGAATATTTGTTGTATGGTTTACGCAGCGCTGAAAGACGATGTAAAACCCGAATCTACCAGAGAAACGCTCGTCCTGGGCTTCTTGGTTCTAAATTTTTGTCTTTGAGCGCTACGTCGACTATGAAAATTGTTATTCCGCGCGGACCACGCTACTAAAAATCACGAATTGTTAGTTCTAACCACAGCGTGCACCCCCGTGCCCGTTTTTTTTTTACTTTGACAGTGTGAGTGCTTTCCAGCGTGTAAACTGACGCTAGGTGGACCAGGATCAAGCAAAAGCTAACAAACGCATGGGCATGCAAAAAAAATCTGTAAATGAGAGACGGACAAACAGTGAACAAGCGATCAAGCATGCATGAATGTCCCTTTCTGTGTGTCGCTTCGTCTATAAAGGCCGCTAGCCAAGAGCTTACGAGTACTTGCCCCTCAAACAAACGCACACACGAACAAACACGCGTGCACACACACACACACACACACACACACACACACACACACACGCGCGCGCGCGCGCGCGCACACACACACACAGACACTCACACACACACACACTCATACACACACTAACACACACACACACGCACACACACACATACACTCACTCACACACACACACACACGCACACACACACACACACGCACACACAGACACTCACACACGCACACACACACACTCACACACACGCACAAACACACACACACACACACACACACACACACTCACACACACACACACACACACACTCACACACACACACATACACACACACGCACGCACGAATGCACGCGCTCACACACACACACGCACGCACACATTTTTCATCTCAGTATGAGGGCGTGCTTTTGTTTGTTCATTTGAGAAAAGATCATTTTGCCGCT